>CM026426.1:41006022-41323778 GCA_014871385.1 Ceratodon purpureus | reverse complement strand
ATATATCTATCTCTCTCTCTCTCTCTCTCTCTCTCTCTCTCTCTCTCTCTCTCTCTCTCTCTCTCTCGCCTCTTCTTTTCTCCCTCCCCATGATCTAACCCTCCTAACAATGAACATGTCTTGGATCCGAGAGACGTGTCTCTTGGATCCCAGACATGTCATCTCTATTTTCTCTGCCATAATCCCTACATTTCCTTAGACACCGCCTTCTTCTCCCTCTATGCTAGCTTTTGGATCCGAGAGCTTATATAAGAGGGAGTACTTTCCACTCTCAACTCCCTCTCACTCCAGCACCTTCGTCGCTCAGGTGGGTAGTCTACTCTTTTTTATTGCGTATTTTCGACGTAGAAACTGTATTTTCTAATTGGTTTCTACTATTTTGAGTTCCTACTGGTTGCTTCTTCTGCTTTAGTTGTGGCGTATATACTTTGCTTCTAGTGTTGCTTTGTTGCTGATTCTTTAGAAGTTTATTTGAACCGCTCTTGACTCTTCTCGCATCTCTACATCTATCGTTCTTCAGTTCAAATGAATTCATATTTTATTTCAAATATTTGTTTGATGTTTGTCTTTCCATTTGATGGACTATTTCACTGAACCGTAGTTGATGGTCTCGGCGGGGGAGGTCTTCTCTTATGCTGTCCATGCCGCACCTTTGTTTCTCTCTACTGTTGTCATTGCTTTAGTTGTTTTATTAGTGGTCCTGGGTTGTTGGTTATTTATTAGATTTCATGTGAGAAGATGTTTTGAAGTATTGTCTTTCTATTAGTATGTGTCGTTGTTGTTCTTAGTTAGTTCTCACTGATCTTGTAATTTCTCTTAGTTTTAGTTATTGGTATAGTAGTTGGTCTTAATCCAGTTAGTTGCTCTCATTGTCTTTGGTGGATTACTAGTTAGTCTCGACTTCTATGCTAGATTTTGGTCTTGGTTTCTTAGCTATTTAATTGTTTCTTTTCTTTTTTGACTTTCTCTATGTACTTGTTGTTTCAGATTTTAGCATTTTTTTACGTACAAATATGGTGCTAACGCAAGCTTAGAGGCGGAGGCTTACTGAGGCTAGAATTTCTCCTAACTTAAAACTCCTAGCTGGAATTACAACGGAAATCACTCCTCTCAAGACTCCTCCATCAACACCTGCAAAAGAGGTTCCTGCTCCATAAAAGGCCAAGAAATTTCACCCTTTTGACTCTTTTGCTGCTGCTAGAGTTGACCTTGGAGGCTTGCAACGATGTTCTCACCATCCAAGTAGTTGAAGTGGGGAACACCAATTATTGTGTAGAAGTTCCTCACTCAATCTAGGGAAATCCGAAGCCCAAAGATCCATGGGGGTTGGATGTCCATGGTTCTCCAGACGATGACTGGACTCGAGATGGGTACCCTACAAATTGCCCTTAAGATGGTTTCAAAAAATTCTTTGGTGGCCAGATCGACTACACATATTATTCCCTTCCAAGATCGGCGCCCCCCAACTCACCATATGATGCGCCAGACAATGACAGTAGCATTCGTGATTGGCTTCATGATGGAGCCACTTTGGACTCCACCAACGCTTGGAGCAATGATGAGGATTACCGTGTTATTGTTATGAACAATGATATCTCTGCTAGTTAGGATTCTCAGAGGCATTGTTTATATTTCTAGAGTTTAAATTCATTTTCGGTATTTAGCTTCTTTGCATGTACATCAAGTTTTTGTGTACTATGTACTAGACTATATTCCAATTACTATATACTATGAGTCTATATTAGGTATATCAGACGAGTATCCACTTAGTTTTTGTACATTTTTCATTGTATCTATAAAGGATATTATTTATCAAATACATATGCCAATATATGTTCCTTCCAACTATAAACACTCTCTCATAAATTTGAAGAAACCCGTATAACAAATTACCTAAACACACTGTACACGGTGGTTTTTTGTAAAGACTCCCTATAGATTCCGCAATAATACGCGCTTCTCGTGATTAATTTCAAAAATTTCAAAAAATTCAAAAATTGCCTAATGAACAATTCTATGATCGCTACTCACAAGATTGCATTCCTCACCTTCAAGTCTAGCCATATTTGACATATATTTTCAAAGTTTTGTTGTACCTCTCCAGAGTGTACATCTATGATTTGATGTAGGCCTACACAAATGAAGCTGCTCAAGCAACTCTACTGAAAAGTGAGACATCACATCAAAATAAGATCAAAGAAACACAATCTCTAGTAAACATCCAGTACAACAATGTCTTTTTGCAAAGAATCAAATTTCTATAAAACGCAGACTTTGGTGCATAATCTTTTGAAAACTTGGCATAGACCTATGACAACTAGCCATAGGATAGGTTGCATGATTCCTCTTAATGCCATAGGTAAATGCCATAGGTAGATTTCAAGGATCCCCACTTCTTCTTACGAACTTTTTCAGCCAAGTTTGCACCTACGTACTCCGAAGGAGTTTTTAATTTCTTGAGTCTTTTACAAAATGTATCAAATTTGGTTGGCGTTAATACATAAAGAGCTGCAAGCTTTATCATTCTTACGGGCTTCCTTGGATGTGGCTCCAAAAATAAATGTTGTCACTTTTCCAGCCCCATTCTTTTAAATCTCTCCCTACTTGCACCTTGTCTTTGTTGCTCGCAAAACATCATAGCGTATTCAATGCCAAATTCCTCTTGCACTCCATACCATCCTATGTATTATGTCTTCCCATATTCTGCACATACAAGTTTAATTTGGTGGATCTATGTCACAATGTCCAATTATAAGTATTTTTTACAATGACATAGACTCTGCAACAAAGCCACTATGAATTTGTTTTAGATGAATGTCGACTAAAATCACAACCTTCTAGGTCGTAATTAATACAATTGACATTCAATGTTGCCTTTAATCAAATTCAAAGTCAAAACAACTAAAATTTTACAATGACATGGTTTAATCTTAGTTCATAGTTGTTACTTTAGAATAATGGGATGTAAATTTAATATACACTTGGAAGAAAAATTCAAATACCATCAAAATAAACAAACCTAACTCTAAACTATTCATTCCAGATAATGAATATAATCCTTGCTTCTGACTCCAGGGTGACCATCAAAGCAAGGCACTTCTTTCCACAACTCCAACAAATCTTCTACTAATACAGCCATAGCTACATGCAAACTATACAATGGAGCTTTGTTGTATGAATCCCATATGGCCTCCCCCTTCGCTCTGAAGTCAATTTCATCCTTGTCGGCGCAATTAGCTTCTTCCCGTGAACTCAGATGTGGGAATTGCCCTTCTTCATTCTCACGTTTCTGTGTTGCATTGTCTTCAAGGTTGTTGTCCAAATTTTCATCTCTCTCGCCTACAGCATTAGCAAAATTCAAGGCGTCTACAGCTATATCCTGCATCCTATCCTCCATGCCACATGTTCACGCTCAAAATTATGTGTCATCATTGATCGCATGTTCATGCCTTCATCAGGGCGTGGATGCATTGTTGTCTTTGTGTGGAATGCTTCCTACTCTACATTGGGCAAGTCATAATTGCCTAGATCCTTCCACACATGGAATGCAAGGGAACGTTTGTCCTGCATCAAATACTCCTTACTTTGTAGATCTTGAGCAAGCGTTTACCATTGCATACAGTAGAAGGACATGGCATATTTTTTAAACTATACATCCAATATAGTAGGGTCTCTCTACAAAAGAATCAATCATCTCGACGCCTCTACCATATAGGATTAGTAAGAGTTAAGTTGTGAGGATTCGTGGCCAAATAATCCTCTACGCCACATCAACATTGGAAACAATGTCACAATTCTATTTTATTTCACAACCGATAGACTATAGTTGTTGAACACAAACATCAGCTCACATTGATCATCTCCATGGAAATCATAATTAAACACCAAATGTTATATGTAGTGTTCATTTTTTTCTAAATATTATCATCAAATAGTATCGGAATTAATCACACGTGAGACAAATATATTTAATTGAAAGTAAATTGTTCGGCCAAAGGGCAACGTAGAATGAGAGGAACCACGCAAATGCAATACAAAGATTTTTGTTTATAGAAACAAAGGAGAAAGAAGGGGTAGAAGAAAGGAACATGTACGGCGGGAACATCTAGGGAAGTAGCAACGAAGTGACCACTTTTGTAGGACATACCTTAAGGCACAACTATTAATGTGCAGCCACGACTATAGGCGGCCAGAGTAGCAACTCTCATGATGTAATGCACTTATCAATCATCCTGTGCAACGGGTGCCTCTCATTATGACTATGTGCTATAGACTATAGGTTTTCTATCCAACTTTAATGTACATATCACAGCTAAACTCAGTCTAGCATATGCTGCGAACGCATCCGTAAGGATTAGAAACATCGATGTCACTTGCACCATAGCAACCCAACATATTTCTAATTTGTGTCCATAAGTTTTTCCACTTCATCAATGTGCAATTGTAGAGACAAAAATCCAATGATTTAGAAGAGAGGTGACAAAGAGTTCGACAAAGAAAACAAGTATTTGCGGAACAAAAATTGGCAGGTAGCGGAGCTTTGTACTTAAGTTGCTCCTCTAAAAGAAGCAGTAAAGAAACTGCAAGTGCTTCTATAGAACTCTGTTTGGCAATCCAAAAGCCAGAACTTCGTCAAGTGCCTAACTTTTTAGATTCTGATTTCTGTACTTCTAAATTTGTGGGATTGCTGCTATTGTATGTCACAAAAGTGATTGTCCCTCTTACCAACATGCATGCGAGGTCCATCTTTGTGTTTCCTATTCCCTCTAAAATGTAGTAGATTACAGCTCTCTGGTGAATGTAGGTCTGATGACTTCCGCCAATCGAGAACTAGAAATTACTATAGCATACGGCATAAATTGCCACTCGTTGGTGCAAACGTGTGCACAAGTCCACCACTGAGGAGCTCTCAGACACCATCAAGGTCCCTTTGGAGATTGGCGGCAAAGAAGAGAATGGAAGGCGAAGAAGCAAGATTGACGATAAAGAAGACAAACGGTACTCATCGAGTAGGTGAGGTGTACCACCTTCTCCACAAAATCCGGCAGTTGGTAGGGATGTGGATAGTATGCATGTTTTGTAGGCGTTTACAATTTTTGTGCTTTGCGCTTCAATATGATAGAAGTATGGATTTATGGTTTAGCGTAAGTCGGTTAAGGGCTACTCGCACCTCCAAAACTATTACACTGTTAACTAAAACTTCTATATATAAGATGATTCTAAACATTTTGCCATTAATTGTATTTATGAAAATTCTAAATTTATTGGATTAAAAATCTAATATTTTTGGACCCACTGAATATCATAATTAAATTCAGAATTTTTAATCGTATAATGTTTAAAACTATAAAACGGTAGGCTTTTATTTTCTTAAATTTTATGAGTTTTGTTTCATGGAATTTCAGGAGTCTAAGGAAAAGGGCCTCCATGATAAAAGTCACTAAAATTCTTAGCATGATACATACTTGCTACCCTCAAGGGCACCATGGGGAACAAAGAGTTAGGAGGTGATTAAGCCAAGAAAGGCAAGGAGTTAGAATACGACTGCCAAGGTGGACTAGGAGTTAGAAACGGAGCACCGTTGCAACTAGGCAAAGGGCAGCGGTGACACTAGAAGTTACAGCCAAGATTAACAGATTAGCTTAACTATAAAGCATAGTGTTAGAAGCAGAGAAAGGACTTGTGGTTTTTCGTAGCTACAGAGTAGTTTTGTGAGCTCAGACTATCAACTGAGGCCTTAAGTCGTTTTTCCCTTAGACTCTGTCACCATCATACTCTCGGCTTATATTCGGCACTGTGGCCAGCTATTAGCAATATCAAACTGTCCTCTAGAAATTAGCTTGTATTGTTGTTGCTTGCCACCATCGATCTTGTTGAATGCATGACGTTAGTTTGCCATAGCCTCTTTTTATCCCTGCTTCTATTGGCGTTGTGATCACCTAACTATTGCCTTGGACTCCACGGTCTGCTAGGAACAGCAACCCCTCGACCTGCTCTTGGGTGTCGGTTGGCTTCAAGATCTTGGGACCTCAACCGTCACCTGACCAAACAGACCAAGCCACTTCCCTTCTCACCAAGGTCTAGACTCCCCTCTCTCTGAAGTCCTCGTGAAAAATCCTCTGGCTTAATTTAACCTTGCACAAGTGATTTTATCCTAGACATTGTCTCCCTCACCTTCCCCGTCACTCTGGTAGGATCTCAAAATACTTCATCAAGAAACCCAGGCTAATAATACTTTTCCGGATACCTCAACAAAATGCGTTGCTCAAAGGAATCAAGCTTGACATTAATCTTGCATGGTAGTAATCCTTTCTAAAAGGTGCCACTATTTTTTCTTTGGTCATGCAAACCGCACTAGGAGTTTTCTTCATTTTTTGCATTTGAATGCAGTGATGCGATATTTTATTCTTTTCAACCATTTAGAAGTTGGTTCCTAGAACGCATACCAACTTTGTACATGTGACAGCAATATTTTCTCATCGAGATGTTTGCGTAGACAGTGAAGACGTTTCAAATGTACAAGAGGTTTGGACATCGTCTCCAGGAAGTCTATTTCACCAATACGTAGCGGATGCAGCGGGTGGCATATAAAGGGCTCATAAAGCGGTTGAAGTAGGCCAGACGTCAAAAGAACGGGAGTCCTTTTTTCTTGCTGATATGAACTTTCAAAGAGCGAGTGCTTCATGGTCTCTCCGGCATGGACAACAGCAATGGCAATTGAAAATGCAGCTTGCTTCCTATGGTAGGAGATACAACCAACAATGGCGTATGCAAGCCCCTGGTCCACAGAGTTGGCATTCGCATAAGAAATCAACAAGAAGCACAACTCAGCAAGTCCACTACAAAGCGCAATTTGCTCAATTGCAACGTTGGTTGCCGTTATCCATTGTTGGATTCCTCGCCCAACTAAATTTTTACCAGGCGTTTAATCCGTGTCAAGTTAGAGTTTATCCTAGCCCCCCCAAGCAGCCATTCTCTTCACCATGGCATCCAACAATAAGACATGGCAATATGACCCTAGTGTAGCCAAGATCTCATTTTTGAGGGGACTCTCTATTTTGAGTCATTCCGGCTCAAAAATACCGGTAGAGTCATTCCGGCTCAAAAATTCAAAATTTAATAGCTTGGTAACCGGTGGGTTTAGAACAAGTAGCGTAGGTAGGAACAACTATCTGTTAAGACGATTGTCGTAGGAGATCAGGCACCGGAAAGAAAGCTGAAGGCCAATCAAAGACTTTGGCAGCGAAGCCAACCGGCTCCAGCGCTAAATCGGAGGTTCGGATGGCCTAATCTAGAAGCCGGCCAAACCACCTGCCGGAGATTCGAATCATAGCGCAAACAAAGGCAGCAGCACTAAAGTGCTGCGAGCAATGGCTGTTAATGGATGGCCTCTACTAATGGCTAACGGCTAACGGCCAAGAAGGAGGATGGCTATAAAAAGGGGACAAAAATCCAAAAGAATCCTTTTTTTTTTCTCTTTTGTCGTGAAAGTAAGTACTTTGACACTTAGTTTTCCGTGTGAGCTCTAAACCCCATACTCTGACATTAGGGAGTGACGGTGAGATGGATGTGTTTTTGGTAGAAGAGGGGTTGTGTGGGGATTCTATGTGGGGTGTTACCGGCGGGTTTGTGAGGATGATTGGTGTCATGGCTGAGCGGTTTAGGAAGGGTGGAAATGGACCCGAAGTGCAAGGGTTGCTGACTTTAAACATTCATCAGGTTATGCTGTAGTTCCCTATGAAAGACAACGGAGAAAAGCCTTAGGAGTATCTGAAGATAACAAGGTGCAAGTTGCTCTTGGAGAAACCTTGGGGGTAAACGGATCCAAGACTGGCGTAGGAGATATTCGTCCAAGACAACCGGTGGTTCGAAACGCTTAAGGGATAATCGTCTCACGGTTCAGCAGGAGAGAAAGGCATTTGACTTTAGGCGGGGAGATTTTTTGACAGTGGACATTCCATCAGAGTTCATGGTCAATGCATTCACTAGTGCAGTGACGCAAAGGAAAGATGGATACTATAGGACATCGTAGATCCAAAACGCCTGATTGGTGGTTGGACTTCTTAATCTGAATGTCCACTCGGAGAAGCCCTAGAGGGTGATGGCCAAATGAGCGATGGGCGGAAACCTTTCTCGGGGTGATGGGCGGAAACATCAAGGTTGATTAGGAAATGATGATAAATGATATGATCGACCGGAATATTCAAGACCTCTGGAAGGTGAAGAAGCCCAGTACCGTACTGCCGAGTTTTCTATTTTACTAGTACCACAATAAAAGCCCATTGATGGATACGGAGTTGGCATCATATGACCGATTAAAGAGTCACCATCAGTAAGGAAGAGAGGAGCAACCGGAATCCTCCTCAATGTCGGAGCTGGAGGTTGTACGAGATATCGTCACCATCCACTGAGCCAAAGAAGAAGAGCCGATCTACTGAAACGTAATTTGGGCAAGGTTTGGAAACTCCAGTATAGCTGATGCCGGCTACCCATGTACCAAATTGAGGATCCATATGACAACATAGCCACTAGCCCGCATTGGAGAACCTTACGACAACATGATCAACTTGGCCACCCAGATAGCTCACTTCGCCGTTTACACCGCCGAAAAGTCAAAAAACAACCGGATGTAGGTTGCAGAGGTCATTAACCTCCATCTGACGATTATCAAAATTTGGAGATCCAGTAGGAAGCTCATGAGGAACAGGTGGAGGCCATGCGGCTCCGTCTCCAGGGCCGGGCAAGATCTTTACGACGATCGGACCGACTTCAACAACGCCTGGGAACAAGGTGCAACTTCCGCCCGGCTCTTGAATGAGGTAAAGGACATTCTTGCCCTTTTTGATTGACATAGCCAACTAGTGTGCAATATACTAGGTCTTTTTGGACTAGCACAATGAACCCACCCAGAGGGCCATCATTTATTTCATGCACAAACATACGGTTGCACTTAGAGAGACATGGGAGAAGATGCGGGAGTTGGTGAGGGATCTTCCTCTAGTCAAAGAGCTACTCCGGCTACAGCGGATCA
The DNA here is from genome assembly GCA_014871385.1 of Ceratodon purpureus. Taxonomy (NCBI): domain Eukaryota; kingdom Viridiplantae; phylum Streptophyta; class Bryopsida; order Pseudoditrichales; family Ditrichaceae; genus Ceratodon; species Ceratodon purpureus. The sequence goes on along the minus strand of CM026426.1, from coordinate 41,314,747 downwards.
TCCGGTCGACTAGGAAGGGCAAGGTCTTCAAGTCGGCTAAGCAATGCTAGAGCCTTTGGCGGAAGACGTTGGACGACCTCCAAGGGATTGAGATCTCTAACAGAGGTGATAACTTTGAGACCCCCACGTATCCAAAAGGAGTGCAGGATGTAAAGTCATCTCCGGATTCATTTGAAAGAGTTCAAAAGCCAATCTTTCTGGATTATAACCACTCCTTGCATAGCCGACCTCGATCACACACAAGTTCTTTGGATATGTAGGCGAACTTTTAGCCGATGTGTACGACACTCACTAGCCAACTCAATCAATATGGTATCCTAAGAAATTTACACAGTCGACAATTAGAGACTCAATACCTTTCCCAACCCATGTGGGCTTGCCACTAGATGCACGGTCTATTCTAGCACCTCCAAGTTATTGGTTTGCGGATTTTTGAGAGCCAAACAAGCAGTGCCAACTGCCACATGGATATAGACAATATATTTGGACTCTTCTGCAATATATCCCTCTGTACTGCCAGTAGTGCAAACAAACAACTTTACATCAGCTCCTCCACAACCACTAGTTAGTGCAGAGAGGAAGCAGTTACCGAACTGAGCATACAAGGAGGAACATGACCTAGATGCTCACTAGAGATATATTGCCAAGAGTGCTTGGTTCAATGGGGAGACACAAAAGACTATCATCATCACCCTTTTGGAAACAACTCTTGTTGATAAGGCCTAGAGATGATTTGATGATTGGCTTGATCATCACCTCTATTGCATTTGGAAGGAGGCCAAGGCGGTGTTCAAATTGAAGTTCAAAGAGCAAGACTCGGATAAACAGGTGTACATGACACTAAGGACTTCAAACAAGGAAAGGGGGAGAAGGTTCAAGACTATTATGAGAGGTTCACCAAACTGATCAAGTGTTTGCAAACAAATGTCAAGGAAGGCTTCAAGTTGACCCACTTCACGGCAGACCTACTAGACTACCTGAAGGTTACAACAAGCGGCTATCTAGCCAACACTCAGACATAATCAATGGAGGTGGCCTGGCACTGTGAAACCAACTAAATCGATGCTTCAAAGACAAAATTGTACCTCCACGCCCGTAAGACAGAACCGACTAGTGGACAGCTGACCACCTCACCAGCTCTAGTGAAGGGATCAGAGTTAGTTAGTAGGAGGAATTGCACGGTTTGCAAGAAATATGGCCATGAAGATGCAGATTCTTCTGTCAACCTTGCCAACCCAAACAACCGACTTCCCAAGCCCGAGGTTAATTCGACTGTAGGTGTCAACGAGGTAATTGCCCACCAAGCTGAGAGCAATATTGGGCAACCTATCAATAGCCAACCTGGAGGATATGTCTATGACAGTGTTCTAGGAAAGACTGATACTATTACCTCTATTTGGAAGCTGACCATCACATGTGGAAATACCCTTTTCGGTTAAAATTTCAGAAGTTACCAGCCGTGGAAAAGCTAGGCATTAACACTGTGGGTGTCAGTAGTGTGGAACTACAAGAGCTAGACAACCATGAGGTGGTAGTTACTCTTACCAGAGGAGCGAGAGTGAATGTTGGGCTTCCTTTGGACGTCAAGGAAGTGAAGGAGCCAAAACCTAGACAGCCTAAAACGCAGGCTGATTGGAAAAAAGAAAAACGTATTTGGAACAATTTCATCGCGTTTAGAGAGAAAATCAACAAAGAGAATGAGCTGGCCGTCAAGCAAAAGAGGAGCTTCAGAGGGCCACCACACATGACTTGGAGGCAAATGCACATGAAGGACCGATTATGGATGGTGACTAGGTTGGTTTCTTTGACTCTGATTGCCTATAGGGCATCCCAAAGAAGGGGCTTGCTGAGCATTTGCGGACTCTCTTCTAGCCACAACCATAGTTTGAGGCTTTAGCCAAGGAACTTTGCAGCCAAATTTTGGAGACCATCATTACATCGTTGTTAGGATAATTGTTGGCAGTGGCCCCTAACCTTACAAAGTACGTGAAGGCTCCAGTGTTTCCAAAAAGTGAGCTTGAGCGAACTGCGTCTGTAGGCTCAGTGGAGTTGCCTGCATCAGCTGACCATGCTAAGCTGAGAGCCATGCAAATTTTATAGAAGTTGATTCCAAAGGTCTCTAATGACCCAAAGGTACATCTTACGGTGGTTGTAGGAGCTGTTGATTTTAATCAGGGTTTCCTAGGGCGGAGAATTCGACCTTCGAGCACGTACTTTTAGATGGTGACTATAGAGTCAACTTGATTACAGACGAGGAGAGGACACGCCTCGGTATGACGACGCCATCTTGAGTCCTTTATCGGCTCTGCATGGCTAATCAGGCAGTTGTTGAGTCAGTCTGGACCATTTCTATCAACTAAAAGAAGGGCCCATTACCAGAGCCGTCTATGGTGTTGGTTTGTTACAACTTTGCCAAAGGACAGGTAGACAAAGACAAAGACAAAGACAAAGACAACCCTAAATTACAATTCAACAAACTAATATGAGCCAACTCTAGGCCATCCGTTCCATTGGAGAAATACGAGTGTGTCAACTTCTCACAAGAGCAAATTCAGCAAAACTTTAAGGCATACTCTCTTATGAAGTTCGTGTATGCGATCGGCCGGTAGTTGGCATCTCGTTCACTCGCCTTTTTACGGCTCTTCTTCCCCGAGGAGCTCAATGATGGGTTGGAACCAGTCTGAGATGGTGTTGTGGTCGTTGCCGACACCGCATCTTCCGGGGCGTCGAGGTCTACATAAGCGGGATGCTTCTTTGAACCCCAAGAGAATGACATAATTGATTGCCTAATTCGGTAGTGAAAAAAACAAAAAATCCCTCGATCCAATCTGTTTGCCCCTACTTCTTGCAGTTCTAAGCAAAGCACGTGGAGTCACGAGCTAGGACAAAGAGCCATCTAGAAGAGGAGACTTTGCAAAGTAGAAAAATAATGTTTAGAAGGAGCGTTTTATGCTCCTCCAGTTAGCGGATGGCGCCGAAACCATGTACACGCGCCTGTCTAGCACGTGCACACACGCCCGACCATTGTATCAGCACGCTCATGTCAACACGTGAACGCGCCCGTTCAAAACACATGCGCTCGATCCACTAGTGCACGCGCCCGTGTCCTTGTGTACGCGCCGTTGCCTGCGTGCGCGCGCCCGTCTATGTGCGTGCGCGCCCAATCCATGCGCACGGGCTTGTCTTTGCTCGCGCTTGTGCTTGCTTCCGAGCGAGTCCTACATCGCCGACCGCAAGTACCTAGAAATTTGTACAGCTCACACGTGTTCAAATAAGAGGCACTCATATGATAGACATATTACAAAATATTTCAAAGGTAAATGGAATTATATCAACTGCATTTCCGTACATAAACTTATACAGAGCACAAACATACAAAGCTCTTGAGCCAAAAATACTAAACTTAGTTCTGTTCTAAGTACAAGTCTAGATCTATGTAGTCAAATCCCACACAAATATAAATATCCACTAATCTACTGATTTTTTTTGGTTTTATCTTGTTAGACTTACGGTTAGGTTTACTACTATAGCAAGCATAAAATCAAGTGAATATTGTCTATTCTTCCAATATGGTGCGGCCTTTTCTGTTACGTGTAGGCTATTTTTTACAAGGAGTTGGAGGGCCTAATTCTTGGTGATTTACTATAGAGCTAGTTTTTAGTTTTAGGCCTTATTTCTTAACGAATCAGAAATAATGAGTAATGGAGAGATCTACATGGAGAAGCTCCATGTCCAAGTAGCAAGGATAGAAGTCAACATGTAGTTGCAAGGTTCTTTAGATTTATCTTTTCTAGACCTTAAGACTTATAACAATTTTCTGGGTTTGTTGGGAAACCTTAAGTCTTATTTGGCAAAGTGCCTCACAAACTCAAAGATAAGAGTTAAAATTAAGTCATTTACCATTAAAATCTTCTTTCACTTACTTAAACCATAAATATTTACCAAACTTAGACAAACTTAACCATGCCATTCAATGAACTCAAAGTATATTGGGTTGGGGTATTGTTTCAGCACAAAATTTCCACCTTACATTTTTTTGGCAACCATGCTGGAGAGGGTTCCGTCATAAGGTGTCTTTAGAGTAGAGTAAAAATCTTTTAAGATAAGATGTCTTAAGTATTGGTAGGGGATTTTCCTGGTGTTGTAGCCTAAGCAAATATTTTTCTTTAGTCATTAAAACTCAAGAAAAATCATATATGTGAATCTCTTTAAATCTAACTTATTTAGTAGTAAGTAAAGCAAAACAAAATGGAATATTGTTGATTGTGAATGTTGACGTTAGCAATCAATAGATGATGTAAAGAAATGTCAACATTTACTTGGGAAGTAAGTCAAGAAAATATAAATCTATTCTTTAGAGAATCCTACTTGCAGCCTTATATAGAGTTTATAAAGGTACGTATTTAGGGCAAGTTTTTTAAATTTGTGGAACATATTTTAAATTTAACTTAAACCTACAAAACAAATTTGATCAATCACCCATTAATATTAAAAGGATATTATTATCTAAAATTTGGAATAGTGGAAATAAGTTTAACGCTTTGATAGTATTTAAAGGAGAACTAGTTTTACAAAGAAATTTACTCTTTTTGTTTGCCCAATATAAAAGGTTGAAAAATATAACCTCACCTTTAATCTCTAGAGAATGTGGAGCATGGAATGGATATAAGATAGATACAAAACCTATGTCTTTAAGTATGGACCTCAAAAAATAGATAGTTAAGTTTAAATCTTTAAGTTTATATCTAAGAATTCTAATTATCCAATTTCAATTGCATTTGGATTATTTCTTTAAAAACATGGTAATTCCTAATGAAACTATTATTAAACAACTTGTGAGGTTAAGACGGTTATTGGTAATATATGAGGGTGTACAAAGGAATGAGTAAGTTTTAATTACTTTTTAGCTAAGGAGATAGATCAAATTAGTAAAGAGGGTGAAATTGATTCTGAAAATAATTTCTTAATAGAGCAATTGATAAGTGAAGATAAGTATTTTTGAAACTTTCAAGAAGAATAGGGTGAAGAAATATTTGAGGTAAAACCTTCTACTTTGAACATTGAAAATGGTAGAATTGGAAAAGGAAATTTTAAGAGAAATGGCCAAAATTGGACAGTTAAATTATTTCTGACGATTTAAAACTTGCACAAAACAAAACAAAATTGGGCAAATCATAATAAATTTTCTTAAAGGAAATAAGGAAGTAATTGTTAGGGAAAATAGGTAGAGTGTATAATAAAAATAATGAGACTTTAACGATTCTTCTTTGGTTGTAATTAGGGATAAAAAATCATTGAGATTTAAACTTCAATGGCATTTGACAATGTCTGGGAAAGTGCAGGAATTAAGAGAGCAACAAAGCACTCCAAGAAATGAACGTCTAGAAAGAAGTTTAGAAAGAAAGAAAAAAAATCATAACGTTAGCAACTGCAAACCCTCTTTATAATTCAACTCCTTCTCCCATAAGCAAAGAAGAACTTACTCCCTTAGATTCAAATCTTGATAATTCAACTGAGTCAGTTGAAGGTCAAGATGTACTTCCACCTCCGATGTAATAATGCACACTTGAGTTGAAATTGCGCCCGTAGAAACATCTCTCGCACTTACCAGACGCTTCATAGGCCTTTTCTTCCCTCCATTACGGATGGCTGTGATGCCATCCATACCGATTCCACAAGAGCCAACTACCGCAGTTCCTGTAGATGGCCCACCTTCAGTGTATCCTCTATGGAATGGATGTGTCTCACTTGTTGTTGATCTGCTAGTTTACCGTTTTTTGCCTTTATTCTCTTGTGACGATGGTGCCTTAGTAACCTCTACTCAAGATCTCTTTGGACCACGTCTTGCCTCACTCTGTATGGGGTCTATCAATGGTGGCGTCAGGGTACCTCTATTGACGGTGGAGGCTCTGCCTTGACTACCACTTGTTTGAAGGAGGGGAGGCCTCACCAGAGCGGATGCTCTATGGAGACTTACAATTGTTGCACCCACTGAGATTGTACTCTTCTGTACTAACCATTTGATCCGTATTTGTTTCCACCATGTTACCCACCAATCATGTTGGCTGCGAAGGAGGAATTGCTAGAACTGCCCTTCATTTTTGACGAGAAGGGTTCCCTAAATGAGAGGCTAAAACTACTTGACTTAATTGTCCCCCCCCCCCCCCCCCAATTGTCCTCACCAGTGGCTAGTCCGGTCCAGTGACGTTCACCTACACCTCGTCCATCATTTTCGTCCCCCCGTCATCGTTATCGTCATCCTCATCGCCTGCATGGTCATCATTCTTGTCATTATCGTCATTAGAGGAGTGAACAACATCTCTGTCATTGTTGGCATGATTTCTGTGGACTGGACTTGCATTGGGAACGCCACGTTCTTCTCCTCCTTTTGCATTTGCTGCATCATCAAAATCTGGAAATGCACAAACTTCGTCTATGAAGATGTTCCGGTTTGGATTTTCTTGGTTATACTTTGTTTCATTATTAAAGTCAAACGCATCACCATTATCACCATCGTTGTTGCGATCGTGGCGACCATCATAGTTAGCGTCATCACCTCTGTTGCCACCGCCATCATTGGCCCCATTCATGTTACCATCATTGGCTCCATTTCCCGAAACATCATCATCATCATTGTGAAAGAGGTTTTTTCCTTATTCTTTTAGGAATACATCCTGTCCTAAATCCCTCTGAAATACTGCAAAAATTACTAAACTGCCTCTGAAACTGCCCTACATCATGGTCCTGTACCTGAACCTTAAAACTTAGATTTACTCAAATCCTGGTGGTATTTTCTCAGATTTGATACATTTTTCTACCAACCTTGGTCCATTCTACAATATCCACTCATTTGTACACCAGTTCTACAAGACCCACCAAGCGAATTGACTCTCCTGGTCCCTCAACACTCAAATCTGTATCTCCATACATTTACACACAAATACATTCAATTCCTTTCCATCAATAAATGCAAATCTGTACATCATCCTACTCCCTATTGCTAGTACTGCCTAGACCTTCTAGGATCCCAAAAACTATCCTAATAGTAGCTCGTCTACAGTTGAGTAACCTATCCTACACACTAACTCCATACACACACTACATTTTGAGAGCTCTAGCTAAGAGAGACATAGAGAGAGAGAATGGGCTGCCACAGCCCCTCCTCACAACCCCATCCAAAACCCTAGCCGCCGCCCTCTAAACTCCAACTGCCAACAATTTTCATACGACCACCAGACTTCATCCAACCACCAGATTTCATCCATGTGGGAGTTTTCATCCAAATTGGCAATTTTCATCCAAAACATAGTTACTGCAGGCCAGGACCAAGTAAGTAACAGTTTATTGCCTTCCCTCGTAACAACAGTTTTACTTCTCCCCTACAGCTTTTAGTGCCCCTTTATTCTACTGCCTCAATTCCCCGATTAAAATTATCTCCCTTTGACACTGCAACCGCCCCCACATGCTCGTTTTCTGGGGTTAGCCAAAAAAATTTAAAGGTCCTCCAAATACACAAAAAAGAGAGTCCTACTGGTCCTACCAGTACTCAAGCCTACTCTTACTGTCTAGCGACTAACTGGAAATGCCCCTCCTAGTATTGATGCTGGTCTTCCTAGTGCTGCCTTTGGTCTTGGTGGTGCTGATACTGGTGGTATAGCAAGATCGATACCTGTTGGTCCTCCTCCTGAGGAAGACCCGATACCGGAAGTTGTCCCCTAGCTTGTGCTTGAAGCTCCCGCAGCCTCCATAGACTGCCTCTTATCAGGCATATCCTAGTCCCCCCCCTCATCCTAGTCATCATTAGACCAGTAAGCAAAAGATGGGTAAGCCTCAGCAATCCTCACCAAATACCTTGAGTACCTGGCCTGGTCCTCCATATAGATTCAAATGTGGTCCATGCCCTACTTCTTGGAGCTAGACAGCAAATGTCTAGTCAATCCCCTAGAAGCCTAAGTAGAGCTAGTTGCAGCCAAGTCCACACTCAGCAAAATCTGTTGGTTCTCCAAGGCCAGCCCGATGAACTCCCTGAACCTAGCGCTCATCCTGGCCTCCAACTCTAACCTCCTAGTTTTGACTACCTCTGCCTGGACCCCCTAGTCTACCCAAGCCTGTCTCTCCTTCTCATGGTCCTCATGGAGTGCCACCAACTGCTATTAAGCATGCTGGAGCTGCTCTGTCAACTCTCGGATCCTCTCTTCTTGGCCAAGTCTGATGCTGATCAGAACTTGGTAAGTAGGGCCATACCTGTCTTTTGCTCGTATAACATCTGCACACGCGATGCTTGTGCCAACGCCACCTGCTGCTGCTAAAGCAAATGGTCCACCCTCTTGGTGACATCCACCTTGTCCTTTGTCTATGCGGGTCTAGGTAGGATTATGGTCTCTACACAGCTTGTAGGTATATCCACAGCTAGCTCCTCATGGTAGTCCATGAGATCTTGCTCATGTGGCTCGGCCCTCAGAACTTGGTCCTGGTGCTGCTTCTATGGCTGGTCCTAGTGCAATCATGGTGTTGGTGCTGGTGCTTGTCCTCTTATACTGGCTCCTGCCTGGTGGGCCTTAATACTAAAACCATCTTTGGGCTACTGAAGAGCAGTACTGGACTACTCACTTGCCCATGCATCTTCTTGACCGGGAGTCCTCCTACGTCTGGGGTGATAACACTCGTCTCCACCACCTCTAATGACTTTGAACTGCTCTCCTAGTACCTTGGGGTATCCTCCACCCTCCTCAGCCTCTTGAAGTGGCCTGCCTACTCCCTAGATACCACTTGGGATACCTCGGCTCTTCTCTTCCCCTTCCTCTGCGGCTGTAGCAGTCTAAGTGAAGATGAAGACTGGCGCTCCACTGATGTGGCCTGGTTCTTCTCTTGTTTGGCGAGCAAAGTCTTATAGCCCCCCAACTGGCTATGTCTGGTGGCGGTATACCTGCTAGGCGCTATAGTGACACATCTGGTGGTCCCTCGCTGTCATTCAGCTCCTCATTGAAGCTATTGTGTCATGGTGCTGGATCGACATACTCCATCTCATGAGGGTATCGGTTTTGCAACAAAGCATCCATCAGCTCCGCCCCTTTGATCTGCCTAGTCTGCCTGGTGTGAACTTGGATGATCATCCTCCTCAGGCTGGAAGATGATCATCCTCCTCAGACTGGTGGTGTTTCGTGGTACTAGTCCTTGCGCTCTTTGTCAAGTGTCTCTTGCCCTTGCGGCTATGCTACAGTTTTTCTCCATCCAGCAAATGTGAACACTCGACCGCTTCTTGATGTTCCTCCAGCGCCCTACTGGGATTGCTCTTCATTGTGCCTCCTTCCTTCAAGGTTCCGGCTGCTTGTAAGTCTGCTACTCCTTCACCCGCCGGAGGTGCTGTGCCTTCCCGATCTTTAGTTCTTGCTCCTTCCGAGTCTTGGCAGACTGTTCCTTTGTTGCTCCTGCATGCTGTGTCTTTCAACCCTACTTGTCTCTCCTCCTTATGAGCTTGCCAAGCCGCTTCTCTTCAGTAGTGCAGTAGTCTTACTGTGCGCTACGGGGTAGCATAGTCCTCTTCTTCTGCTCCCTAGCCGGTGCCGTCTCCTTCGTTGCTGCTGTCCCTGCGGCCGTGCGGCTACTGATGTCCTCGCCCTTCCTAGCTGCAACCTAGGGTTTCAAGGGTATCACATGTATCATACACTGTATCATCCTCCAAGTAAATTTTTGGAAGAACCGCTTGAGGCAAGGACAAAAGATCAGTTCTATGACACATTGGAAAGTTATGGGGGCAATTTTTGCTACAAATGACATCCTTTTAAACTGTTAACCTCCCCATTTTGTGGAAAAATTGCTTTTGTCTTGTTCCGCCATGGCTACATGGTAGTAACCTGAGAAAAAATTTAAGAGTGAATACATCTCATGGCGAGCGGCTTTGTCCAGTATATCCTCCATATAAGGTAACGGATAGTAATCTTTCTTAGCCGATGCATTTAATTTACGAAATTCTATGCAAATGCACAACATCCCATTCTTTTTTGGAATGATAACCATCGGGAATAGTAAGGGAGTGAGTCAACAAGGGATACAAATTTGCCTTTATTAACTTATCCAATTATGCCTTAACCCTGGTGACATAAATTGGATTCATCCTATAGCGCCGCTAGTGTACTTGGGTGGCATTGGAGACAAAGTCCATAGAATGCTTGGCCAAGGTGCATGGTATGCCCGTGAGGTCTTTATAATTCCAAGCAAAGATGTCGTGATGTTTGTAGAATAGCGCTTTAGCTTCTTGTTTGAAGGTGTCAGGAGCATCAACATTCATTTTGATATACTTAAGGTCGTAAGTGGTTCTCAAATTTACCAAATCCACTTTGTCCTTGGCGCCATGGGTCCAATTGGCTTCTTGTTCTTGAGAGAACCCTTTTTGCCGTTAGTCCCTGCTCGATGGAAGGTTTGGTCCATGGTGATACAACAATCCACGAGAATTATCACAATCTTTCCATGGCAATGTATCTTGATTTGGTTGCAAGACCAATCATGAATAGCATTCATGTCTCGAAGCCAAGGACCTCGTAAGATCATTGGAAAATTGCTACTATCTGGCATGTCAAGAATAACAAAAGTCGCGTGGTAGACATGCCATGGGTGGTAATAGCCATGATGGCTAAGATTCCCAAGGGTGTGACTAGGTCATCATTGGCCATGTGCAATATGAATTTGGCAGTTTTTAGTAGCGGTAATCCTATGTGTTTTTGTAAGTGATTGCTCATTACATTCACACCGTAGCCACCGTCGACCAAGACGTTACTCAGCTCGTGACTTCCTAGCTGCAAATGGATCACCACGGCCTCCGAGTCGAGTATGGTAGCATTGACTTCAATGACTGCGGGGTTTAATGAAGCGTTGGTCACCATGGCTTGTTGTAGATATTGTTGTACTTCAAGTCTCAATTTCAGCAAGTTGGCCAATGTTATTGTGACATTGGTTTTGTCCAGAATTTGTTGCAACTTGGGATTCACCGTAGTTGGCTCTAGGCCCTTTTGTAGATCCATCCTAGTTTTGTAGAGTCTGTCCTAGTGTTCCGAGTACAACAACTTGCGATGCTCTACTACATGGTCCACTAAACTAGCCTTGGACCGCGTAGTAACTGCAGCTATACTAATAGTGGAGACTTTCGTTTCTACGTCATCGACTTCAATGAGAGTCACACTGCCTAGCCTATTTGGCAGGAGAGGTTTTTGATTGTCCATGGGTACCAGTTAAGGACAGCTATGGTCTATGGCAACTTGTGGCTGCGCCCATCAATGTTTTAAGACCAGGCATTGGTCTCGCCTGTGGTATGGTGATCCACATTCCTAGCACATATCATTTGTTATTGGTTTAAAAGCATTGACATTGACTTCCTTGGTATACATGGTGGCCGTTGGAGATCTAGGTTGTTGATTCTTGTCTTCTTCCATTTCGCAGGGCAAACCAACATTGGTTGCAGTGAATTTTTCCACAGGTTCCATAGACAATGGGTGCCGGTCAGGTGTCTGCTCAAATATTTGAAAGGGGTAGCAAGGGTGCTCAAATTTAGTTCAACGCCCCTAATTTGTAGTTGATATCATTGGCAGGGTTGAGTATTTTATAAAGAGCTTTTACTACTCGGTTGACAATGCCTTGTTGTATCCAAAGTAGCGATCTTTTCTTGAACCATTCACATGGATAATCTTCTTCAAGGTGCTAACTGAGTTTGACAGCCAAGTGCTTGAACCTGTTGTAGAACATGTCCACCCATTCATACTTGTCTTGAGTGATACTTCCTAGTGCACGCAGTATCTCCAAACTAGTTTTTAGTTTTTGGAATTTGTGAAGAAAGCTTTGTTCCATGTCTTCCCATCTGCCGTTTGGATGTTTGATTTCAAAATTGATGTACCAACTGATATGGTTCCTTTGGAAGGTCGTTCCAATGATGTTTTGTCTAAGGGTACCTTAATTTTAGGTTATAACTTAAATTGTCGTATGTGCCAATCAGGGTCACCAGTTTTGTCAAATACAAGGTATGGAATCTAAGGAAACTTGGTGGTTTTCTCATAGTCTCTCCTTCTCTCTAACGTAGCGGTAGTACGGTTATATCTAGGCAAGGTCATGGACCATAGAGGTTCCAAGGCTTCTTCCAAGTTTCAAGGTGTTGCATGGACAGCCTCGTTAGTCGCGTTGCCATGTAGATTTGGTATTGGATGCTAAGCATTTCAAGTTTGGCGTTAGGTGGCCTCATTCTTGGCTACCAGGGCAGTCATTTGGTCCTTAAAGAATTGTAGTAATTTCTTAGTAGAGTCAAGTTCATCTTGATGTATGTTTCTTTTCCGTTATTGTTTCTTTCTAAACGAACATTTTGTAGAGGCATAGTGAAAGTTTACCAAGTGTTTGTTGTCTTGGTGTTTTTCAGAATGTCACAATATTTTATTTAAGCATGGTCGCTACAATGTTATTCTGGATAAATGCATGGAAATGACTAGGACACGAGACCCGTCAACGTGGTTGAGTAGGAAGATGAGAAAGGAGCCGGGGACATTCAAGTAAGCCTAGGTGGCATCGATCGATAGTTAGCAACATACTGATCCACTTAAGCAATTCTAAGATTAGCGATTAGTGACATGGTGAGTACCTTGGGCTTAGTTAGGAAATTGTTTGAATGGGTTTAGAAAGAGTGGCTAGTGTTAAAGGTCTTCCTAAGATTGCCATGGAATTTCATGGTGGAAATTACTTCAGCAGCAGAGGAGCTAGGTAAACAATAAGGACATTGTGACTTAGAGAGAGAGAAGGCGAGAGACTTCTCGTGGTGTCAGAGATCAAGAGACAAGGAAGAGACTCATACCCCTCCCCCTCCCCCTCCCCCTCCCCCTCCCCCTCCCCCTCCCCCTCCCCCTCCCCCTCCCCCTCCCCCTATGTAACAAAATCAGGCCTGTGAGGTGCGTCATGGCAGAGGCAGGTATATCTCATTATGGAAAGAGAAGTTCACATGGTAGAAGTACAATGAAGCGACTTGGTCCATCGAACACTAGGTCCGGAAGATCTGCTTGATATTCAGTGACGTAATTCTTATGACAAGTTGAAGGTTTGACCGTTATGAATATTCGGCACACTTTGCACATCTGTCGACACAGAATGTGCTGATGTATTTGCTGGGTTGAAGCTGTATGGTATCTTTACCATGTCGCAGCAGAACACCCTTGGATCACCTGAGGCAGGACTTCTCCATACCATTCAAGCAGGCTTTTACCGAAGCTTGATTTTTGATTCAGCTGCTGGAGATTGTATCAGCGTTTCCACTGTATCTTCTTTTTGAAACTGATTTGTAACTGTTTTGAAAGTGCCTATACTGCAGCTGAATTGAAGCTGATTCTGCAGTGTCAATCAATGATGCCCCTGCTTTAGCGTCAGCAGATGTGGGAATTGCAATGAGAGTTGATCATATTGTGGATTCGGTCGATCATAATGCCGAATGGTTCTACAAAAACGTATCTTTGATGCTCGAGAATGCTGATCTTGCCGTATCAGATTTGCAAAGGGGATTGTAAAAATAGGTGATTTCAATGACATGCAAATTGAAATACATGGACTGTACATTTGCTTTGGAGGAGAAGACGTGATTACTTGAAGCTTGATTACTTGAAGCTTCGATGATTGTACCTTGAGGTTGGGTTGGATGCAAACACGTGCAATTCCAGATTGTTGATAGTGGAGATAAAAATGGAGGCAACGAGTGTTTCACTTGTACCTCAGCAGGAGCAGAAAGTTCTTACAATTACTGTAGCATAATCTAAATTTCAATACTCACATTTTTGGTCTGTGAGACCCTTCGTCTCCCAAGGCTTCACATCACCATACCATGGTATATGCGTCATACACGATTTATGTGAATTCGATCAGCTTGCTAGATTCTGTCGGTAATGAGGCTCTGCTGTCCATTGCCAGGAATTGCTACGTCTGAAAGTTACACCTTTTCGACGTTAATGAATGGGTTGTGGTTGCAGACGGTTAAGTGGATGCAAATCCCACTGATCTCCATGTGGCCCTGGATGTGTTGCATGTGTTCTAGAAGTTGTATGTAATTTGTGCGATTGCATGACTTCTGGATAGAATCCTGATCACTCTTTGTTCTATCTCCACTTTTCTGCTTTTACTCGGATTTTCTCCTTGTCGAAGTAGTTGTCAACCCTGAGCATGCGTGGATGATATCGAGACTGCTTGGTTTATTTAAGCACCATCAGTGTTGTCATGAAATCACAACTTATGCTTTCTTTTCATTTTTGCTGCCGTCTCTCCTCTCCTTGGCCCTTGCTGCAGCTCTATTTTCTATATGTTTGAGCTTCTTGTCGGTACCTGTTAGCCGCGCATTTGAGAGCTCATGCAGGAATTATGTGAGCTCTGGTGCTCTTGTTTGACATCTCCCCTCCTTGCCATCGTTGCAGTTGTTCTTGTCTTTGGCGGCCGTGAGTTCTGTGAGCTCTGGTGAATGGTAGTTTGATTGACTTTTTGAGTTCTTTTTGTTGGAGGGCTCTGGGGCAATGTTGCAGCATATTGTGCTTTATGAGCGCTCTTTGCTTCAAGGCTTTCGTAGTCGCTCGTTGAACAGGTGAGCACAATCCTACTTCAACATTCCAATTTCCTTGTTGGCAGCTTGCTTGCATCGTGGTTCTTTTTTATCTCTAGTGCTCTCGGGACAGGACTATCCAGCAGTATATTTTATTCTCTTCCTCATACTGTGCAGTGAGCTCCGGAGCTTGTCAACGTGCCAGCTTTATGCTTTCTCCAGTACTCTCAGAACGCCATTGTGTTACTATATTCTTTTCGTCCCTAGTGCTTTCAGGCACTGTTTTCTCAAGTCAGGACTATCAACTTCCTTGTTAGCAGTGTGTTGTAGAGCTTATCAGCCTGCTCAGTTTCTGCCTTTGACGTCTGGAGTTATTTCTCTCTTGCTATAGAATCGGTTCCTACAACTCAGGTTCCGCTCAATGTTTGAGTGTGTATAATTGAGAGCTGGATGCACTATTTCAATGGAAGGGGTTTCATTCTTTGTTTTTTACCACCTTTCCCTTAAGTTTTTGGTATTTTGAGTGCAATTTTTCGACTAAATGTATTGACATGTTGAATCTTACATGACAATATAAAGATGGTTGATAGGTGAAGAAAATGCCCTAATCTAGGGTGTAAAGACTGAAAAGATTGTCTATCTCACTCTGCCATATATCCACGTAGACGTAGTGAAGTTCTACCATTTTCTTTCTTATTAACATCTTTTTGACATTGGCTTGTATAGATGAACATGGGAGTTTCTGGTGATGTTCAATGGGCATCTGATCTTGTTGCCCTTGGTTATAGAGACCCGTTATCTGCACCTGCTCTAGTTGTATAAGCTACTCATGCTTTGATGAAGTCTCCTGCAATCCACACATTTGTTAATGAACAAGACCGGGCTGCTTTATTGGACTGTGATGATGATGGTGAGCATGTACCTTTACTGGTGACTACCCTCGACTTGTCCCAATGGACGTTGATCTTGAACTTGGTGATTCGAGATTCAGAAGATAAAGCTCTTGGGCAACTTTGTATTGCAAAATCCAAGCTTGCTGAAATGCTTGACAATGAGGAGCTTGTCCAGGCAAAGACGGATGTTGTTCTGGTTGATAAGGTGATGAAAGCTACTAATCTGCATGAAGGTGCTCAAAAATCCACCACTGCTTCTGACCCTACAACTGCTTCTGACCCTACAACTGCTTCTAACCATCCTTTTCTAAGCAATTTAAATATTGCTCCTGTTCAAGCGGCTGCCCTTGAGGATCTTATTGATTCCATTCAATCTTCGCAAGCTGAGAAGGATCTAGCTCTGCTTCTAGCTTCTAGTACAAGACCTGTTGTTCTTTTTTACTCTATCACGGACTATTGAAGCTCAGGTTGCTGAAAAATCCCATCGTTGTTGGGGTTTGTCCAACATTAATCTTTTGGCTCCTATTTCAATTCAAATGTGGAAGACTTGGACTGATATGCAACCTGCTGAAGTTGCAGCACTCAAGGAAAATGCAATTTATGCCACTAGAATCTTGCGTGATGGATTGCCTATCCCAGGAGCTTTTCTACTTTCTTTATTTGACAATAAGCAATGTGGTTCTTCTGATGTGAGTATTCTCACGAAGCAATCTCTCCATACAAATTATAGACGAATTTCAAAATATTCCTCCGCAGTCAAGAACTCTCTACATGGTGAATAATCTACATGTATTTTTTGGATTCAAATGAGTATCCCACTTTGGTCACCAAATATGATGCCTTTATTGTGTGGCTCAGCAATGCGGCTCGTGTTGTTGTACGCCACAAAATTACATTTCATCACATCTGTGATCTTATGGTTGAAGCATCTTTGGAGTATGCAGCTGATTCCAATGCCAAGTTACTTGCAAACTATCCGCAAGGGGCAGGTATCTTACAGATTGAAAAATGGATTAAACCTCCTTCTTTTTCAGTTGCTAACCCTGGAACTCCAGGTTCTAGTAGCTCTCACAAGAGGTAACGGACATCTATTAACATTGATGCTCCTGCTCGTTGAGAGTAGGATTCATCTACTCCACCACTTCCACGTAGTGGCCAACGTCATACAACTCGGGGAGGCCGGGGTGGATATAATCATCGTTACAAACAGCCAGATGAAGGTGGACAGCAAGCAAGGCAGCAACCACGAGCTGGGGGAGCTTCTAATCCTCCTAACCCAAATGAAGCTTTTGTGATGACCGGTCTTGCTTATCATTTACCTCGTGAATCTGGGACCCTCTCACTGCATATTCGTGCCAATACTCCAAGCCAGTCATGTTCTCAAGTTATCTCTTCCACACCATCGCAAGATGAGGCAATTACAACTTCTTCTTCAAAGGTGGAGCGTCCGTCTATGAAAGGAAGGTTCCTTGATTGAAATTCCATGGATAACTGAAAATGTCTGATATCATGTGGCGAAAGCTCCGGACCAAGTAATCGTACGGGATTTGTATGGACGTTCACAACTCCAACGGAAGCCTTGATCTTTATCCATCCAATACTTACCAATATTCTATTGCAGTTGTGCTATGGAATGGATCAATTTTTGGCAAACTTTTAGGGAAGTCTTCTTCCATTTTGGATTATGTGAACAAATAAATATAGACAATATAGCTTTCTCGTGTTTTTACAATAGAAACTTGTCCACTTACTTTTATAGACCTTCAAATGTATTTAAGCATTTTTCTTTTATACACTTGTTGGATTCTAATAATTCATGCCTTTATAAATGAGCTAAACGCTTTCATGGTTTTTTGGATCCTCGTACAGCCTATGAAAGTTCTAATTTCTCTAAGCCCTCTCTTCATGTACGCTCTATGGATCTATAAATCATTCAGCATCCGGGGTTGCGTACAGCTATTAGTCTTGGTTTAGATCATATTCCATTGTCTCCTACTAATGTTAAGCAAGCTATTAGGGTTGTTGTCTCTATTAGGGTTGTTGAAAAAGCTATTTAGTGAGCATTGAGCCGTGAGCAGTAACTTTTGCAAATTCTTGATATTTTGTACCCGTGATTAAAGGCCCTAAAACCACGTGGATCAAGTATAGTTTTGAGAAAGTCAAAATCAAAATGATGTAATAGAGCTTATTTCCGCGTGTTAGAGGAAATTTTGTATCCAAAATTTAACCATATTTAGACAATTGTCTAAGCAAGAGAATTGACGTTCACAATAACAAATCAGCATGAATAGAGCAATTTTAATTTTGAGAGGAAATAGCCTTTTAATTGTTAATGAGATACTAGTGTCTACAACAATTATATTCAACAATTTTAGCCTAGGGGAACTACAAACTTTTACTAGGGGCGTTTATTTTATCATAGTATATTTTAAAATACTATGTTTACATAAGAAAGGAGATAATTTGATTTGGAATATATTTATTTTTTTATTTTAAACTTGTGGTTGATTTTTATTTCCAAACTTTTTTTGTGTATAGCCCTACATGCACAATGGACTCAAACTTTGGTTTTTAATGAATTGGTATTTTAAACTTTAAATTTTAAAATTTTAAAATTTTTTAATCATTCTTTCCATTTTTTGGTTCTTCTTTGATTGTTTTATTTTTATTTCCAACCAATTCTTGTTTTTTTATTATTTAATTTTCTATCTGAACAGCCTTCTTCTCTTAGTATGGTTCTCCAAAGACCAAAAAGGAAGAACATTGATCAAAATTCTAAATGAAATTTTAATTAGAACATAATGAACCACATCAACAAAAGTGATATAATATAAAGAAGACATAACTTAAGCTATGCCATGGAATCTGAATCTATCTAATCACATCAAGATGCAAAACCAGAGAAGTTAGCACTATTTGCATTAAAAGATGTCTTGGCATTAGATTCATGAGCTTCTATATCCAAAAAACTAAGGCTTTATTCTAAACCTACAAAAAATATGATAAGAAACTCCATCTACTTTATTAGCAACATTGATCACGTATGAAGGTAGTACTCTTGGATAATCTATCATAGTACTTTTTTATAGTCTATCATTCTCACCTTAAACACTGTTGAGTAAGGATCAGGTGAAGCAAACTATGAGCAAAGTGTGCATGGACAAGAATGCCCTCAAATGCCTTATCATTCCAACAAGACAATGCCATTGAGTCAAACAATCAAGAAGTAGTATGGATTCAAAATTGAACTTGATTTTTGGCACCTCTGCAAGCTCCTCACCACTTAAGATATACCAAAGCACATGGTTTGGAAAAATAAAAACGTTGCTCATTAACACCAAATGGAATGGTCATATCTAATTCAATATGCTAGCCCACGTACTTGTTTTGGATCCAAACTACACACTAAGCAAGCACATTTGGATCTCCATTACTAACTATGGTATAGTGACAGATGCTCATCCATTAAGCACTCAATTCATTCATAGCTACTCACCTATGGTCAGCTTGAAATGACTTAGATGCAACTTGATTGTGGAGCTGCAATGGAAAACAAGACGTTCAACTAAAGAAAATGCAAATAAAACTTACAATTATAGATATATATTAAGAAGAGATGTAAGGTGCAAGCGGTTCATCCTCACCATTCCTTTCGTATTTAAAAGCCTTAGGATTTTTGGTATCTAAGGAAATTTGACATCATATTCATAGGAAAAGGAAGAATTATCATTATTGCACCATCATTATAAAAATAGTGATTTGCAAAGTTGAATGTGGGCAACAACTATTCTTTTAATTGTTTATTCTATACATAGATAGAGGTAACTAGATCAGAATTTCAAGAACAAGGAGACCTTGAAGCATATCGCTAGACATAAATCTACATTGGGGTGGTCCTCTACAAAACCTTTGTAAAGTCAAGTTTTTTCTTTTTGGAATGCTGCATAGACAATGTAGTAAATTAGGTAGTAGGCCGCGCTTACCACATTTATAAGAACATTCAAGTTGTTATTTCTTAGGTTATACAAAGGACTTGCTCAATGACTTAAATAATGGTTGTACAAATGGCTAAAATTCACAAAATTCAAAGAAAAAGCGAGCGCCAATATATTGTCTTTGAACAACAATCATTATAAATGTAAGAACATATCAAGCAAAAAACTTTCAATGCAAAAGCAACAGCCATTTCTCAACATGGTTCTACAATCAATAACCATATCCAAGACCACACTTCAAGGGGTCACCATTCCTTGTGAAATGCTTCCAAAGACCCTCTTATGAACATTTGACATTTGCTAAAAAATTTATTCCTGTACTAATTTTAGCAGTGTTGCTTCTAGATTTTGTTGGAATTTCAAGGCCTCTAAGGTTTCTTTGGTGCTAAAGACACTTCAAAGGCTTTCCGCGCCTCATGCAATTCTCCCAATGGCCTTCTCATGAACATTTGATTTTTTCTGGAAATTTAGTTTTGGCATTGATTTCAACGCTGGTGCTTGCAGATTCTATTGGAATTTCAAGGCCTCTAAATTTTTTTCGATGCCAAAGATACTTCAAGGAGTCCCTACGCCTGATGCAATGCACCCAATGAATCTCTCATGAATATTTGATTTTTTTTGAAAATTTGGTTATGGCATTGATTTCAACACTGTTGTTTGCAGATTCTGATGGAATTCCAAGGCCTCTAAGGTTTGCTCGGTGCCAAAGACACTTCAAGGGGTCCCTACACCTCTTGCAAGGCTCCCAAAGATTACCTCATGAACATATGGTTTTTTTTGGAATTTGGTTTTGGTAGTAATCTGAGCGTTGCTCTTTGTTAATTTGATGAAATTTTGGTGCCATAAGAAGTTGTATTGGGCCCAATACATCTCCAAGGAGGCACTAAATCTCATGCAAGTGGTCCTAAAGACCGTCAGATGAATACTTAAATCTTTAAAGAAACTAGATTTTTGTTAATCATATTGTTGATTGATGTGTTTAATAGAGAATTCAAGCCCAAAACATACCTAATGGCTCTTACACAATGAAAATATTAAAAATTTGGTCATTACTGGGGCATTTTAATATTGTTTGAGGCCCAAAACATTAATCGGTTTTTTCCAATTTTCTTGAATATTATAATTTCTAAGTAGAATGACGTGAGGTTGGGATCAAACATCTTGCTTTTGCATTGCCTGCTTGGTGTCAGAATTAAGTTCCACAATCCATAATCTACTGTGAAAGTTACAATTAGTTAGAATTAAGATGGGTTTTGTTGATAAGTCTAGCTAAGTTTAGTGAATGAAGTCAATTTTTAACTGTAGCAACGCACATAGGTTTGAAACCTCAGAGACTGTGTATGTTAATTTGGGTCCAAAACAACATTTATGGTCTAAGTGAGCTATGGATTGGAAACATTGCATTAAATAAAGGAATTGAATTGTTGTACATAGATTGCTTGTTGTAGTTGTCAGTGAAAGTTTTTTACTAACGTTCATTCTTATTTCATGCATATTATTATTTCATTATTAGGGACGTTAGTTTGGTGAAAAAATCAAGAGTACCATATTGAAACACAAAGTTGCCATAGTGAAGATCTGAAGGTAGGACTTCAAGTCGTTTTAATCTCACTTGTCCTTCCATGTTAATTTTTACATTGTCACTTACTTTATTAATTCTTATATTTTTGGATACTGTATCAACTTTCTGAAGCTTTCTTGCATTGATTTGCTCTTTATCCAATGATTGGAATACATTTTTTGTAGATCGGGGTTCTTTGCATATGATCTAATATCAGAGCCCCATCAATATAGTAACGTCTAATGTTTGGAGGAAGTTAAGAAGGGGGCTAAGACGGACTCGGCAAAGGATGCTCATGGAAAGACAAACGTCTGAACTATCTTTTAATAAAATGTAAATGTTGCTTCTTTGGCATATTATACAACAAATTGTTGTAGTTTTCTTATACAATCTTCAATGCTTTCTTAATAATAATCATTCCACAAAAATATCTGCAGAATGTTTAAACGCCATACTTTGTCAAAATTGTCAAGCTTTGATACGTCTTTTACTGGTCGCTTGTAACCTAATCTAATATATCATAATAATATTTATTGATTAAATTTATTGGTGACTATGAACATTTGTTATGGATTTAATAGAATAATTTATTTTAATAAGTTTTATCACTAAAAGACAAGGACTATTCTCCTTTAAAAACAATCATTTAATACCGCTTGGTAAAGCAAGCTAATTCTTTTAACATTGTGACATTTTTTCATTGAATCCAACCATAACGTCTTATAGTTCATTTAACAAAAGAGAGTCTCCAAAATTTAGGGTTATAATCTTTACGATTGCAAGATCTTAGTCCTTTAATTTCAAGAACAAGTTATTCTTAATTCTTCTTGATAGCCAAAGCTGAAAATTTGGTTCTCTTTAATTCTCAAAAACAGAAAGCTATATGTATTCTCAATTGAAGAAATTGGTATTTTAATAAATTTTTGAGTTTTTGATTTCCAAAAAAATTCAAAAGAAAAGACTTCAATACTTGCCTATAAAAAAAATTAGAAAGAGGATAGAGGTATATAATGATAGGAAAATAGGAAAACCATAATCACTAATGATGTTGACATAAAATAGGAAAATGATAACATTAATGGTGAAAATGTTGTAGAAATCAAATGTGACCTTTCTCATCGTTATTCTCTTGAAAATTGTTGAAAATTGGTTTAAGATAAAACTTCAAAGATTTTTTTCTTAATTTTTTTTGTAAGTGCCCACAAAGTATGGCTTTTTGTATGGTTTGCTTGCCTTATCAAAATGCATTCCATAATACCTTTCTACGTTAATGAAAAGATAAAAAATATGATTCAATCGTAGAGTTTTTTTCAAACATTGATCTCAAAATGTTTAGCCCAGCCTGTGCTGTTGTAATTTGGGTTGAATCTTAAAAATTTCATAACTCTTTAAATACCGATTAGAATCTGATGTGAGTTCTTTCTTCTGAAAGGTCTTATAAATATCTACCCTAATCAAAATATTAAAAGAAGAAAAAAGGCTTGGAACACACGTACCAGCTTTAAATTTGTAAAGGGCTCTTTTGGTCCTCTCAATACTCTAGAGATTAAGTTAAGCAATTCTGTAATTTTGCTGAGGTTGTTGTTTTGCATCTTTAATGGTGTATTTAAGTAATTATGGACAAAACGCTCAATTATAGACTACTTTGCATCATTAGTAGACGTCCATTTCATGCGTTATCCCTCAAATTCAAAGACAAAGATGTCAAATATTTATGAAAAAATGCATTCCGCTTACAAGGGATAAAATCATTTGAGTGAATTTTAATATAATGCTGAAAAGAGGACAACCACGTCCCACTGTCATGGCTGAATCCCTCTACGTGTGGCTGACTAAAAACCCTAAACCCTAGAAACCCTAAACCCTAGAAATCCTAAACACTAGAAACCCTATCCTTAGAAATCTACCTTTTCTAATTAAAAGAAATATATGCTCTGCAAAATTTGGATCTGTGAAGTAAAGCAGTTGAAGGGAAGATCGTCTACGAACCGCTAAGTGGACACGACTGCCACGCTTCTCACATTAAGGAGTCCGTCTGTTAGGACTCCGGAGTCGTTGTTCAGAATGAACAGTATTCACGGTCACAACGTTCAAAGTCCTTTCTAGTCGGCTGGCCGCCGACTAGGAGAGCCAACCTCTTCCTTACTCAACCGACCTGTGGAATTTGAAATACATATAAAAATGATGAGAAATCGTCACATAATGCGGAATTAAAAATACATCGGGAAGAAAAGTAACTATCCATATGGTTTAGGGTTTAGGGTGTTCCCCTAAAAGAGCGTTCAAAGGAGACAATGCCTGGTCCTGATTTTAGAAATTGGGCTAAGTTGTCATATGATAAATTGTCCTCTTCAAAAGTAGACCATACCACGAGAAGTACACAATGTTGGCTAATTACGCTTAGATAAATATCTGCCAAAGACGATAAGTTATTTCTAGTTAGGTTAGTCCCAGTTAAGCTAGTTCTAGTCAGCTACCTGCCAACTAGGAGAGTATGCGCTACTAGGCTACCTGTGGCTAGGGACGTAGCTTGTACGTGAGCGGAAAGCGGAGAGCGATGAGCGGATATTTGGAGAGCGGAGAGCACAGATTGGGGACAAAACCTAAAAATAGCACTTTTTTTACAAAAAGTATAATATAAAATTAGAAGGTTCAAATATTCTCTATATATTTTAAGAAAGTTACTTATTTTTGTAATTTAATTGACCCTATAACCGTGGACTAATTACAGTATTTTTATTAAATTTGTAGTTCGTTTTCTCTTTTCTTGGTGATTAATTTTTTGACGTGCACCAATTACTATGCTCCAACTCCTTCTAACTAGTTCAGGCATACATTAATTCCCCTTATCCCCTCACATTTATATGCAAATTACTGCTTAAAATGTATTGGTATTGAAGCTCTTAAGAGGGATCAAGTAATATTTAATGTCGTAACATTTTCTTAACATTGCTAGAATTCATCCGCCATAGTCTACATGCCTTTCAATTTTATTATTTTTTTTATTTTTAATAACTGTCTTGTATTTTTTATTAACTTCCTTTATTCTATCTATCTTGTTAAAGGGGTCAAAAGAGTCCTTTCATTTGATTCTCTTTCATTTAATTTTCTCTTTCATTTTCTTAATCTCCTTCATATTATTTTCAACCTTAACATTTATTTTTGCTTTTCTTTATATTATTTTTTTTAATTTCACTTTTTATAAATGTTTTTTTTTCTTCTTTCTTTTACAATTTCAATTTTTATTCTGTTTTTAAATTTTTAAATTTTTAAATGGTAAATGACTTCTGTACAACCATCGTCCTTTTTCAATAAGTTTAGGAAGATGACAACTTTTAAATGAATGAAGTGCCGATTTTCAAGGGCGCCAAGCATCTTCTTCAGTGATATTTAAGTTAAGATTATGGAATGTCTCTTCCTCTTTTGTGTTGGTACTTTGTGAAGCTCTTTTCCGTAGTGCGGGACAACGGCTATGGAAGACGTCAGAGATATTGTTGTTTCGCCTACTGACGATGTTTGTCCATTTCAACCATATGTTGAGGTCGAAGACAAAGAAGAGGTGATGGTCAATAGCCAAGGGCGTCCTTTGACAACGGATGTTGACGTACAATCAGATGTAAGAGCTGACCCTCCACGTTGAGAAAATTCGGATGATATCAGAGTGGTGGAGGAGGACCCAGATGTGCCTTTGCAACCTCATGCATACTCCAAGGTTGGAAAGATCCCAAGGGGAACCTATTCCTGGGAATCAGTGAATCGGAGGCGGGGACGTGGGCCATTGCTGAAACGTTCATACCAAGGACACTTGCCAAGTGTGGGAACGAAGGTGAACGCAAATGTAGTTTGTCAGCAGTACAGTCAGAGGTTCCCAGCCCTGCTGATAGTGTAGTGGGCAACCCTAAACGTGTTAGGTTCGAAGATTAGGACATCTAATAACAAGTACATGTTTGCTGTAATAAAGGGTACATGTCAGGGGATACGAGGTATATAGTGCACTTGTTCAAGATAGAATGTATTGAAATAGAATGCAATCAATGTGTACGACAAAGCCTTTATAATGAAAAAGTCAATACAGCTTCTGTATTGCTGACTTAGTACATGGGATATTACTAAAATCATTCACTACGTGATCAATGGCCATTGTAGAAATGGCAGTTCTAAAGAAGGAGTACTACCTACTTCTTCGCCAAGGGGTGACGCAAGATTCCACTCTCTAGGAGTAGCTTGACCTCGTTGAAGCTGAAGGTAGGCGCATGGATGAAAAGCTTGGCTTCGGGATCACGGTTGCAGACCTTCAAGAGTATGTAGTATAGGTGCTTACAATACATGAACAGAGTCCTGCCTCGGAACGTAGTCATCGCCTTCTGGAATGCGGGACAACTGCCACCAGGGTAAGAACTGATGGTAATCTGGTACCGTGTGATGTGTGGAGCGACGCCCGAATCCAGCCCAATGATGCAACCGTGGCCCGGCTCACGTATCATGGTGACGGAACGGAGGCTCGCTTTGAAAGACTCGGAGGAGCCCATGGAGAGTCGCTGCGCCGGATTGGGACGAGTGGCAGTGCGCTTCACCATCTTGCCGTCTCTCTTGCCTGGGTAGCGGTCAGCATCTGCAGGGACTGGCACCGAGCTGAGATTTGCAGGGGGCAGGGCAGAAGAGAAGAGGCGTCTCGGGGAGACCGGCTTCTTCGGCGGAAGTTGAAACCCTGCTGCTTCGAGGGCAAGAATCTCGGTGAGCTTTAGGTTAGTACCTAGTTTCACTAGCCAGACCTCTAGAATGGAGGGCAATTTCTGGTCCTTTGAGTAGTGTGCAACCCATTTGCGCTTAGAGCCTTTCACGCAGCGCTCAATATCGTCGGAGCAGAAGAAGAACTCTGTCTTCTCGACTGTGTTCCTGCGATAGTTAGTCGAAAGCCCAGTGTAGGTCGGTGGAGCTGTGCAATGGGGCCCCCTGACGATTCTCTCAGTGCACTTCTTTTTCGTTTCAGCTCTTTGGGCCCAGCAGCACTTTGCAGAAAGTTTGTGAAGTCTCGAAATGTGCCACTCCTTCACGTCGACCTTGGTTTCTTCAACCGCGTTGACATGGCGAATGCCGCCCTTGTTTACGGGTGAAGGTAAAGGGGAATCAATTTCTTGGGCAGGAGATTGGGTACCCTCTACCTCGGTGTCCTGTTCGGAGTCGTCTTCCACAATGACGGGCATCTGCATAGGGCGAGCCCTGACGGCACGTCTTGGGCCTCTTGGGCGTGAGAAGTTTGTCTTGTCCGGGCGATGAGACTCCTCGTCAGCTCCGATGGGGATGCGGCTTTTTGCTTCTGTGAACCAAACACTTCCGCTAGGCATGATAGGCTGACGGGTGCAGAACTCATCCGCTCCTGGCATATCGAGCATGGGGTCATCGAGCAGTGTAGGATTTCCCCATTTCTTCGCGTTGCGTTCCGCCATCCGGAGCCTCAGTTCCTTCTTCGATGGTCCAGTTCCGCCGACGTCACCTTTGAGGAACTGGTAGTAGTTAACAAGCTATAGAAAAGCCCGAACAAAATCGTGTACGGTAGCAACGTAGAGGTCGTTCCCGTTGTTTCCTGCAGCTTGGAGCCACTTGTTATGAACTATTTCGGCGAGGTTACAGGACGGCATCTCTGTGAATTCTTCTTCCGTGAATTACTTCAATTTAGATAGTACGAGCCGTGAGATTCACCGATTAGAGTTTTGTAGGTTAGGGATAGGAAACCAGTATCTAAAACATCAAAATATAGTACAGAAATCATACTGTGATCATGAATCCCCCACTGGCAGAAGCGGTGGTGCCAGAATGACAGCCACTGATCGAGTTTGATGAGTCCGCTCTCGCCAACGATCCCGGTGGATGCCCACCATGCTCACAACGCGTGGTACAGAGTTTTTGCCTCTGCCATGCTGGTCGCCATGCTGAGTACACATCTTCTTGTGTTGTTCCCAGAGTTCTTTGGGGAAGTGCTTCTGCGTATACGCCACCATATTCTGTGTCCAGTGGAACAAGCACGACCTCTCCCGGTCCTCCATTGGGTCCTCTTTGTTGCCATTAGGATTCGCACTGCATTCCAATTCGCCTGTGCGTTATCCGCCATGAACCCCTTGAAGTTTGGCGCTGCGACGCCATTGATCTCCATGACCAGGTTCAGGTTTTTCCAGAAGACGAGCTGGGCCTCCGTGTCCTCGGACTGCATGTCGCAAGTGGCGATTGTCATCATGCGGCAGTAGGTGGCATCGTACACATGGCACGCCATCGTCGACCAGTCTTTGACGCATTTTACATGGTCGAACATGATCCATGCGTTCTCCAAGTCTTCGCCAGCTTGCATTCCGTTGACCAAGTCGACACCACTTCCCGGCCCGACCTCCGACATCTTGAAGACGAAGACTTTGTCACGCATAGATCCCTGACCAGGAAACCTATTCTCTTGGACATACGCCCAGAGCCTGTTTCCACGGAGCTTGGTGATTCCGTCCATGACTCCGTACCTTCTGTATTTTTTGAAGGTCGCGACTTTGTTGCGGATGTTTGGTGACGCCATGTCTTTGCATCGATCCAGAACAGGAACCAGCTCCTCCATCGTCAGCTTCCTCGGTGGTGCATCCTCGGGCTGTAGCAGGTAGCTCCCGATGAGGGTTTTGCTCGCCTTGAAGACAACGTTGCTCTTTGTTGCTTTGTTGTTCATCTCTACCTGCTCTTCTATTAAGCTACTAATTTCTGCTTTAGAGTCTCTGTAGTCTCCAACTTTCACTGGATGATGATGTGTTCCTATGTGAATACAAGCTCTAGTCTGATTCGCTTTGCCCACAACGTAATAAATCTTAGCCTCGCATGTAGCTACACATGATGGAGGTTCTTTACATACCTTGCACACTAGCGTGGAGTCAGATGGAGGAGGCTGATCCATGAGAAAAGCTTGCAGGGTACACCCTTCGAACTCAGTCTCGTTAACCTCGAAGATCTTGGGAACACGCTTCAGGAAGTCACACTCCTCGTTGGTGCAGCGCAGCCATCCGACGCAGGTGGAACTTCGAAAAGACAGTCCATAGTCGTTTTTGATGTTTGTCGTGATGGTCTTGGTCCACAAGTGTCTATTGTATCGTTTGTCCATTCCCAGCATTGACTTGGCGGCGAGCTTAGAGGATCCTGCAACAGCTGGGGGCAACTCAAAAAGAACCGGACCATCAAACTTCGCAGGCAAGTACTCTACTCTCTCGTGTCTAATAGTGGATTAGTCTATCTTCTTCAAAATGTTTTTTGACCCACGCGTCTTTGCAAGCTGTTGAAGGAGCGGAACAATGTTAACTGTGACCTGGGACAATGGAGGAGAGACATTGGAAGGAGGAGCATCAGCGTGGACCTTAGGCACCAACTTGACGGGACTCACATCGTCATCAGAAGAGAGAGATATGACGGACGGAGGAGAAGGTTTCTCTACATCTGAAGTCTTGGTACCAGGCTCGACTTTGACCTTGATATCACGAGGTAAAGGAGTTTGAATTGTGCAAGTAGAAGAGCGACGGGGGGTGAGGATCTCAGTGGATGCAGCCATCAGAGAATCAGTAAGACCATAGACTCTATAGGATCCAGGGAGAAGTCTCCACTGCAACATGTTGTTCTCATCTCTCAGTGAAGGTTGCCCGAGGGTGTGGGTAACCTCGGCAGTAACGTCATCAAAGTTTTCCTCCTCTATACTCATGGAATCCTCACGGAAATGGAATCTGAAACTCAGGCGAAGAGAGGAAACTGTAGCTAGACCATCGTCATCGACCCAAAACCTAAGAGGGATTCCCATGCCTTGGGCATACAACAGACCATCCCCATGTTCGCAGGCAACTCAATCGTACTAGCAAAAAGTGGAGAAGAGTGAGTGTACGCGAGAGCAAAGTGAGAGGAGTGATGCATCGTTGTTGATCTTTTTATTGAAGTTGGAATGTGCATGTGGACGACTAGATAATAATTCATTCTGTTAGGTAACGAATGTAAGATTTAAGAGAGACGGCGCTAACTAATTAGAGTGCAACTTTTTGCAGGTCTAAGTTTACAAGGTAAGATATACATAACTCTCCTTTAGTAATTTGAATCATGGAGCAGATTCTATTTGTTATGATGTATTATAAGATTATAAGCCGTCATTTTAAATCTACATATAAAACAATGAATATAAAAAGGAGCATGCATTGAAGTGCTTGATTCAAATCTTTTAATTTATAGTATGCTTAGATTTTTCTTTATAATTAAAGGTTGATATTTTAAACCTAACTTCAATTATAGAGAGGTTATTGGTACTCTTAATGTGAAGAGTGTAGTAAATGTGTAAGCGGTTTAAAATATATATCAACTTAGGGTTTATCAAAATATTTGCACGTTATAGGTATTTAAGCTGAGAGGAAGTTCTTCAGACAGTCTTTTTGTTAGAGAGTCCTTCCTGTGGTTGAACACATGAAGCAGAGTGGAGGGCCATCTCCCTCCACTTATGTTACTCCTAAACAGAGAAGGAAACCTAGCCGCACTGATTTTCGAATAGAAGAGCTAGAAAGAGGAGAACATCATGTAAGAAGGTAGATTTTAAAGGTGACCATTTGAGTGCACCCGTGAAAAGAATAGGAGGAGGTCTGCCTGTAGCTTTGAAGTTCTCTAGCCTTTGTAAACTCATTCTGGACTCCATAGTAGAGGAGAAGGAAGAGTTTTTAGAGAATACATTCGTCCAGAATCACGAGCAGGAACAGGAGGTATTCTTAAGTGGAGGTGCAGGTGAGGCCATGGCGGAAGAATTAGTCTTTAATTGTAGTCAAAAAGTAGAGTCTCCGCAACCTTTGATTACATTCAATGAGTTTTCGACAGGGGAGCCTGATTCTCAATCAGATCTGTATTTAACTCCTATAAGGTAAATATTTCTAATCCGTCTAGGACCACGCTATTGTGAATTATATGCATAAAAGACTATATTTGTGAAACGTTATTCATTGAATAGTTTGATTGAAGAGTGTGAGGTTCGCTCTAAGTCTCAGTGAGAGGGGGCGCGGTACTTGACACAGGCGAATTATGGATTCAAATGTAAGCTATTTTTATACAGAGCACCAAGTGGATGAGAGGGGTTGGGGATCAACCTGGTCTCTCTACTGTTGGAGAGTGCATTGAACTAGAGCAACTCCGAGTAGAAGCGAGGCGAGCAAGGCAAGGAATCTTAGACGCAGGAGAAGGAGGGAGAGCTATGGCTGTGCAGAGAGAGGAGAATGTGGGAGGCCGTGGCCAAGAGGATGATGTGCAGGTAGCCCCTGGAGTGCAGGTTGGTGCCGTTGATGGAGAAGGTGAGCTCGCGGACCAGCTCGAAGTCCAGCACGGGGACCTCGTCGACGGCCAACTCGAGGACCTGCTCGACGATGACGACGACGAGGTAGGAGAGCTTTAACGAGTTGTTGGGAGGTTGTTGGGAGCTTGAAGGGAGAATGTCGGTAGATTGTTGAGGGATTTCGCTGCTTGTACTTGAGCTTTCGGTTTGATGGGTTTGGTGAGCTTTCGGTTTCATGGGCTTGATGGGTACTTCTGCTTTTGGTTTGATGAGGTTTATACGAGCTTGGGGATTCGCAGCTTGGCTTGGGGATTGTGTTGGGTGTTGGGGATTCTGTTGGGTGTTGGGGATTTAGACTCGAATGTTGGGGATTGGGACTTAATGGTACTCGGGTGTGTTGGGGCGAATTGCGTGTTCGGGTTTGTTGTCGGGAATTCGGATTGAGGGGAGTGATGGGGCTTGTTGGGAATTTGGGGTTGATGCGGAGTAGGGGGAAACGGAGTCTTGGTCACTAATGAGTGCCACGGAGGCTTTTCCACCGGCCCCTGCTTGAGGCTTAGAGAGATGCAGGCTGGGCAGGGAGCTGCAAGAGCAAACAATCCCCTCTTCATTACCTGAGCCGAAGAGGCATAAGCCTCCGATGAGGCAATATGGTATTTTTTTTTTAAAAAGTCAATTGGATCGAACCGGCCGGGTGTCTGCTTTCGAAGCAGACACTAGTGCTGCGGAGGCTTTACCCCCGGCCTCTGCTTGAGGCTTGGAGAGATGCAGGCTGGGCAGGGAGCTGCTAAGGCAAACAATCCCCTCTTCATTATCTGAGCCGAGGAGGCGTAAGCCTCCGTTGAGGCAATATGGTATTTTTATTTTTATTTTTAAATTCAATTGGATCGACCCTTCTAATTTTTTTAATTTTGTTTCAATGATTTTTTAATCGTTTAATTTTCTCTCTCCCTGTTTATCTGCCTCTCCTTCTCGGTCACTCACTGTCCTTGCTTCTCTATCTCTCCCCCACTCTCTCTGTCCCCTCTCGTCTCTCTCCTTGTCCCTCTCCGTCTCCCTTTCCTTGTGCCGTTCCCTCCCCCTGTATTTCTCCCTGTCCCGCTCCCACTCCCTGTCCCTCTCTCTTGCGGTCACTCCCTGTCTCTGCTCCTCTATCTCTCCCTTACTCTCCATGTCCCTGGTTCTCTCTTTTGCCCTCACTCTCCCTGTCCCTGCTCCTCCCTCTCTCCCTCACTCTCCCTGTCCCTGTCCTTCTCCCTACCCCTGTGCCGCTCCCTCCCTCTGACTTTCTCCCTGTCCCGCTCCCTCTCCCTATCCTTCTCATATTATTACCTATCTCTCAATTAAGTTATGTTTTGAATGCATTTTATTTATTTTGTTTATTCTACTTAGCATAGGTTGTTCTGTTTGTATTAAGGTGTGAAAATGTATAATCTTCCGTGCATGGATTTTCTCTATACATGAGAACCGATCAGTAGGGGAGAGAATGTTTTTAATAATTGACAGTAGTGCATTTTTTATGAGTTACACGATACTTCACAGCAGAACATGGGGACCGAGAGTGAAAGCAAAGGACCTGAGGAGATTGAGGTATAGTTACTGATGTTTTCATTTTTTGGATACACATGTTCTTATTATCCTAAATAATTCAAGTTGAGCATTTGAAAGTTCTTTCAAATGATTTGAAAACTCTAACTTCCTCATGTGCCTTGTACTTCCAGGTAGACTCTGATGCTCCCGACATGTCTGTCAATTCTCCAATCTCTGTGATCAACCTTTTAGACCTGTCAGACCCAGAGGATGAGCGTCTTTGTACCTGTGATTTAGCCATTCCTTTAGGTGTAGATACTGGACCTTTCGAGGTCCAATCACCCCAGTACATGCCTACGTCGCCTATTTATGAGCCCACCTCTCCGGTGTACATGCCCACCTCGCCACGTCTTGCTACACCGCCGTCTTCGCCAAATCCTCCAGCTTCACCTTTGGTGTTGAGGAGGCCAGCCCATGTAGTGTTTGCCCTTCCGGCAATACTGCCCAGCGCTTGGCGTCAAACCAGGCGGTTCTGGTGGAGGCGCCATCATTGGAATAGTAGAGAGGCTAGACAGTACTATGGAAGGGCTCCTCGTAGAGTGGCACGGCCTTGATGCTTGGTGCCATAGATGAAATTTGAGATGTTTTTTTTCTACTCTTTCATTTATGAGAAAATCTCTAAGTGACTGGTAAATTCCATTTTTCAGTATCTGCATTGTTGAGTTTGATTGTTCATTTCTATGGCTGATGGCAGGTACCTGAGTTTACTCAAACAGAGGACGTGTTGTCATCATCATCAAAGCCTCTGGATTTGAAAGACGATGTACAATGAGAATTGCTTCATCGAACACAACATAAAGTTGACTCGATCAACGTCATCAATGGCGTTCGTATTCAGCCCTTGAGGAAGTCTCGCCTGCTTGTCCCAGTGTGTAGAATGGTCGCAATGGCAAAAGTGAGACCGGTTGGCGAAATGGGCGTGCAACATCTGGAGAGGGAGTTCGTGAAGGGTTACAGAGATGTGGACCACGTGATGTACATTTCCATGTTCAACACTAAAGAGATGTCAATGGATGTCACGGAGGAAGTGAAGGCAAAGTAGAGCCCATGTTGGCGCAGGGCTAACGAAGCCTTCGAAGCCGACCTCCAAGGAGACGATGACCTCAATCAAATCAGTGGCAAAATGTTTTTTGTATGTGAAGGTAACCATCGCCTTTCAGCTTGGTTACGACACATCAACAAGCATCATGCCGACGACCCAGCTTGGCACACCTTCGTGCATTGCATCATATTGGACCCCCGCGGCCAAGTGGGCAATCTTCTCCATGCCATGCACGACATCAACTGGTAAGAATTTTGGTTGCACAATTTCTCAAATTTGATTTCGGGTCATCCTTCTATTATGAAGTGTTTTCCAAACAGTTATTTCTATCCACAAGTCTACTGAGAATGACCATGTGAAGAGTAATCTTCCAGCGAAGTTATTCCGCATTTGCTCCGTAGTTTGTACATTGAATTTAATACATTCTCGTTGTACAGAGGGAGATTGCCGTCGCCTCGGATCAGGCAACCAGAGCATACATGGAGAACACGCCAAAAGAGGATCAATCTGGATCGGGAGTTTGGGATGCGATGACGACTGCATCAAACAACTTTATCGATGCCGTCAAGAAGAAGGACTTCACCAAGTACTTGGCTATTGCGAATCCCAAAAATAGTGACGACTTCCTAGCTGAGGTGAATCCATAATCACTTCTTCTTAAGCTAATTTGTTCCCATCTTCTATGTACTCCTAATTATATTATGCTAACTGTTCAGTTCTATTTGCAGATTAACCGCCACTTCAGCGATGTCAACAAACCTGAGATGACATTGGACAAGCTGCAGAAGATTGTGCCGGCGGCAGTGGAACCCAAGTTTAAAGCTCGTTGGTTGAGGTGGTGGAACTCCTCTCCGACTTTAAGGCAATCTTATAGGTTCCCACCACCGGAGTTCAAGGAAGCTGACCTTGACCGTTGGCTAAACAAGGCTTCATTCTGGGCAGGGGGTATGCTCCCTTATTTCCAAAACTGAAAATGTCGTTGTCATTCTACCACTTTAATTGTCGTAGTCTAATTTTGCTGACTGTCTCTTGTAGTTGGAAGAAGCGGTCATCCAAGAGTTCGGGGACATGTGTAAGGCTGAGGAGCTGGACATCAATTGGAATGTCTCCCCTGATGTTCAGCGACCAGGCGATTACGTGGAGAGTTGGCGTATTCTCCTTTGGGACAGAGCATTCCCGGCATTCCTTGGATCCAAGGCTAAGAAGACATTTGATAAGAAGACGATTTTCACGAAATTCCCTGGAACGGCTGATGTTGTCAAGCGAGTCACCTACCGGTATGATTCTTTACTCAAATATATGTGCATTTCGACTCCTGCCGTTCCTCTCTCCCACATACTAAGTCATTCAAAATTGGCCCACACTAGGTACTTCAAGAGATAGCTTCTTCCAAAAGGCGTCATCACTGTCCAACAACTCCCGAAGTACTTTACTTCATGGATCCAGAGAGGCTCGGACCAGTGTATTTACTCTCCTCAGCAATTGAAGAGGTACAAAGCTCCCCACTTGGAGGCAGGATGTTGGTATCTAGATTGCCTCCGTGGTTTTACAGTTGATTCTGAGGCCGATGTCAAATCAATACTTGATATTCCAGCGCCGGTCGTTGAAGACTCCAATGAAGCTTCTGAAGATGACGAAGAACATCAGAGTCAATCATCTGCATCTCAACCGAAGAGTGGGAGAGCTCGGCGACTGCAAACTCTGGGTTCGAAGTCCCAGACCTCACAAGATACTGCGGCTGAGTCTTCCTCACCAGGGAAGGAGACACCCAACGCTTCTCCACCTATAGAGGTCCCAATGCCAACGTCGACCACAACAAATGCGCCTTCATCCATTAGTGCTTCTGCGATCACACGAAGTCTCATTGAGCAAAGGAAGGCCAAACTATATCCTCAAACAACTTCTTCCGCTGGAGCTTCAATTTCCACACATGTTTCCGTCTTCAACTCATCTGTGGATTCCATGTATCGGCGAAATAAGAGACTGGAGAGAAAAGGTGGCGGCGACCCAGATTGGATCAAGACTCAAGACTTCATTCGCAAGGTATATTCCGATATTTTGACATTTCTTGGATACATGCACCTCTACTCGTTTTATAGTTTCTAACTCTGCTTTCTTGTTTCCTCAAGTTTGGAGCAGGCCGCCAAAACAGAGTTCCGGACCGGTGCAAACAAGAGGACCATCTGGGAGTCGACTTGATCATTGCCGACATCCCTGAGAATCTTCCCGTCCCTTCCATTTCCGTTCCCCCCACGAGTATTCCGCCTTAGAACTCTCGCTACAAGGATTATGTGTACGACATCTTCCATTTTGCAGATCAATACCTGTAGAAAGATGGTGCCCTCTGCCTCATCTACAACACTGATCAGAATCTGGCTAAGGATATCGAGGAAGAAGCTGAGGGTGGTGACTTCGTGCTTTTCAAGGACTGGTGGGGCGTCAATGTACTCGGCCTGACTTTTCCTACAAACCCTGAGAACTTGGTAATTTCTCCTAAACATTTCCTTCTCTTTACTTACTGATAACCCTTCTGCTTAATTTTACTTACTAGTTTTGCTTGACTGCAGACTATGCGGTTCTAGATTCGTGTCTACGTTCCTAGTGGCAGTAATTTCTCCTTCAAGACGAAGAAATCCCAGTTGATAAATGGGGTCCTCAACATTACCGAGAGTGATGCCATTTTCAACTGGACCGATGCGGAGTCGCAACAAATGAATGGGGACGTTCCGTGGAGAGGACCAAGGGAGAAAACCCATGAGATGATGCAGAGCATAATTGGAGAGCTTTCTAAGCCCGGCGACATAGTCCTTAACTGGAATGCAGGGACAGGTAACTATTCATACATATCTCTGCTGAATTATTCCTCTCGTTTTTCCCATAGTTTCTCATTTCTTTGTTACTCTCCGAGTTTCAGGGGCCTCCATCAAGGCTTGCCAGGCTATTGGTCGTCACATTCTAGCTTTTGAGGATGATGAAGCCATATTCAACGCCATTCTCAAACCGTACATGGCAAGACCATCCGCCATGGACCCTTCTAAACATCCTAGGCCGGCAGCAGCAGACGAAGCGCCTCCAAAGAGAGCAAGACCTGAAAAGTGGTGTAAGTCTTCTATTCTTTGTTCAAATTATCCAAGCATTGATTCTCTTTGCAGCTCTACGTACTTGATCTAACCACAATCGGTTCTCTATTGCAGAGTAGTTTCGGCAACACCGCCACGTGGGCCAAGAGCAGTGTCCACTCCATCGTGGCGTCTTCATTCCAGCCCGATTCAGTCTTTTATACTTCCGGACTACGCAGAGGGCTTAGCACAGGCGTTTCAATCTGGAGCCCTTACATATGTTCCTAGTCGGCCAACTACTTTTGATCCCAGGGCCCTTCTATTCGTCGATGCAAAGGCTCTAGAAGGAGATTTAGAGTCATCTAGTTTTGAGAGTGGAAGTAGCGATTGTAGCATGTTGTGAGTTTGAAGGAGGCTTTGGTCTTTCATTGTTTTCATTTGATTTGATTCGATTTAATTGGAATTGATTGCATAATCTTTCGTCTACTCTACTCCAAACACCCTAAAGTAGATATGATTATCATTTTCGATACATCTCCGTGTATGTAAAGGATGAAATGTCACAACTGTAATGCTCAAAATATAACATGAAGAATGAAATGTTACAAAAGAAATGCTCATAATTTATATTGCACTGTAATTTATTTCATAATCATTCAAACTCTCACCCTTAACCATAGCCATGTTACCTATTCTTGGGAGAGATCCAGATACCATCTCTTGGAGAAATTTTCTCTCCTTCCGGCACATCCAAGACCTGATTCCCATTGGCCAATAGCAATGTCCTCAACTGATCTAACTCAACGCAACTAAGTTCTCCAAGAGATGTTGTCTCTAACCTCTCGTTGTAAACTGGATTTGCAAGTTTCCACGAACTCCTAAAAACACTCTAGTTGATGTTGGACCGATTAACTTCGTATTCGTCCTTCGGACTCCAATGGCGACCCTTGTACGAAAAGTATCCCACCTTGCTAGCCGAAGGCATGCGTATTCACGACTGCTGTCAATCTCACGTTTCCAACTCTGCGACACAGCACGAGCGTTCTCGAAGTCTTCAAACGTGATTACCGTCGGAAGAGTCCAACCCTGCGTTGCACTAGTATCTATATGATCCTAGGGGTTAGGCCCATCCGCCATCTGCTTAAGCAAATCCTGTAAAACCGTTTCACAGGCAACGACCTCAAATGAATCTCCCATACCTTCAGACAACTCCGTAGCAAGTATAAGCTCAAGTTCTACGGAAATCATTGAGCTAATACAACTTCAAGGACGTCTGCTAAGGTTTATGTAGATCGTTGCTTGACACTTAAGCTAGGAATGGTCTTATGTAAAGACGGAGAATTCTTCGACCAAGACAAGCAGTCTGACTTGGTACACATCTTGGTTTCAGCAGCTCCATTATTGTACACGAACTCTGAAATATTCCACAAACTTTGAAGACCATTTCTTTTTGTTTGTTTCGCGTTTTCTTATTCCTAGAATTCTCTATATTATCTAAGAACGTCATGCTGGAATACTCATATCTAGATCCAATAAGGGACCAAATCTAAAGGATTTAATGCATGACGTCATCATGACATCAGCCCTAATTTGTACCTCAATAAACAAACGTAAGAAATTATTACCAACGTTAACCCTGAATTCCACGGTAATATACTCTTTTCCTAAAAATAAGTAACAAATTCATGCCTTATTTTAGTAATTTTCCACAGTTATAGGGTCTATTTTGCTTTTGAAAATTTGGGTAATTGTCATTTCTGTGCTCTCCATTCTGTGCTCTCTGCTCTCCGCTCTACGCTCTCCGCTCACATACAAACTTTCCCCCTGCGGCTAGCTGCAGATAGTTAAGCTAGTCCTAGTCGGCTACCCGCCGACTGGGAGAGTAGGCGCTACTAGGCTAGGTCCACATTGGCTGCTAGTCGTCCAGAATACCCTAGTGAAGTAGGTAACAAGAACTTTCACCAGTTCAGTAGAAGAACTCTCACCCCCGCTTCCATTAATCGGTACTGAAGTCCCTTCGCCATAGCAGCTGAGCGCCACAAGTTTTGTCAGCCAGTCGCATACTGTAGAAGTAAGCTAGAGCTGCGAATATTTTGTCGTTATGAGGAGGCGGGGTAGCAATGTGGGGTATCCGCAGTATCAGGAGACACCGGCTGACGTCGAGGAGCTCCGGCCATAGTATAGGGCGGTGGTCGCCCGTTCTCGCAATACCGCCATTCCTGCTTTCAAATACATCACACGCCTTCTGCAGCCAAGTGCGGAGTGGTATTGGAGTCTTGCTCACACCCTAGAGTTGGTGGAGATATCTGACGCTTCCGACATCACCTTTCCACTGACGTCGGAGGAGTCTGAGGAGTCCGAGAGTGCTAGCAGCATTTACTTCAGCCACAATGGGGAAGTGTCAATGCACACAATGTCAACTGCAGGGTGGCTGTGCGTCATTGACGAAGCAAATGACGTCTCGGAGGGTGCTGGAAGTCGTCACTCTGGCCAAGATCAGTGGTGCAGAGGGAACGCCAGCCCGCAGTCATCGTACTCGTCGTTTGGATTCGTGCTTCCATCCGTTGATACTGGGTGTAGTGATGTCCGAGCCAAGTCTAGTGCAAAGGACCGACCGCTGCATGGCCGTTAGCGACCATATGCGGCTTTTCTCTGTTTACAGTAGGCGAATGAAAAGATACGTGAATTTTACTTATCTCCAAGTAAACTAGAGTATGGACAGTGAACTTCAAGTGAGCACTACACTTTCTATTTGTGAGCAATTGCCTTGGGATTTTCACCTATTTTTAGATCTAGGAGTAAGGTTTTGAAAAGTAAATGATTTGTGTCTAATTATAGAAAAAATCTATGTAAAGTAATAGTTCTCCATTGCCCTATCTAAAATGTGTCAACTATTATTAGGCCTCATTGTGGTATAATAATGTTTTGGGCCGCAGTTTAAAAAGAAGATATGTATGTGATATTGAATTGTGATTGCATTGTAAGTTGTAGAGTTAGCTTTTGAGATGATTTTGGGTATTAGCGTGACTTTGTTTAGTGTGTGGTATATTATTCTTATTGAAATAAGTTTGTTTGGTGTTGTGGGTAGGTTGAGTGGCATAATCTTTTGAGAAAGATGAAGACTAGAGCGTTGACAGATGCTGAGAAAGGACAAGTGGTTGGAATGCACAAAGCTGGAAGCAAAGGTGTGGAGATAGCAAGAGAATTAGGTATGCCTTCTTCCACCGTTTATGGTGTTATAAACAGTTTCAAAAAACGAAGAACTGTGAAGTCACCAAAGCCAACGCGTAGGCCTCGAAAGTTTACAGAGCGGGATA
Organism: Ceratodon purpureus; assembly: GCA_014871385.1. Taxonomy (NCBI): domain Eukaryota; kingdom Viridiplantae; phylum Streptophyta; class Bryopsida; order Pseudoditrichales; family Ditrichaceae; genus Ceratodon; species Ceratodon purpureus. Next base: position 41,275,438 of record CM026426.1, on the reverse strand, counting down.
TGAGACAGTTAGAACGTCTCCTTAATGAAGATCGTCGTAAACCACTCACAGAAATTACAAATGAGATAGCACGTGTTGCAAAGGTTAGTACTCGTACTGTAAAGAATGCTTTGCATACCCTTGGTTATAGAAGTTGTGTTGCAGTAAAAGAACCTTTTCTCAGTAAAAAGCACATGGCAGATAGGTTAGCGTTTGCTAAAGAGCATAAAAATTGGACAAAGAAGGATTCAAAGAAGGTTATTTGGACTAATGAATCATCTTTCGAAATAGGAAGGAGTTCTAGACAAATTCGAGTGTGGCGAAAGGCTTACGAAAGATATTCAGATAAATGTCTAGTACCAACTTTCAAGTTCGGGCGTACGTCGGTGATGGTTTGGGGTGCTTTTAGTGGCTTTGAGAAGGCTCCTTTGGTAATCATACCTTCAGATAAGCAAAGTGCAGGTAATTTTGTGGAACTTATTTACGATGGCGCTTTAACTCCATTTTATTTTATCCATCAACCTCACAAAGGCATGTTACTTATGGAGGATGGCGCTCCAGTCCATCGCAGCAATTTGCCAAACAAGCGAGACAAAAAATCGGTATAACGAAGTTGAAGTGGCCTGCCAACTCTCCAGATCTAAATCCAATTGAGAACCGATTGAAAAGTAAATCGAGGCCACGCAATGCACAAGAATTGGTGGAACCACTTCAAAGAGTATGGGAAGAGATACCTTTTGACCTCTTAGAAAACCTTATTGATACCATGCCTACACGTATGAAGGAAGTAGTTAGTGCAAAAGGTAGTAGTACTAGATTTTGAGTACTATATAGGAGAAAGCATATTTTGTGTTGATTTTGTTTATTTTTTTATATAAACAAATATTATTATTGAAATAGAGTCTAAAGGCTTTCAAATTCAATTTCTTGCATTGAATTCCATGAATTTTCAACCTCGCATGAGCTCACCAAATTCGATGTTGAAGACATTTTTCTAGCACATAACAGAGAATCACGTATCTTTTCTTCCGGGTACTGCACAAAGGCTACGGGAGAATTAGTCAGTGTTGACATTATCCAGCTCGTTTTCAATAGAGCTTCTTCACACACTAAGATAGTTGTAGAATTCATGGTTAGCATTTGTTACTGAACCTTTAGCAGTAGTGGCATCTCCAATGTGTACAAAATACAAAGTAACATGTAAAGGGCGGAACACTACCGTTGTCCTCCGATAAGAATATAATGAAATGGATAAATATTTTTTCCCAGTTTCTCCAAGCGCGTAGTGGTTTTACCAATGTTGTGGAAAGCGTCGGCGGGCAGCCGACTAGTGTAAGAGTGTCCACCGTAAAAATCACAAGCCATACAATATAGACCAGCCTCACAAAGTCACCGATCATGATGCTTATCTAGTATGGTTAGAAGCATCAGCGGACAGTTGACGATCACCGAAGAAAGAAAAGGAAGGCATCAGAACAACAAAAAGAAGACCAAGCGTAATACATGACTAGTATTGGGTCTATGGTAAAATACAATTCTTATTCGAAGGAATCACAGTGTTTACAATATTCAACTATAACATAGATAGAGGAAACCATCACAACCTACGACTTCTAGAGCTAAGATCACAATCGTTGGCGGGCCGCCGACTAGTCTTCATCCTCGTCATTCTAGTTCATCGAGATTCCATGCGATTCGAAGTTTGCCATGGCAGCAATCGCAACCTCTTCGGGTATTAGATGGAACTTTGAGGGGCCCTCATGCGTAGTTTCTTGGTCCTATGAGTGTATACGACGGATTTACACTCCACCCACTCCGCAAGAGTCAACTCCCTTTTCCAGCGTCTTGTCCAGCACTCGCTCGCAACTTTCTTCTTACCTTCCTTCTTGCCCTACATCGGAGTCCATCATTCAACCTTGAATTTACCATAATTAGGACCAGACTCTGTTATAACAGGCTCTATCGCCCTACCCATCCAAATGGATAGATGGTCTTCCTTACTCGGACGATAGAACACCCAATCGCCAAAAAACAAGTCACGATATGGGTTAAATACAGACTTTGGCCTAGAGTTTTTTGGACCGCAGAAAGGATAAGGCTCCACCTCATCCTCGTCACCGGGACGAATATCCGGATCCAATATATAATCGTCCTCTCCATCGAATGTGGTGACGTGGTCTCGCTTCCAGTCTGAGATAGGCCAAAATCCTTCCTGTAAGGTGGCGGAATTGGGGGGTAGTGGCTCATTGACCTCCTTTAAAATTTGCTCCCAATACTGTACATATGGTAACATGTCTTGTGCGTATTTCTTATCCCGAGCCATGCCAGTTCTCCAGTATTCAATGTACACTCCGCTGCTCGTGCCACCTCTTTATCCGCGTTCCTCTTGCCCTCATCGACTTCAACACTACCCCATAAGTGCTTATGAGGAACCGGTTTGGGATCACCGACGGGCAAACGTGGTTTACCCTCTTTGTCTGCCCTCCACATTTTCACGGGTTTGTCAGGTGGAAGCCATGACGGATCACTTGCACGCTTCTTGTACCTCATCACGGGCAAACCCGCATCCTCCCCATCCTCCACTACATAGAACTTAAAAAGATGCATTTCACTGTGACCTTCTATCGCATACCTCCGTCGTGATGAAAATCAGCAACATAACTTTTGAAGTCTGCCACTTCCTGAACAACCTCTGGAATAAAGGCAACTGTCTTCTGAGAATCCATGAATGCCTTCATAAGGTCGGCAAGGCAGTATGTGTTCTTTCGCTTAATGAGTTTTGACAGGTGACTGAAGTGGGCGTCGATGTCCTCATGTGTGTGTCCGACAATCAGGAAACCAACTGTAACTTCCTTGAATATTCGCCTCGCCGTCAGCAACGAGCAGAATGCTAGAAGAAACCGGTTCTTGTTGTCCTTCGCTGAATTGTCAAGCTGGAGATACAACTTCTTCGGCAAAGGAACAACAGGCCTACCAGGCAGAGGTGGAGTGAGTGGTTCATCTCTAGAGGGTGGAATTGAGGGGATGCAACGTGACGATCCATGCATTAGCGCTTCAAAGAATTCATTCTGTGGCGGAGCCTCAAAGAGTGCTTTTGACTCCCAGACAGGTAGTCTCTCCAAGGCACGGAATACCCTGCACAACGAGGAGATTGTGAAATTTGGGTCTGCTGGCCACAGGGCAGTTGCATAGTGTGCGTAGGCGCCATCTCCGTGATCGTGAGTCAGCATTCCAGTACAGGAAATCGGAATTTGACCAAGCCCTGCCGTAGCCTTCGTGATACGTTGCATCCGGGGGATCGCTATTTTCGATGTGTCCATCTTATCGTGTATGAAGCAAAGGAACTCAGTAGGACTTTGTATAGATTGGGTTGTCCATCCATAATAAATGTTGCGACAAGCTCACTGATAGTTCAAATGCTTGTTCCTATCCTCTGTCAAACTTTACCACTCGTCCGACCCTCTAGAATACTTGGCAATGAGTTCAACGAGGAGGTCACACTCAATGCACTTGGAGAAATTACTTCCTACTGCCTTGACGACAACATTGCGGAAGTACTCCTTCCTCATGCAACTAACATAGGAGTGCAAAATCGGCTTCGCGTTGCATTGCTCATTGACCTGGACAGCACAGAGTGAGGCTGATTTGTTGGCGAGTTCGTCATCCAGTCGGCGGGCCGCGGACGTTAGTAATCACTAGAATTCAATAAACTATCCAAAGTGAAAGAAGATGAGGAGGAACTTACGTCGTTGGCCATTTCGCGCATGTGATTCTAGTTCATCGCAGACGGGAGTACTTTAAGCGCGCCCACTCTCTTCTTGCCAATCATCCGAAACTCATTGGGCATTTGGTCGGCATTCTCATTAACGATAGTGGTCAACGTCGCGCGTGCTTGGATTGTGTGAATTTGAGGACGATGTACTCCGGAATTTCCATGACTCCCATTGACTCGGCCACTTCTCGCCAAAGCCTTGTAGTTGTAGTACGCGGATTTTGATACTCTCTGAATGATATACCACGCCACTTCACATACGTCAACGTTCGCAAGAGTAACATAGAGCTTCCGCTTGCTGGGTATAGTCTGTAAGTGCCTTTGCATAGCGAAGGACATCTCTCGCCTCGCCTCGAAGAAAATCTACGACAAATACGCACAGTATCTTCCCATCTAAAAGTCTGGCAACATCCGTCCTTGCAACACCGCTTTGAGCTCACTAAGCGGCATTCAGCACGGACAACCATTCGACGAAGCTTAGTAGAGGAGTTTTTATCTTTTTTGCAAACTTTCATCCTCACCGATCGATAGGCATTCTTTAGAACACCATCTAGACCATCGTCCGCGTCGACGTCTGCTAAATTCTCGGAGCAGTAAGTAATTATATCAGAGAGAAGGTGACCCCCTTCTAAGCAAGTGTGAATTAGACGCCAATTGAGAGTTGTCATCTGCAGATGATCGTCTTCAGAGATGAAGAGAATCCCAACCTCTATATCCCCGAGGACTTCATCATCACATGCCTTGTCCGGTAAACATACTTGAATCATTGCTCTACCACGGACTGATAGGTCATCATTAAGAAGTTCGACATACCGATTTCTCCATAGGTGGCTGTCGGGATATGAAGCATCTGGAGTGGAAGGAGGTCCCGGATTCCGGACCCCCACTATGATCATCTGTGTCTACGTCGGATTTCCCCTGTTCAGACACATCGTCGTCACTGCTCATATTTATCGGAGACCTAGTCCCCAGATCCTGCTCAGACGGAGCGGAGTTGCTTTCATCAATTTTTTCATAGTCGTTCCCCAAGTGAGGTTCCGTTGGCGGGCAGCCGACGGGACATGAGCCAGCGAACGCGCCATTCACAAGTGGACATACCTTGTATCCACTCCAGAGTACTAATCGCCCCACAGCACACCCGATCGTTAACACATACGGTAACTTGCAGAAAGCAGGTGTTTCAGAGAATTCAGGATTGACGGACGACACTCTCACAATTAGGAAGAAGCTGTGGGGAATCAGGAACCCCTCCCACGTTCCTTTAGGAGAGCACTCCAAAATGACTCCAGCGGCAACACAACGCTTCGAACCTCCAGATTCCTCGAGAAGCGCAACTTCCATCTGCTCTGCGAGGTCCTGGAATTCTTGAACGGGCTTGACATCTTCTTCAACATCCGTCGGCGGGCAGCCGACGGCGTCGATGTCATCGTCTTCCACCTCTCCGAAAGGCCTGAGGTCTGCCGCCTCCCTCAATATCATGCGTCCTAAGCAGTCGCTCAAGGACTTCACACCCTCATCCGGAAATGGTATATTCATTTCCATGCTGTCTGAAACCTCAATCACTTTTACCATCACCACTATAGGATCAAATTCTACTAAACGTTGGACCATCGCTCTGTCTGCATAATAGGGCCCAGAATGAGTAAGGGCCACGACAACGCCCTTTTTAACCTTCTATTGCTCTGATCGGCCATTCCTTAGAAACGTCAAGATTGGCTCTACTTCCATTGGATAGAAGTAGAAGACCTCGTCAGCGGACCGCCGATAGGGTCGATGGGAAGTGTCCCCGCCAACGGAGAGGACTGTATTCGCCGACAACGAAGACGCCTCGGCGGGCAGCCGACGCGGATCGGTCAACTCGGAGTGTGCACAGAAGTAGTATCCGCCGACAAAGACGGATAGGTTCGCCGACAGAGAATGCAGGAGACCTTTCGTGAAAAGCAGTATGGTGTCCTCTAACCTGTCCAATCAGAGACCCCTCTCAACTGTCCAATCAGAAACGATCGACGAAGACAACGGAAACGACAGCAGAAGGTGCTGGACAGTTACGAACATACGAGAATAATATCGGGGGGGAAGCACAATAAAGTGGACCACCAAGTGCAATATGTGATCACTAGGAAGTGAATATGAAGTGTGCTGTTTTTTATAGCTCAAAGCTGATTTTGAGCATTTTGGTGTAGTTTTTGAACATTTTAGTCACTTTTTAAGGTGTCATAAGGTATCTTACACACATCTCCATGAAAAAAACATCTTCAATTGAAACTTAATTCGACGCCTAGTTCTAAATCATGAAAATGAACTTTTCCAAAGTCTTGATTTCTTCATTTGGGGCCCTCTATTGTCTTTAGTGGATGTTTTTCCAATTTAAGAAACAATGTTCGGTGAAAAAAACCTCACAAAAAGTGTCACCGAAAACAGTGTTTTAAAAACGTCCCGGGGATACTTTTCGCCAATCAAGGATTGCAAACACGGCCACCCGGATCATTTCTACAAGCATAATGTACATATGAAGGGCCCCACAAAGTCAAAAGTGATTTTTGTCAAAACTACAATGTAATATGGTCACTTTTCCAAATGATTGCATTCACTTTGTTTAGCTTTGTGGTGTTCATAGAGGTGTCTCAACTCAACAACTACAAACGCAAATTTCAGAAGTTGTAGTACATCATGTCTACTTTCCGTATCCCAAACTTAATTTCTCATCAAGAAGTTTTAGATGCCACTTTCTAGTGTGTTTGCACAACAGGCTGAAATTGGCAATGAGCTAAGCACTTTTGTGGTCCACTTTATTGTGCTTCCCCCCATCGGTCCTCTCCAAAAACGTGTGCGTGAGGAGCACTCTCAGAGGGAATCAAAAGTGCAATGACAGAAATAGAATGAAGCATGCGCATTTGACGGGGGGTTAGTTATGAATTCCCAGGAGTACAAATTGGCGTCAGAATTGAATTCAATTTTGCGCGCCTTGAACAGATCAAAATCCCATCATGGAGGCGAGATACCCCCGCCGTCGCAGAACAATGTTAATTCATTATGATGAATTTGAACGTGGCGATTGGAGCAGCTGTCACATCACTTGCCCACGCCATCATGACTTGGTGACGGATTCGAAAAAAGTCAAAACACGTCCCATCAACATCCTACGTGGCGTGATGGGACGGATGTTAGGAATGACCATCCATGCATGGATGGTATGTACATGGACATACGTCATGACCCATCGGGCGTGACGATTCAGTCCTGGGAGGTGGGGGTCTGCAGGGTATACACCCGCCACTTCCAACATTTCTCCCTCATTTCCAGCCTTCTCTTTTTCAGCTTTCTTTTGTCCTCTTCTCAGCGCTCCGCGGAGGTCGCGTTGGCTGCTAGGGTTTCCTGCGTCGGCTGCTAGGATTTAGGGCGTCGGCTCCTTGACGTGCTCACGTCGGCTGCTATGCTCGGATCGTCCGCCGACGGTGATGCCATCCGCCGACGACATGGCTGCCGCCGAGACTAGATAAGTTGTCCCGTCGGCTGTCCGCCGACGCCTCTCCTTGTTGAGTTCTTGAAGTTTCTATTTTTTCATTTGGATTTGTCCCCCCCGTCGGATGTCCGCCGATGGGGAAGGAGTGTCCCCCCTATCGGCTGTCCGCCGATGGGGAGGATGTGTCCCCCCCGTCGGCTAACTGCGGATGGGGAGGGAGTGTCCCCCCATCGGCTGTCCGCCGATGGAGTGAGACTCTACTTTGATGGTCTAATCTTGTGATTCTGATTATGCAGGGCGATGGTCGACCTAAACGCAAAACCATCTGGGTTACGGTGATTGTGTGAAAAGGTTGTTGATCCTGAAGGAACAATAATTGCATGGGGCATGAAACCGAGGGTGACATTCCTCGCTGATTTGAAGATAACGGAGTGGGGCATCAGCTGGTGTGACACTCCGATGTCACTAGGGTTCATTACCAAAATAGGTCAGAAGCAAATGTAGGGTGGAGAAAAATCTGAGATCATAGGAGGCAAGGAATGCAAGAGGAAGGACAATGTGTGCTTGGTGATTGCAACGGTTCCTGTAGTGGAGGGGAATCCAGTGGACTATTTGCGGTCGTATTTCCGGCTAAGAAGTGCATGGACAACTTGTGCTCCAAGGAAATACAGGAAGCGGCTCCTTGGGGCAGGGGCGAGAACCCTAGAGACGTTGAACGGATACTCGACGTGATTGATATGCTCGGAGACAAAGTGATGGAAGACAAGAGGAAGAGTGCGGTTAAGCCTTCACCAAAGCAAAGAGGCGGCCGCAAGACTGCTGTAGAAGCGGGCACTGATACAGTCACCTCCGAGACCGGAGAGACACAGGCAACAGGGGAGTCAACAAGAAAGAAGAAGGTGAATGCTGCGGCTGCTGAGGGCGAGGGTGGGAGACAGAAGAAAGGTGGGAAGAAGGAAGAGAAAAGGCAGACCTTGGCGGAAGCTCTCATGCTTGCAAACAATCTCACTTCCAAAACAAAGGACACCGACGTCCTTGCTATGTACCAGACGTTGGAGGAGGGACTTGTGCACTGCTTTCCCTACGAGCAAAAAGCCATTCCTTCGCACATTCCTGCAGACAGAATACACATTGCTCCCGACAAATTTAAGTACAGAGCGATATTCAGGAAGAGGCAGGATCAGATAAGTCTTTTCTACAAAGGACTTGGAGCAATCCGGTAGAAGCCTGAGCTGTATTGCCTTCCTTTGCATGATGACCCAAGAATAAAGGATGCGGCGACGGGCGAGATTAGGATGGCTGGCAAGGAAGCAATTCTTAATCATATGCTACCCCTCGGTGCCAAGTTTTCTTACGCCTCAAGATGACGGCACACGTAAGGAGATTACTTGGTATGAAGATGAGGGCATCCACTGATACATAATTGGGGGCCAGCACACGTTCGAGGCTTGTCAAGAACTTGGAGAGAAGGAACCACTGGACTCTCCTATGCGGAAATATTACCTCAACCACGATATCATTCCTGTATGGTCTAATGACAAGGATTCCCTCATTAAGGTCTCTAAGGCATTAAACATCGAGGTGAAGGATATAGTCGCAGAAGTGAGTTTTAGGTCCCAACTGGAGAAGATGCGCGCCAATGGTAAAGGGAGGATTTATCAACTAAACGCTAGCCTTCACAATCCCATCAAAACCCAACTAAACCCAACTAAACCAAGTGCTCCAAACACTCATAAGTTGCTGGAAATGTACAATACAAGTGCAAAAAGAAGTCAAAGCTGCATAAAATGGGTCAAAACAGCCCCAAACACATGGTACAGCAGTTCCTAACAGCTCTCAAACCTCTCTGACTCTACCTGCTCTAGTGTAGAATGATTACAGGAAACCCTAACCTTGCCTCTTAAACCTCCTGAACTGGCGGAAGTCATCCAGTGGGCTGGTGACAGAGTTCATCCAGTCGGCTGGTGACAAAGTTCATTCAAGTCGACTGGATGACTATCTAAGGTAAGGATGAAAATTGAAAAGGGACTAGGGGGAGCTAAGGAAAAGGGAGATTGGGGAATCTCCGGTTAACATTATCGCCTTTTTCCGGTAGTTTTGTCCTCAGAACGGGATGTACAGTGGAAAAGCGAGGAGGAATGAGAACGAGCCTAGAAAAAAAATAAAATTTCAAAGCTAATCAAATTGTCAAAAAAAAAATGCTAGCCCCAAAGATACTACAAAAATAAAAGTCAGAGTCGAAGTAGTCGGGTGGAAAATCAGGGAGGCGGCTGGTGCGAAGTCGGCTGGTTCGAAGACGGCTGGTGCGAAGTCGGCTGGTGCAAGGTCGGCTGGTGTGAGGTTGGCGCTGCCTCGGCCGGTGGGGCAGACATTGAGTCGTCAGTGTCTAACTACGGCTCGAAAGTCGGGTCGCATTCTTTGAACTTAGACAACCAGAGCTGCTGACGTTTAAAGTCTGCGTGGTAGGCAGTCAAGGCAGTCGCTAAATCCTGCTGCTTAGTAGCTTCATAATCTTGCACACCACGGCTGAGTGACCGAGGCTGGAGAGTGTGAAAGGCCAGCTTTGTCTTCAACTTCTGATTCTCGAGCAAGAGAATACCCGCGTTGTGGAGACGGGCGCTGATGGTAGACTCTAGCTCCAATCTGCGAACAGATGGAGCAGCTGGTGGTGAGACCGGGACCTGGGCAGCCAGGTCGGCCTGTAAGGCCTGTACCTGTTGCTGAAGCGCAGTTTGGTCTGAAAGGAGCCGGTTATGGGTTGCCGTAAGGGTGTGAAGATCGGAGTCGCGTGCAGCCACCAGCTGTTGAAGTTGATGTATCGTGATGTCACGTTCTGCGACGGCCGTGGCGACTTGTTGGCGGCTATGCTCAAGCTGCTGAGCCGCACCACGAGTCTGGACCAGGGCGTTGGCGATAGCTTGAAGGTTGTGAAGAACAACCTGAAAATCCGGTGTCGGAGCAGATCCGAGAGGCGGTGCAGTGGGCGAAACGGGAAGGGGGTCCTGTGGTGGATTAAGAGGCTCGGAAGGCCCCTCCTGTTGGTTTTGTGCACGGTGTAGATTGGACGAGGGAACATCTGCAACAGACGGTCCCGTATCGCCGTCATTGGCCTGTCCGACAGACTGTGCTCTAGCCGACTTTGGAGCCGCGAATGCAGTTGGTGTCGGGTACAGCATAAGCTCCATGGTTGGCATGGCTGGATCGACCTGAGGTAACGAAGAATCGTCGCGGTGTGCTCAGGCCATGTTGGCGGGTGCAGAAACAGGTGCCAACGGTGGTGCTTGTGGGACAGACTGGGATGCAGAATGCCGAGATGGCGAACCAGGGAATGGCGGTAGTGGGTCGGGTGGTGTACCACTGGAGCTGCCCAGCTGGATGACTGAGTTGCGGGGCACAGTAGCAGCAATCGGCGGATCATCTGGAAGGTTGGACTTGAGAGAGACGTCGCGGTACCGTCGGGGAATAGTGCGGGAGCGTAGGGGGTAGCGGCAACTCGGGGATGCCGCACTGTCAATCGCTGCAAGTCGTCGGGGCGGAGTCGGCTGAGTCGGAGACGGTGCCGGAAACGTGGGCTGACGGATGGGCTGGCCTTAGCGGAGAAGGCGACGGGTGGGACGCCCCACATCAGATGAGCCCTCCTGGGATCTAGAAGTCGGCTCGGTGTCGGCGAGATCGGCAGAAGTGCTCAGGGTCGGTTGGTGACGGTCGCCGCTAGTGCGATCTCGAAGCTGCACTGCTGTAGGTGGGATGATGGGTGGACTGATAGGTGCGCCCTTATGGCTACCATCCATGGTGTCGACACTTGAAGCCACTGTCGGTGGTTCAGTGACCTCTTCAAGGTCCGGGAACCAATAGGAGAGGATGGCGTCGATGACGGCCGCACTCCGCAGTCGACGCGGTTCACCCGGCTGAGAATGCAGGTAAATCAGATGACGACGTAGGTTGGCCAAGACAAAATGTGACCAGTCGAACGATTGCTGACGGCACCCGGCCTTCTCAGCAGCTAAGATGTGCTCCAAGAGGTCATTACTCACGAAGAGAAACCTCTGCTTAAACCCAATGGCGTCACTTAACGCCTTCACCCGTACCTGATATGCTTCAGGTAACGCGGTAACCCTGTTGCCATCGTGGGCATGATCTGCCTCTGTCAACCCTAAGAGTGAGTACTTCTGATGAAATCCGAACCCAACCTTCTGACCCAGTAAATTGACTCCGTCGTCGAACCCCACCGCACTTCGGATCACATAGGCTGTAATCTCGACGGGTTTGCCGCGGACCATCGACCTGATGCTCGGCTCGTCAGAAGCACGTTGTGTGCCTCTTGGGTGCGAAATATATTCAAATCCATCGACAAAGTCCAAGACCAATTCAGGACGAGGTTGCGGCCAATGGAAATTGTAAAATACCTGGAGGCTTGTCTCGGCTGCCGAGTCGTCGTCGGCCAAAGTCCTCTAGGCTTCCCACTGCGTATATGGTTCGATCGTAATGTCAAGTCGGCGATGCAAGTTCCTAGGAATGTGGACCGTCTCCGGGACTCGAGCATCTATGGCGGTCTGCTTCCGCTTGACTCCGCGCCTCTGATCAGTGGCAGTCGGCTGGGGACCTGCAATCGACGGAGTAACAGCAACCTGATGGGGATGACACGAGGAGTGGCGACGGGCTCAAAAGAAGCAGCCAGGTTGGCTGGTACAGGAAGTTTGTCATCAGCTGCAACCACCGGGATGGTTGCTGGTGGAGGTTGGCTAGGCCAGCGTCCATGGACTCCTGGCTGGTAGCTCGGTGGAGGGTGCCGCAAGTGAAGTAGCGTTCCAGTGTCCCGAAGCGACCACGACGTCTTCGATGCCCGGTGCGAGAAGGTCGGTGGAAAACCGGGTCGGCGGTGTCAACTCGGAAATCGGCCCTGAAAATACGAAAATCTATCTACTGACTAAAACCCTGGGAGCAATGTTGCGGAAAATCTAAAGAATCAGAGCTGGAATTACTCACAGATGGACACTGCGGAGGGTTGCAGTGTGGAGCAAAATCAGAGACACACGGACTGCTACGGACCCACGATGCAAAAGAAGGAACAACGGCCGCAACAGTTGGAGAGACGGACGATTGCAGGGGACTAGGGTTTGCTGTAGACATAGGAGAGGAGAGAGGGGTACGAAGAGCATCAGAGGACGACAAGAGTCCGGCCGGAGTGGGGAAAAGAGGGCCGGCCGACTCAGACTTAATATGGGGAAGGGGAAGGCTAGAAAGACTGGGAAGCTCGGACGCGACCGTAGACAACGACAGACTGGATGGCAACAAGCCGACAGATGGAGAGCGAAAATGGAAAGAAGAAAATTGGTGTCAGGCACAAACAAGAGCACCTGGGGCTGTCGTGCAGCTGCTGGGAAGAGGTGAAATCGGCCCCTGCAGTGCTGCGTCGGTGGGCAGCTGTAAGGGCGAGTGTGTCGCGGGCTGCTGACAAGAAGGACTAGGTTGCGACTGAAAGTTCGACGGCAAGGCGGATGGCGCAGCGCGAGGTGATGGTGCAGCAAAACAGCCCGCTTGAATGGTGCCGCAGGTAGTAGAAGAGGGTGAAACCCTAATGGAAACGCTGTCGAGGCCGAGCCCAGAGCTGGATGATGAGCGGCAGCATTCTCTGTGTATAGGGTCGATGTGTAGGGACGCGAATAGCGGTGGGGTAGGGTTTCGCGGAGATCCCAAGGGCTGCTGGACATAATCACTGGGTGGGCTAGGAAATAGCCCGATTGGGGCTGGAGACAGCAACCTATGTGGTGGAGCTGAGGATGCGCCTGTAGAAGAGGACTGTCAAATGGCTCGCGTTTAATGACTGTACTGGCCATGCACGGTTCGACACTAAAACAGCCAATTGTCAAAACACTCGGCGTCGGGGTCGAACAAGCCTCCACGGGTGCTGGAGCTAATGGCCTGCTAAGTGCTGGATGCTCAACGGAATGTGCCATAGTATTACTGGAATGAGGGCAGGGGTGAGTGGAAGCTAGGAAACGGCTGGCAACGGCTTCCTCACTAGAAGGTATGGCCCCTCCAACGGCTGCTTCGGTCTGCTGCGCTTGAGGAGTCGTGGGTAAGTCACGTGGCACCTGCTTAGGGCCGATGGTGATCAACTGGTCCTCTGAATAGAATTGGTTAGGTTTAAGTTTGTTGATGTTGACTACGATAGGGTTGGGTTCAAAATTGGCTTCTGTCACTAACAGTGTTGTATTATCAGGCAGTCGGTACTGCACCCTGTAAGGGCCAAACCAGCGACACTTAAACTTTCTTGCATGCTCCTTCTCGCCCTTAGGATACCATAGCACATGATCCCCGACCTGAAAGTCTTTCTGCCGATAGTGTTGTTGGCTCCACAGGGACCGACTCCACTGCCGGCTGCCCGACTGATCCTGTGCCACCAGTCGATGACTGTCGAGCTGTTCCAAGTCGGCTGTACGGGCCTGTAAGACCCAAGTTGTAGTATAGTCGACTGCGCCGTCTGTCCTGCAGGTAGGAACGATATATTCCGTGGGCATGAGAGGATGCAGGCCATAGACCAACTGAAAAGGAGTATATCCCGTGCTGACCTTGAATGCTGTCCTATATGATAGGAGAGCTGTAGGCAGATGCTCATCCCAGTCGGTGCGATTGTCACTGACCAACTTTGTTAACAGCCGACCTAGAACTTTGTTGGTCGACTCAGCCTGTCCGTTACCCTGGGGGTAGTATGTGGTGGATGTCCGATGCTGCAGAAGGAAATGCTGCACTAAATACTCAATCGCCTCGTTGATGAAATGTGTCCCTTGATCACTGACGAGGGTCACAGGACAACCATAACGAGTCAAAATCTGTTCGTACAGGAACTTGGCAGTCACAGCCGCCGTATTGGTGCGCAGAGCCTTAGCCTTGACCCACTTTGTTGCATAGTCGGTGGCGACTAAAATGTACCTGTTCCTTGTCCGAGCTGCTGCTGGCTTAATTGGGCCAACAAAGTTGAGACCCCACTTCATGAATGGCTCCGCAGGTAGGCTAGTGACCAACTGGGCCAGCCCTGTGTTGGCTAACCCCCCGACCCGCTGGCACTTATCGCAGGCTCGGCAGTACTCTGAGACGTCCTTGTGCAGAGTCGGCCACCAGTAACCAGCATCAAGAATCTTCCTGGATGTAATATCCTGGGAAAAATGGCCACCTGCACAGCCGTCATGCATCTCCTTCCTCACTGTCTCGGCTTGTACAAGATCTAAAACTCTTCGGAGGACCAGGTCCTGGCCCTTCTTGTACAACACTCCCTCAACCAAGGTATACGGAAGGGCCCGCAGCAGCAACCTCCGCTTCTCATCCTTGGTCATAGTCGCAGTCGGTTTGCCAGTTCGCAGATAGTTGATGACGTCTTGCAGCCACTCTGGTTTGACATAAAATAGTCCTACGTCGGGAAGTTGATCTGGCACTCCTGTGGGTGGCTCTCCATTGGGAAGTCGGCTGAGTAAGTCGGCTGCGCCATGCGTCCTGCCCGGCTTGTACACCACAGTGAAATCGTATTCCTGAAAAAGCAATAACCAACGTGCAATATGCCCCGACACTTGAGGCTTGTTAACCAAATCAACCAAGGCCATGTGATCTTCATAAAAAAACAGCTTGTTACCCAACAGATAATGACAATATTTAGTCAAGGCATACACCATAGCTAATGCTTCCTTCTCTGTGGTAGTATAATTTTTCTCAGCAGAATTGAGGAGTCGGGATGCATAGGAGATTGGCTGGTCACACTTCCCTCTCTGGTTTTGAGGTAGCATAGCTCCAACAGCGATGTCGGAAGAGTTGGTGTGAACATGGAATTCCAGATCGCACCTAGGTGCGATCTGTATGGGTGCAATAGTGTACCGGTCTTTGATCTCCACCCAGGCACCTTCACAGTGGTTCGTCCAGTTGAACTTATCAGTTTTTCGCATTAGTCGGGTGATAGGCTCCATGATGTGAGCATAGGACTTGATGTAGATGCGGTTGAACTGAGCAAATCCATTGAAAATTTGGATGTCGGCTGTGCGTCGGGGGCGTGGCATCTCCTGAACGACCTGAATCTTCTTTGGGTCGGGCATCTTCCCTGCCTTGGAAACGACATGGCGGAGAAGGATATCTGAGGCCACCAGAAATGCGCACTTCTCAGGGTTTAAGCTGATGCCATACTCCCGACACTTCTCAAAACAGAGTCGCAGTTTGTGCAAGTGGTTGGGTATGTCGCTGTAAACTGTGAAGTCGTCGAGGAACAACTTCATGAAAATCCCCAGGTACTCCTTGAATGCCTTGTTCACAACGCGCTGGTAAGTCGGGGGTGCATTTGTCAGCCCAAAAGGCATAACCAGCCAAACAAAAGCCCCCCATTCAGTGATGAAAGCGGTCTTGTGTCGGTCCTCCGGGGCAATGCTAATCTGGTAGTACCCTGACCGACGGTCTAGGAAAGTGTAGAGCTCGTAACCTGCCACAGCATCCAACACTTCCTCAATAAAAGGCAGAGGGTAAGGGTCCTTTTTAGTGGTAGCATTTAGTTTTCTGTAGTCAATGCAAATGCATAATTGACCATTCTTTTTAGGTACAACAACAATGGCTGAGAGCCAAGTCGCCTCTTCGACTGGAACGATGAACCTGGCTGCCAGGAGTTTATCAATGTCATGTTTGACGATGCTGGCATAGTTAGGATTCATCCTATATCTGGCTTGTTGAATCGGCGGAAAATACTTCTCCAGCACAATCCGATGCTGCGCTACTGACGGAGGGATCCCCTTCAGGTCTTTGTATGTCCATGCAAACACGTCGGTGTGCTCTCGCAGTAAGTCTTCTGCAGCCTGTGCTAATGCTGGCTCCAGTTGTGTACTGATCTTCGGTTCCTCCTCAGTGTCGAGATTAATTTTCCTCTGCTGCTCCTCTTCAGTCAAGTTCCATCCTGCCACCTTCATCTCTCCCAACTTCTCCCGTACAGGTGTCTCATCGACCGGCATCTTTCCTTCTGAAAAGGTGTAAAAGTGGTCGGGGTAAGTAGCAGTGTCGGGATCAGGAGAGTCGGGGGCGCTAAGTCGGCTGTGTCCAAGTCGGCTCGTAAGTCGGCTGCGGCAAAGTCGGCTTGGCGGTGGTCGGCTCGCTGTAGGTCGGCCTGGTCACGCAAGGGCACTCTTAAATTCTCAGGCAGGGTGATAGTCCCGACTGCGAATATGTCCTCCTCGGTTTGTAAAAAACGGTCGTCCTCTTCATCAGAGAGTCCCTCAGCTAAGTTATAGCACACCAGCACCTCTGGCAATTTGGGCAGGGGACCCGTCCTCTGATTGATAGAGATAGTTTTGAGAGTACCATTGCCTAAAATTGTGACCAACTTGTTCCCCTAGTCGTGAGTGACCTCTGCATCAATGAGCCAGGGTCGACCGAGCAACATGCTGTAAGCTTCGTTGACCTCCTTGTTGCGAATGACAGTCAGACTGATGTTGTACGGAATGCCGTGGATATGAATACGGACATTCCGGATCAGACCATACGCTGCCTGGTCAGCCATACGAAATCGTTAGGGCGCTAGAGATGGATCCTTGAGTCCTAGTCGGATCCTTTCTTCCTCTGTAATTAGGTTGACACCAGAGCCTCCATCCAGCAGTACGTTCTCCAGCGTTGACTGCCCGACCTGCACAGAAATAACTGGAAGACCCCGATCAATATCCACTGCTCCAACAACAAGATTGGGATGTACCTGTGAGTTGGTGGAACGCAGCTTTGGTACTGAAGTCGACGTCGGGCGTGCAGTCGGCTGTGGCATCTTGAAGAGCACAAGGGGCTGAGTCGAGTCGGCTGGTGTCTTGGGCGGACCCTGCAGTTGAGGAAAAACTTTGGCCCTGACATATTCCGTAAGGTTGGGGGCCACCTCCAGCAGTTTCCCTAAAGACACTGTGATTGGTGTCTGCAAGATCTGTCGACTGATTGTTTTGGCCAATGCCTGCGGCTGTGAACTGATCAGCTCCTCCGTGGCTACCTCCAAGGGCTTCTTGGGTATCTCCTGTAGACAGTTGAGGTCGGGGAATCCGACCCTGTCTTCGTCTAGAACTCGCCCGTCAGGAGCATTGGTCTCCAAGTCGGCTGCATTGGCCTTCTGCAATGCCTCTTCAGCCTGTCGGGCCAGCTCGTTTTCTCTGTTAATCTCCTCTGTAAAAGCAATGAATCCCTCCTAAGGCGCTCTTCCTTTTCCCAATCAGCTTGTGTTTTTGGCTGTCGAGGCTCAGGCTCCTTCACCTCCTTGTCCTCCAGAGGCAGTCCAGCTCGTACTCGAGCTGCTCTGGTCAATATCGTGGCCACCTTCTGGTCATCGATCTCCTGCAATTCCACACTGTTGACACCGACAGTGTTAGTACCTTGTTTTTCAGCGGCTAATAACTCCTAAAACTTCAAACGTAAATGACAATTACGCATCTGATGATCGGTTCCTAGGCAAAGGAAACAGCCATAGATTCTGCCCGATCCTCCATTCTGGTACCTTCCTGGTCGGCTGGTGACAGGCCTCTCAGAGCTACTGGTCGGCTGTGTAGTCGACTCTTCATGGACTTCGACGGTAGGCTTTCCTTCAGGCCTAGGTAACCTGTTGTTGGGATTGGCCGGGTTGACAAAACAATTAATGACTTCATGCCCAAACTTCTTGCAGCAAGTGCAAAACCGTCGGTTTACAGTCTCGACTCCCTATGTATGAGCTGAGGTAGCGGTTGCTCGACTGCTAGTCAACTCCGTCTTCTTAGCTTGAAAATATAGCTTCTTACCCGAGGCGTCGGTGCAGTTGGTCTCACAGCGTCGGGCTAACTCCTTCAACTCAATCAGGGTGTTGGCTGTAGACCCACTCGTTGTCACCTTCAGATAGTCAAGTAACCCTGCTTTGAAGTAGGTGAGCTTGAATCCTTCGCCCACATCAGTCTGCTGACACTTGACCAACTTCATAAACCGTTTGTAATAATCCTGAACCTTCTCCCCTTCACCCTACTTGAATGTTCGCACCATCATATAGACCTGCTCATCAGAATCCTGCTCCCGATAACGCAGCTTGAAGGCTTCTTTTGCCTCCTCCCAGGTGCACTAAGGGTGATGATCCAGCCAGTCATCAAACCAGCGCTGGGCTTTGCTGACCAGGGTCGTTCCAAACAAGGTGATGATTATTGTCTCATCAGTCTAACCATTAAACCAGACACATTTGTCGAAATACCTGAGATGAGCGTCGGGGTCGTTTCCCTCCTTGTAGGCCCTGTACGGTAATTGCTTCCTCTGTGCACTGACTGGCGGTCGGGGTGGTGCTTAGGTGAAGTCGGTTGTGCGAACCGGGGGCAATGTACGAGGGGGTGCTGCCGATGGCACTGGATAATGCACTGGAAAGTGAGAACCAGTTGGGGCAGTGTGAACCTCCGGGAATGGCGGCAGTACTGTAGCCGACAGGGGCGGCAAACGGTGGGACGACTGTAGACCGCCCCACGTGGGTAGCTGCACGGATGGGATCTGCAAAAGTCGGTTCTGCCAGTCTTCTAGGATACCCGGATGACTGGGTTGACTGCGCAGATTGGTACACGTCACCCGTAAGGTGATCCATGTATCCAAGGAGTCGATGTGCGGTAGAGTGAGTCACGGCCGGAAGTGGTCCATGTACAGTCTTATCCATCGTCACCTCTGGTGCTGAACTGGATAAATAAGGGGGTTGTGCAGCATTCCCCACAGTCTGCGCCTGCTCTAGCCACCTTCGCTTCTCTTCCCACAAGTCTTGCAGCAGTGCTAGTTCCTGCTTCTCCCGTTCCAGCCGTTCTTGTTTCTTTTGCTAGGCAGCAAGCTGTTGTGCTGCCGACTGTTGTGCTGCCAGTTGCTGAGCTGCTAACTGTTGAGCTGCCTCTTGTACTCGTCGGTTGAACTCCACTTCCAGCGAAGTACAATGCTGCTCAGGCGGCCACTGCGGCTCTGTATGCCACTGATGTAACGACGCTACACATGAAGGGGCAGTAGGCTGCAAGGCTTCCAGCTGCAGGAGGTATTTGCCTGAGTTGGGTCGACTGTGAGTGTGTGTCGGATGGTGCTGTTGGGCCCGTTCCCGCTTGGCTAACAGGTCGGCTTTGAATGCTTCAACTGCCTTCCGGTCCTCCTCTTCCTGCTCCCATTCAGACTGAAGCCGGAACTCATCCAGGAAGTGCACGTTCTTACCCAGGCCACCTTCTGTCGGGTGTGCAAGACCCTGCTCCTCGGCTGATCAACTCTTCGTTTCCTCCAGTTTCTGCCTCAGGTTCTGGAATGCAGCTAGCAGTGTCTCTGGAGTTTTTGGCAGGCGCATTGGAGATACAGGTCGGCTGCGCAGTTGAGTCGGCTCGGTTTCCAAGTCGACTCTGCCAGTGACTGTACTGGGCCACTAGGTTGGCTCTGCAAAAACTTCCTGCATCTGTCATCGCTCTTCACGGAAGGTGTTGTAGTCGTCTACAGCAATAGAGAAGTCCCTCCTGAATGACGCCGTTTGCTTCATATCCTGGTACCTCCAGGGAACGCTAGTCGGATCTGGCTGTCGACTCAGCCTATCCCCTTTTTCGAACTGTGTCTCTCCTCCAAATCTGCTCTCCCTCGTCCTCCCATCGGATGATGACAAGTTGTTTTCCACGTCCATATTGATAAGCTCCCCGACCTGTTTAGCCGCACTGCCTTGCGAACTAAGTCGACCCTGTCCTTCTGCTGGAGTCGGCTCTGTCGTCCGCTCCTCCCGTTGCATGTAGCGTCTGTAGCACTCCATGGCTTGTCTCTCTCTCAAGTCAGTCTGGTCACCATCCTCCATGGATAAGACTGCTGGACTGCACCAGCCGACTGTGTTTCCTCCCTGATGTCTGCAGCTGCTCCTCTGCTTTTGGTCTAGTCAGCTCTGCTTGGCTTCCTCTAGGCTCAAGTCAGTCTGCTACCCTTTCCTTATACTTGCCAATTTAGCACTAACTGACCCCAGCAAGTCGGCTGTATAGTCGGGTTAGTAACAACAAGCAGTTTCCCTGCAAGTAGAAATAGATTACAGCAGTTTACTGCATGACGGTTTTAGCTACTTCTATCCCCTTTTTCGCACTGCACTGATCTGTAGGAGTTTAGTCCAATGGTTGCAGCAGTGATTAATTTGGACAGAAATTCCCCTTATGCCAAATATTCTCAGCAGCTGTTTTCAGCCAAATATGACTCGTTCTGCCCCCCCACGTACAGATGCAAAGTCTCAGCTGACATCCCGAAACCAAATCTCACAGTCGACTGAGGTCCCGAATCAAAATTCGCACAGCCGATCGAGGTCTCAAATCGAGGTCCACAATTCAAATTTCAAATTTCAAGATCCTAAATTTTCGGATCTAAGATTTTGAATTTCAAAATGCTAGAATTACGGATTACTTACCTTTCACCCCTTGTACAGTTGGACTTCAGATCTGACGTACAGCCGCCCTATCCCCTTTTTTGAGTGGTGAACAGCCCTCTGTTCAAACGGGTCGACTGCCTGAAAACCTGGTCCTTCAATCTTCACAGCAGGTGCGCCTACCAGCCTGCAACAGAACCGATCCGCTGCTACTGCTCCCTGGACACGTGCTGGACTACATATGTCGGTGCACCAGTGTTTCCACCCGTGAAAACACCTGAAACTTCTTTGGTCCACTGTCCCCCTCTACTCCAACAGATCACCTCCTGATCGGTTCTTGGACCCCTGCCAGTGGCTGGACAGCACCTGCCAACCCGTTCTACCACTACAGTGACTACACCTAACTTACCAGTGACTATTTAGCACCTCGGAATTTCAGTGACAGCTTCTCAGCACTCCTCTAGACTCCCGACAGTAACTGCTGCACCTCTGCAGACCCGATTTCAGTACTTCAAGACCTCTAAAGTGTGTGGAACAACCTACAACCAGCATGAGATCACATGGTACGAACTAAAGCATGGTCGCCACTGGTAAAGGGAGGATTTACCAACTAAACCCTAGCCTTCACAATCCCATCAAAACCCAACTAAACCCAACTGAACTAAGTGCTCCAAACACTCATAGGTTGCTGGAAATGTACAATACAAGTGCAAAAAGAGGTCAAAACTGCATAAAATGGGTCAAAACAGCCCCAAACACATGGTACAGCAGTTCCTAACAGCTCTCAAACCTCTCTGACTCTACCTGCTCTAGTGTTGAATGATTATAGGAAACCCTAACCTTGCCTCTTAAACCTCCTGAACTGGCGGAAGTCATTCAGTGGGCTGGTGACAAAGTTCATCCAAGTCGACTGGATGGCTGTCTAAGGTAAGGATGAAAACTGAAAAGGGACTAGGGGGAGCTAAGGAAAAGGGAGATTGGGGAATCTCCGGTTAACAGCCAAGTGGAAAGAGAAGGGGAGGATCGACAAGAAAGCTGACTTCAACAAATGGAAGGTAAATCACATCTTCCACTTTTCTTATTGTTTACATGTAGTTGAATCTCGCCGGCGGCCCGCCGATGCTCAGGTGGTTTTCCGTATTGTAGAAGTGAGATTGATTTATCGATTTCATTTTCTTCTTCCTTGTAGGATTTCTGCCAGGAGTACCTCAGTCTAATTCTTGGAAAGTCTCCTGTTGCTCAAACCATGAAGCTGCCCTTAGTCTTTGTGTCTGACGAAGCATACAATGAGTGGCAACTGGTCTTCAACGCGTGGGAGGAGGGGAGGATCATTGGAGAGGACGGTTTAAAACTAGGATTTCCCCCAAAGCCAGCCCGCCGGGACATAATGTTGAAGGACATGCAGTGGGTGATCGGTCTTCGAGACCACAAATGCATGAGGCTGGCCAAGAAAATTCTGGACCTCAAAGTATACCTCAAGGTTACTGAGAAAGAGTTGGTTCAACGAGATGGAACATCACTGCAGAATTGGTGTCAGCAGGTGAAATACGAGTATATTGTTAGAAACAAGCTCATGTCCATTTACAGGGGCTTCGCACTCAAGAAACCAGGGAATGCGAAGTATACTGAGCTAACCTTGGATGACAGGAATTCCCTTCAAGTCGAGAAGGGGTTCAGTGACTCCATGGTTAGTAATATTCGGGCTGACTTGGAAGATAGTCTTGAGGGGAAGGAGTGGCTTAAGGGACGAAATCATCCTCTCACGCCGTTGCACGTAGCAACACCTAATTTATTCAAGGACAATGTGCAAAAGTATTGGAAGTCGGATGTGGACCACTCTTCGCAGTCGGCTGTACAGTTCGATGCCCGAATTGCAGAGGACCTAGATGAAGTGTGCAAAATTCTTGATGTTCGCGGAGCTTTCTCCTTCAACAAGGCGCAGTATGAGATGTTCGTTGTCGGAACACGGAAACGCAACTAACATCCGGATAGCACTCAAAATGAGCGTAAACTTCCGTATTGTCACTAGGTTCCAAGTATCGTCCAGGGATTCAATAGTGCTTCGCCAAGTAGTTACTCATAATCGTTCCGAGCCTTGCCACTGCTTGGATAGTATTTCCAGAATGTAACTCTTCGACTCTCTTCTCTATTACATCAGGTGTTTCGTCCACAAACCCCAACGTCTCGGAAAGGATGCTACCTCACACCTGACTTAGAACACTCTGGTCAGCAGGTCACACAATCGACGACTTCCAATCCGTGAGACTACAACAACAAACCGATACGGATCGAGAAGAACCAAGATCCGATTATCCCTAGGCAACCCGTACCACGTTCCGAATTCCCCTCTCACAGAGTGCAGAAATTCAGGGAGCCCGATCAAGTACCCCTCGATCCGCTTTGACCTTAGCGACTTCTATTCCGCATGAGGTTGGATTGGGGACGGAACACTAAGGCTTCAACTCCTACGACAACCCGCTAAATCTTTCCGCTCAATCCCAGTACCATTCTGATTCGGGTCTCGTCACAACCCCCATCACCTTCCTATCCGAGCTACAGCGGAACTATCAACACCCTCTCGGATCATTCACACTTAACTGGAAACCAGGCACAGTACTTGCAAAACACGAATACTTTACTGATAAGGAATATAGGGAGAAAACATGCAAAACGAAGGCCCGGATTGCATTGCCTTCCCCGTTTAAGTAAGCAGGGGCTTCTGCAAAAGCGGCGGCGCCGGAAGTTTAATCAAAAACCCTAATTCCGAATTATCTACTTAGAATCCTACTTTACAGTTAATCCGAGACCTACTCCCATAAATCCGGAAAGTGACTGGCAGTTCCAGTGCGAGGAATCTATCCCGTCTTCGAATTCTAGTGGCTCTCCTGCTCTCTATCCTTCTCCTTCGACCGGGTCGTCCGGGGCTTAGATCCTCCTGCCTTCGCTGCTCGCTCCGCCTGACGCCTAGCGCTGCGTTCCTCCTTTGACTCCTTTGACTTGCTCTCCAGGGAAGACCGGGTAACGACCCGGGTCTTCGGAGACTTGGGAGACTTGGGAACCATCCTCAAGGGAGGGGTTCCGGAGGTCGAGGTACGAGTCTCAGTTCCGGCTGTCCCTACTGGGGAGCTCGCGTGAGTATCCGAGTCGGACCCGGAAAGTGTAATTGGTCCCTTCTCCTCCGGATCCTTCCTCTTCCTTAGAACCATCCGAGCACCGGAAGAGTCAGCGGGAGATTCCGCCACGGGCGTTACGGTTGGGGTAGGAGTCACGGTATCGGTCTGAGCTGTGGTTGAAGGGATGAGTGCCCCCTCCTGGGTTCACTCGGGTACGTCCGGTAGGTGAAATGGACCTCCTCCATTCATTTCCAGCTACCTCTCCTTGATGAAATGGAATGATCACCGATGAACCTAGCGTTGGGAGAATGATCGGCTGCACGGACCGGGTGACTTCCCCTGTAACCATCTACTCCTCGGATCGCTTGACAGTGACTGTAGTTCCCGTCACCTCTGCCTGCCCAGTGAGAATCGCGCAGCCCTGCTGAGCCGTATTGGCTCTGGGTGACGCCTCCTTGACCTGAACTTCTCGGATCTGATCCGCGATCGTTGGAGCCGGTGCGAAAATGTCCGAGTCGATGGCCATTTGCTCCTCAAACCGGAGATGTCGCTCCTATGGGGTCCTGAACTCCGCACCACGAGATTCCCCTACGACTGTGAGAGAGGGAGATCCGGGAAGTCTTGTTCCGACGCTGAGACTTCCTGTTCCCGGATTGAGCAACTTCCGTATCAACTTCAGGATCTTGTTCATCGAGTGCTCGCACCTGGAAAGGATCGTGAAAATCCTCTCTCTATTCTCCAATTGAGCCGGCGCCAGCACATTCTCATCGAACAACTTGGCCTTGTTGACTACATCACCCAGAACTCCCACCAACTTCCGAATCTCATCCAAAGTCTCCGCCTGCTCGGCATGGAACTTACGGACCTCCGCGCTCTTCGTTTCCAACTCCGCTGTAAGCTCCTTGATGTGAAGTTCCAGTTGCTTCTTCTCGCTCCGTAACTTCAGTGCATCCTTTAGAAGATCCACCTCTCGGATCACCTCCTCCAATAAATAGCCCCCTAACGATGTGCAGACTCTCCGGAACAGTGACTCAATCCGATCGTAAGTGGCCTGGGCTTGATGAGTTTCTTCTCTGAGTGCCCGGAACGGGTCATCCAGAAATCCTCCCTTGGAACTGACCTCCTTCCGTGCCGTAACATCTCGGGCCGTGGAGGGTTCCGCGTGCTGCGACGTGGCACGTTCCGATCGTGACTTGGAATGGGCCTTTGCCGCGTTGGGATTTGGAATGATCTCCGTGTCGTCTCCCCCTTCCGTGGACGCCATATCTGAGTCGCCATCATGAGGTTCGACATCAAACCCTGCCGAAACCTCCTGGAAGTTGAGGAGATTCTTCGCAATCGTGTACTTCTCCTCCTCGTGATCCAACAGCAGGCTACCAGAATGGTAGAGGTGATAGAGAAAAGGGGTGATTGGAGTCGGCTTCTTTCCGATCGCGGGTACCAACTTCAGCACGGTTTCTGCTATGAGTGCAGCCCAATTCACCGGACGTTGACCCGTGTAGGCTCCAAAGATGGTGTTTCCGACCGTGATGGTGACCTGTTCCGGCTTCAACGGATACAAAATCGGAACGAGGAAGGCTAGGACCTGTCTCTGTCTCCTATCCTTGTAGGCGTCTATCACGTATCCATTGTTCTTATAGATCTTTCCGTGGAACCAATCCTGCATGTACTTATCCGTCCGGGTTGCCTAAAGGTGTCCAGTTTGTTCGAAGTCGTAAACTTCCGCCCATACTTCCGCACTCCACTGAGTAGGTTCGCCTCGGATCGTATTGTCCCACCTATTATCTGGCCCCTCAAGGATTTCCGTCACCATCGCATCATCCCTCAGCAACCAAGGTCGCGAAGGCAAACCCTCGCACCTCATCCGGGTGAGATCGTCAATCAACTCGTTCATTTCCCCCTCTCTCTTCGGAACGGCGGGGTTGAGAACTCTACATTGAACGGGCGACATAGCTACGTCTCACTTCTCTCCCTTTGCGAGCTGACAGCAAGAAACCCGGCAATCCAACTGCCAGTGAATCGGAAAAGACAAAAACAACTCACCGCTCTTTCACTCTCTACTCCCAGTCCGCAAAAGGAACTCCAAACCCTAACACTCCCGCCTATATACTCAGGGAATCATAAACGCTGCGGCGGCGCGTAATTGCAGCCGCCACTGTACCGGGCTCGACATTATCCGAGTCATGATGACTTCCGCGTCGCTTCGGATCTTCAATGCGGTTACAGTAACGGTCAGTTCTCGGATCGTCAACCCGTTCCGAGTTTTCTCTTTCGAGTTCCGGGATCAAGGTTCCGAGAACACTTGTTGCGTTGACTGTTTTAAGGATTCTAGAGCATCTGGTTTGTGTTAACTCTTAATGCGGCTAGTATCTAGCTTGTTTTTACCTAATTAACCAAAAAAATGAAAAATTAATTGAATCCTAACTCCGGTTGGGGCTCTTCCGGTTTATTCTGAGTTTCTCGGATCCCACATTCGTAGTCTTTGGCTACAATATAGCGGGGAAGGAGATGCCAAACATGCGACAAAGAGACATTTTAAGCGTCGCTGAGAGGATTCACCGTGAGGTAAAGGAGCAGGTCTTTCTGGTAGGTGGGGAGGGAGAAACAACTAAGATAAATAAGCTTGTCACCCCATCCTTGTGGCTACTCCATGCTGAGTCCAACTACAATCTTCAAGGCCTGTCAAGGCTGAGGAGTAGTTCGTAGACGGTGCATACTATGCAATACTTCCCCGATAGTTCCGCCGGGTTTCAAAGGAGTTCTCTCATTGACTCTAGGCCCAATGTTCATGTGTCCATTATGTATCTGAAGCCAACAACGCCCGGGGATGCATGGAATACCTTCTCGGACTTCACTGGTTTGAAACGGCCGCTTCCTTCCTATGTGGACGAAGGAGAAGAAGGTCTTGGGGAGGATTGGTCTAATGGAGACTGCCACGCTAGTTACTCTTACCTCCAGTCTCTTTTGGAGAAAGCGATGCAGTTAGACGACGTTCGGGTGATCAATTGATGGAAAAGTCACGACCCTCGCTCTGGTAAGTCACTGCTGTCTCTTTTAGTGGCTTCGCTGTTTGCTCACCGATCGTCGGCGGGCAGCCGACGCTCATTGCGTCCTTCGTGTTTCTTGGGTACAACATTTCCTTAACCGTTTCGTCTTGTTCTTCTGCAGAAAAACCATTTGACTGTAATTAAGATCGTGGGTACAGAGGACGAGAGATTCCAAGCGCACTATCGAGTTCGGAATATGACGTTCATTCCAGGCGTTTATAACGTGCCCCTGGAAGCTCTAGTTCAGAACATGCAGTCTGGGGCCGGGTCGTCTATCCTCGCCTCTGCTAGAGCCAGACAGGCACTCTCACGCCTGCCGACTTGGGTGTGAATGCAGAGGAGGCCCATTTGGTCGAGAAGGGTGGATGTATGGGTTCGGGGAAGACTGCGGGGGTTCAGGCACAGAATTTTCTGGACTCTGACGACGACGACAACGAGCCACCAAATGTACCCGACCCAGACGTTGAAGGTGAAGCTTGCCTTCGAAGTGGAGATGCTATAGAACAGGAAAGATACAACGACGACCAAGTTGAAGCTCGTATTCCAACTCGAGATGCAGAGGTAGAGGACAGATACAAGGAGGACGTAGACTGTGAACTAGAACCCGACGAGGTACCGCTGAAAGATTTGAATCCTCGTTACGTAAACTCACCTCTGTCGCAAGTTGCAGGGGAGCAAGGAACAGACTCCCTCGGCTTTGGTAATAATTCTCCTACAATACATGAGGAGGAGACTCCTCCCGCCGAGCCACTACTTGACCTAGAGCAAGGGGGGCCTCCAAAAAAGATGCAGGTTCCTCTATTATTGAGGCCTGACCAAGAACAGGTTGTCCGTGTCGCACCAATTGAGGAGCCTGCAGTGAGCAACGAAGGGCATCTTCCTCCTGCTGCCCTCGACAGGCCGCAGATGGCACAGAAGCAAACTTCATCTAACCCCACTGCCAAGTCCAAAGGGACACTGAAGTCAATCGCATTTGTCACTCTGGGTGTGAAGGGCGCAACTCGGATGATTGGCTCAGATGAGAACCCTCTGGGCAAGACACGAGCAGCAAAGAGAAGTAAGACTGATGGTACTACTCAGGCTTCCTCTCTTGTGGGTAACGTATCCCGCAATTCCTCAAGGGTTCAGGAAGGGGAAGAGTCATCAGAGAAGGGCAAACGGAAGGCTGCTTATAAAAAGACTTCCTCTAAGAAGGGCACATTTGGGGATCAGTACATGAGTCCGAAAAATGTGAACGCTCCAGAGGACGTTCAATCACCTCCGCGAGCATCCAATAAGGCGCTTAGGCCGAAGGGGGAAAGTTCGTATGTGAGCGGAGAGCGTAGAGCGGAGAGCAGAGAGCACAGAATGGAGAGCACAGAAATGACAATTAGCAAAATTTTCAAAAGCAAAGTAGACCCTATAACCGTGGAAAGTTACTAAATAAGGCATGAATTTGTTACTTATTTTAGTAAAAGAGTATATTACCGTGGAATTTAGGGTTTTCTTTGGTAAGAAATTTCTTAAGTTAAATTACTGAGTTACAAATAAGGGCTATTGTCATGTTGACGTCATGCATACATTCCTTTCAATTTGGTCCCTTATTCGATCTAGATACAAGTATTCCAGCATGATGTTTTTAAATCACAGCGGTTTAGATTGAATAGATAATGTAGATAATTATAAGGAATAAGAGAACTCGAACCCAGCGATATGAAATGGTCTTAAAAGTTCGTGGAATATTTCAGAGTTCGTGTACAATAATGGAGTAGCTGAAACCAGGATGTACACAAAGTCAGACTGCTTGTCTTGGTCGAAGAATTCTCCGTCTTTAGATAAGACCATTCCTAGCTTAAGTGTCAAGCAACAATCTATATAAACCTTAGCAAACGTCTTTGAAGTTGTATTAGTTCAATGATTTATGTAGAACTTAAGCTTGTACTTGCTAGGGAGTTGTTTGAAGGTATGGGAGATTCATTTGAGGACGTTGCTTGTGAAATGGTTTTACAGGATTTGCTTAAGCGGATGGCGGATGGGCCTAACCCCTGGGATCATATAGGTAGTAGTGGCACGCAGGGTTGGACTCCTCCGACAGTAATCACGTTTGAAGACGTCGAGAACGCTCGTGCTGTGTCGCACAGTTGGAACCGTGAGATTGACAGCAGTCCTGAATACGCATGCCTTCGGCTAGCGAGGTGGGATTACTTTTCGTACAAGGGTCGCCATTGGAGTCCGAAGGATGAATACAAAGTTAATCGGTTCAACATCAACTGGAGTGTTTTTAGGAGTTCTTGGAAACTTGCAACTCCAATTTACAACGAGAGGTTAGAGACAGCGTCCCTTGGAGAACTTAGTTGCGTTGAGTTAGATCAGTTGAGGACATTGCTATGGGCCAATGCGAATCAGGTCTTGGATGTGCCGAAGGAGAGAAAATTTCTCCGAGAGATGGTATCTGGATCTCTCCCAAGAATAGGTAACATGGCTATGGAAATGTGAGATATTGTTCATTGAGAAAGGCAAAAATTAGAGAACTCTATATATTTTGAGCATTTTAGTTGTTCATGTTAGTATTGTCTAGTGTGCAGAACAGAATTTGCAGACTAAAATAACTTCATCAGTGAAGTGGTTTTCCCTTCAAGCATATGAGAATTAAGAGCTAAAAAGACTTGCAATTGTAGACCTTTACATACACGAATATAAACTAGAAATGAGAATCATGAATACTTTAAGTGGTTTGCAAAAGAGTAGACGATGGAATATGTAATCAACTTCAATGAAATCAAATCAAATGAAAACAATGATAGACTGAGGCCTCTTTCAAACTGAGAAGATGCTACAATCGCAACTTCCACTCTCAGAACCCGATGACTCAGAATCTCCTTCTACAGCCTCTTCATCGACAAATAGTAGGGCCCTGGGATCAAAACTAGTGGGCCGACTAGGAACATATCTAAGTGCACCAGATTCAAGCGCTTGTGCTAAGCCCTCTGCATAGTCCGGAAGTACATAAGGCTGAATTGGGCTGGAATGAAGACGCCACGATGGAATACACACGGGTGTTGGCATACGTGGCGGTGTTGCCGCAACTACTCTGCAAGAGAAAATTGATAGTGGTAAGAATGAGTGGGTGAAGAGGGAATCGGTATAGAAGCAAAGAGAACTAGCCCTGAAGTTAGAAATTGTAAAGAAGAACTTACAGTACTTATCTTGTCGTGGGGTCTTTGGAGGTGCTCCATCAACTGCTGCCGGTCTAGGATGTTTAGGAGGGCCCATGGCGGATGACATAGCCATATACGGTTTGAGAAGGGCGTTGAATATGGCTTCGTCCTCCTCACAAGCTATAATATGACGACCAATACTCAGGCAAGCCTTGATAAAGGCCGCTAAAACATATAGCACAAGTATAAAAAATTAAGACTCTGGAGAAAATCATAGGATTGGAAATACAGAGAAAGTTTATATAAGATTACCTGTTGCAGCCTTCCACTCAAAGACTATGTCTCCGGGCTTGGACATCTCTTCAATTATGGTCTGCATCATCTCATGGGCATTCTCCCTTGGCCCTCTCCACGGTACGTCCCCATTCATGTGATGCGATTCCAAATTGGTGAAGTTGAGAATGGCATCTCTCATGGTAATGTGGAGGTCGCTGTATACGACATGGGATTTCTTCGTTTGAAAGGAAAACTTCGATGGGGGATGGCCACCACGGATGAAGACGCGCACCCATAACCGAAGAGACTGCAAGACATCAAAACATGTGAGTCTAAATATTAATTGGTCGTTGTTGTGGATTATGCAAAGAGCACCATTATACTGCAAATAGTGTCTAGCAAATTCGAAGATGTTCCACACATAATCCTTGTCATGAGTGTTCCAAGGTGGAATGATGTCGAGGGGATCGGATACCGAAGGGACGGGAATATTCTCAAGGATGTCGGCAATGGTCAAGTCGAATCCCAAGTGATTCTACTGTTTGCAACGATCAAAAACTCGGTTTTGGCGGCCTGCTCCAAACTAGAGGAACTACGAAAATAGATTTAGATAGTATAAGATTTACAGTAATGTACGTATTGAAGAAAAAGCAGTAAGCAACGGATCATACCTTTCTAACGATGTCTAGAGCCTTGTTCCATTTGTGATCGCCACCCATGTCTGAGAGCTCCTTCTGTTGAAGCATAAGTGAATCTACAGAGGAGTTGATGACATAAACTTTCTCGATAGCGGAGTTCCAGCGGAAGAAGTAGTCTGCGGAAACTGCTTGGCCTTCCTTTGCTCAAGGAGACCTCTAGTGACCTCGGAAGCACTGATCGAGGAAGGAGCCGGCAAAGAAGTTGGAGAAGGCTTCGTAACGACATTACCCGAAGAGGGCTCTGGTGCCTTCTCAACTCGCGCGGAAGACTCCGCACCAGTTTGCTGTGATGCCTCTGACTAAGAACGCAAAGATTTCAGTCGCCTTCCTCTCCCTCTCTTTGGCGGAGGAGCAGAAGATTGATCCTGCTCTCCTTCCCGACCTTCTGCATCATCCACCGAGTCCTCGACGACTACTTCACCGGCATCATGTAAAGTCTTGACGTCCGCCTCCGAGTCAATAGTGAAACCACCAGTACAATCAAGATACCAGCATCCAACATCCAGGTGAGCAACTTTGTACCTTTTTATCTGCTGGGGAGAATACATACACTGGTCCAAGGTTGTCTGCGTCTAAGCCTTGAAGTACTTGGGGAGCTGCTGAACGCTGATGGCTCCCTTCGATAGAAGCTCTCGCTTGAAGTACCTGTGGGAAGACATATAGAAGGTAAGTATAAGAAACAATTAGAATGAAAATTATGAAATGGAAATGCGAATAAATTAGGTAACGTACCGGTAAGTAACCCGCTTGACAACTTGAGCGGTTCCAGGGAATTTAACGAAGGTGGACTTCTTGTCGAAGTGCTTCTCAGCCTTTTTTCCAATGAACGTAGGGAAGGCCTTGTCCCACAACAGAATACGTAAACTCTCGACAAAATCGCCCGGCTGTTGGACATCAGGAAATGCCTTCCAATTGATATCAAGGTTCTCCGCCTTGAATATGTCCTCAACTTTGTGGATGACGGCTTCCTCCAACTGTAATACAGAATTCATATAAGTAGCAACGAAGAAGGAATTCAGTAAAATAATAAAGGAACAAGGAATTGAAAAGGATTTTTTATGAAAATTACCCCACCCCAGCTTTGTTCAACCATGGGTCGAATTCGGTGTCTTTGAATTCAGATGGCAGAAATCTGTAAGACATTCGAGCACTCGGGGATGAGTTCCACCACTTCAACCAACCAGCCTTGTATTTGGCCTCAGCGGCCGCTGGAACAAACCTTTGAAGCTTTTCGAGCGACATCTCAGGTTTATTGTTGTCACTATAATGGCGATTGATCTGCAAGAAGCACCAAAGTTTCAAAAAGGATTAATACAGAAATTATTGAAGTCATACGAAACAATGAACTGAACAATGAGTCTGAAAGTCACCTCATTGAGAAAGTCGTCACCGTTCTTGGGATTTGCAATAGCCAAGTACTTGGTAAAGTCCTTCTTCTTGATGGCTTCGACCATTCTATCTGATGCCTCATTCATGACATCCCAAACTGCACTTGCAGACTGCTCATCCTCCAGTGTGTTGTTGCGGTAGGCCCTGGCTGCTTCATCGGAGGCCACAGCAATTTCCCGCTGTAGAAAGATAATTAAGCCTTAGGGAATTCCATGAGTATTGAATAATATGAAGCAAATATAGATAGGTGGTAGGACTTATTCGGTACAAAAATGCGATGAAAACTTTAGTTGTCAAGGGAAACCAGGAGGGATTAGGGGGCTTGTTCTTCAAACATGCGTCAAATTCTTCAGGACTGAGGAGGTCTTTAAATTCCTCCAGCTTCATCATTCCGAATGAGCGGATTCGAAATAGTTTTGCGGGGAGATTACTCTTCACGTGGTCATTCTCAGTCGACCTGAAAATAAACCAGAA
Source organism: Ceratodon purpureus (assembly GCA_014871385.1). Classification (NCBI taxonomy): domain Eukaryota; kingdom Viridiplantae; phylum Streptophyta; class Bryopsida; order Pseudoditrichales; family Ditrichaceae; genus Ceratodon; species Ceratodon purpureus. Next base: position 41,242,745 of record CM026426.1, on the reverse strand, counting down.
TACATATTATGAATAATAGAGATGAGATAGGCTAACAAATGAAAAAACAGGAAAAAAGACACAAGTACATACCAGTTGATGTCATGCATTGCGTGAAGAAGATTGCCAACATGGCCACGGGGGTCGAGTACTATGCACTGCACAGATATGTGCCATGACGGGTCGTCTGCATGGTGCTTGTTGATATGACGAAGCCATGCTAAGAGGCGATGGTTACCTTCCCAGACAAAAAACATCTTCCCCGAGAACTGCGACCACTCCTCGTCATTCTGAAGCTCATATTCAAAAGCATCATTCGCGTCCCTCCATAATGGGCTCCATCTGGCAATGACCTCATTCATAACATCTCTTGTCTGCTCTTCGTTGTTGAACATAGAGATGTACATGACGCGGTCTCCATCTCTATATCCCTTTCCACACTCGCGCTCCAAATGCTGTACCCCCACTTCGCCCACAGGTCTAACCTTGGCCATTGGGATCATTCTGCACAAGGACACCAACATTCGGGACTTCTGCGATGGCTTGATCCTGAGCTTGTTGATGACGGCTATAGAGTCCACCTTGTATTGGGTTCGATGTTGCAATTCCCCTTCCCTAGCAGTCTTCAAGTTTATTGGACAAGATGGTTTCACCAATACATCTTGTGTTTGCGTAACCTGCGAGAAGGTGTGCAAATTAGGATAGCAAGCACATTCAAAGAAAGTCATGCAAAGAAGACAAGTATGTAAAAGAAAGTAACAATATATCTTTATACTGTCATATCTCTTTTAACAACTCAATCATCAACTGTGATTGATAAAACTATCTACGTGATGCTCGACTATAGTACACCTTAGACTGTCTACAGTTCCAGTGACGGCGCCTCCTCCAAAATCGCCTGGTCTGTTGGACAGGGCACGGCAGAATTGCCGAAAGAGCAAAGACCACATGGGCCGGCCTCCTGACTCTAATTGGCGAGGAAGGAGAGGGTGGAGACATCAGCGGGGAGCCCTGTGGAGGAGACGTGGGCATAAAGCCCGGGGAGGTTGGCTCATACACCAGGGATGTAGGCATGTCCACTGGAGAGGTAGGCATGTACACTGGAGAGGTAGGCATGTATTGTGGAGAGTGGACCTCGAAAGGTCCACTTTCCACACCTACAGGTTTGGCTACATCACAGGTACAGTAGTGCTGATCAAATGAATCCGAAAGATCGGAAACATTGATCACAGAAATGGGGGAAGTGGCGGATAGCTCAGGAGCATTAGACGATACCTATAGTAGAAGAATTGAAGTCAGAATTAAATTTCACCTTTATAAGAGTAGGAAGTAAAGAATAGTACAGGTTGAACTCAATGTGAATTGTAAATTGAATGAAATACCTCGGTTTCTGCTGGCGTCGGGTCTTGACGTTCGCTCCCCAAATGATCTCTATCAGATTCCTATTTCATAAACAAAGAAATAAGTATTAGAAAAAACGGCAAGTGTGAAGAAACAAACCTCCACAAGGCTCTCATTGTGGTGAGTCTTCGACTTAAAAACTTATAAACAATCCCCAAAATCAAAGCAAGAAGCGGAGAAAACCTACAAAATCTTCACAATTTAATTAATATTATGTGATCAACCATGCATTGACATTACACAAAATGGAACCAAAAAAATAAAAATAAAAACATAATCAAAATCCCCAAATTCAACAGCCCGCCCCCGACCTACTGTCGTTGCCGACAGTATGCTTGCGGGTTTTTAATTTTTCAAAATAAAAAAAAAAATACCAAGAGAATCCGTTAAAATCTCGAAAATCTTCACAATTTAATTTTACATTCATATAACAAAATATGTCACCATAAAAAATAAAAAATAACCAATTCAAAAATCCCCAAAATCATCACCCTCCACCCGGCCTACTGTCGTTGCCGACAGTAGGTTTGCGGATTTTTGAATTTTCAAAAAAAAAAAAAAAAACCAATAAAATACGTGAAAATCTACAAACCAAACAGATTTTAATTGATAATTTCTAAGCATCCATACATTCATATCACAAAATATGTCACCAAAAAAAATAAAATAAAAAACCAATTCAAAAATCCCCAAAATCATCACCCTCCACCCGGCCTATTGTCGTTGCCGACAGTAGGTTTGCGGATTTTTGAATTTTCAAAAAAAAAAAAAAAAAACCAATAAAATACGTGAAAATCTACAAACCAAACAGATTTTAATTGATAATTTCTAAGCATCCATACATTCATAAGAGGTTTAGCCTCATCAAACCGCGAGCCACCGAGAACAAACCAGTCCAGGTTAACAAACACTCAAGCATTATGTTGACATTTACAATTACTCTTGAGCATTTTGAACAATTATTGAGCATTATGTTGAGCATCCTCGGCCCACCCCTCGTGGTGAGCCTCCGCACCTGAAGCCGAATAGCCCACTCTTTGTACTCTCGTCACTGATGGGTAACGCTAGCAGGGCAGTCTCAATGAGCAGCAGAAGTGCAACAAGCACACAGAAGCTTCAAAACCACAAACAATACAAAACACCCACTATCTGCACACAAAAGTTCCGAAACCGCACCCAACAACTTGAAATCCATGACCAACCATTAACCATACAAACCATAAATACTCAATGAACATACTTGATTGCAACCCACACAACTTAAAAAAAAACCTACGAAGCTTGTGCATCCTCGGCACATCCATTGGGGTAAGCCTCTGCAGGCTGTCGAATGAGCTCCGAGCAACCGTCCACGCTGTCCAGGCAGCTTCGAGCAGCAGCAAATAATCGAACCTTCACTTATAAAAAACATTCCAACAGAAATCCCCAACCACAAACCTCTAAAGCGCAACCCCAAAACACCCAAACTTTCCCCAAACTTTCCCAGAATCCGCAATCCCAAGAGCAACCGTGCAGGCTGTCCAGGCAGCTCCAAGCGGCAACAAAAAATCGAAACCCCACCATCAGAAATCCCCAACCACAAACCTTTGATGCGCAACCCCATCAATCCGCTACCCACGACCCACAACAGTAACTCCCCACACACAATCCACATCAACATTCAATACTATAAAGTCAACCTCAAGTGACCCGTACAACACAAATCGTACGACCACAACTCAAACCCCAAGATCCAAAAACCCATCATCATTCAAACAACTCTGAGTATCTGATAGGGTCACAAGCTTCGGAATCGCACCTGGTCTTCATCTTCGGGGTCTTCCTCACCATCGTCCCCGTCCGTCCTGTCGTGGTCTTCGCTCGCGTCCCCAAAAAGCCCGAGCTGAACCTCCCCACCTCTCTGCTCGACCGCGGCCATCTGGTCAAGGCCCTGCCCCACGGCCTCTGCACCAACTTCGTTCTCTTGCTGACCTATCATCTGCTCGTGTGCTCCAGACATTGCCTCGGCCCCTTCCCCTGCTCTGAGTATCTCGCACCTCGCTCGCCTTGCAATCACACGCATATGGTCTAGTTCGCTACCCTCATGACCAACTAGGTCTCCATTTGCATCATCGTCTTCTCTTATCCTGCGATTCCTCTACAAATACATTCCACATTAACATGCGTGAATTCTGATGAACCTAGGTGAGTTAATGTAGTTTCCTCTGCGTGTTGCCTAATACAAGTAAAATTTCGTTAAGTAGAGAATTGTCACTTTATATTACTGAATTAATAAAACGAATCCACATCAGTCAAGATGGTATAGTAATAATTACCTCATTGGAGTTGAGACATGGGCTTAATTGGGAATCCAGCTCCCCCGTCCATGAGTCATTGAATCTGATAGACGGCTGCGGTGACTCTACTCTTTGACTACAATTAAAAACTAAGTCTTCCGTCATGGCCTCGCGTCATTCAACTCCACTTAAGTATACCTCTTGTTCCTGCTTGTGATTAGCGACTATGGTATTCTCTAAAAGGTCTTCCTGCTCCTCCACTATAGACTCTAGAATGAGTTTACGAATGCTACAAAACTTCAAAGCAAAAAGCAGACCTGAACCTCTCCTTTTCACGGGAGCACTTAAATGGTCACTTTTAAATAGTTCCTTCTTACGTGACTCTCTCCTCTTCCTAGCTCTTCTATCCGTAAAATCTATACGACCTGGTTTTCTTCTACGTTTCGGAGTAACATAAGTAGAGGGAGATGGCCCTCCACTCTGCTTCATGTGTCTAACCACAAGGAGGACTCTCTCAAATAAAATCTCTCTGCAAAACTTCCTCCTAGCTTAAATACCTATAATGTAAGACTATTTCGATACAACCCTAAGTTGATATAGCATCTTAACAAGTGACACCTTTTCTACCTTCTTTATTTAAAGAGTACCCATAATAATTCTTCTTTGAAGTAAAGTTAAAATTATCAACCTTTAAATATAAAGAAAAAATCCAAGCACACTATATACTAAAAGATTTGAATCAAGCACTTTAATGCATGCCTTTTCTAATAATCATTGTTTTAAATGTAGAATTTAAAAGACGGCTCATTCTAATCTTATAATACATCATGACAAATAGAATCTGCTCCACAATTTGAATTATTAAAGTTTAGTTATAAAAATCTTACCTGCTATACTAAGACAAGCACAAACTGGCATTCAGATTAGTTAGCGCCGTCTCTCATAAATCATACATTCGTTATCTAACAGAATGAATTATTATCTAGTCGTCCACATGCACATTCCAACTTCAATAAAAAGATCAACAACGATGCATCACTCCTCTCACTTTGCTCTCGCAATATCGCTTTGCCAATACACTCGCTCTTCTCCCTTCTTCCACTAGTATCACTGAGTAGCCAGCGATCATGGGGATGGTCTGTCTGTACGCCCAAGGCATGGGCATCCCTCTTAGGTTTCGCGTAGATGACGATGGTCTAGCTACAGTGTCTTCTCTTCGCCTTAGTCTCAGATTCCATTTCCGTGAGGATTACCTCGGTATAGAGGAGGAAAACTTTGATGACGTTACTGCCGAGGTTACCCACACCCTCGGGCAACCTTCAGTGAGAGATGAGAACAATATGTTGCAGTGGAGACTCTTCCCTGCATCCTATAGAGTCTATGGTCTTACTGATTCTCTGATGGCTGCATCCACTAGGATCCTCACCCCCCGTCGCTCTTCTACTTGCACAATTCAAACTCCCTTACCTCGTGATGTCAAGGTCAAAGTCGAGTCTGGTACTGAAACTTCAGACGTAGAGAAACCTCCTCCCCCGACAGTCATTTCTCTCTCCTCTGATGACGAAGTCAGTCCTGTCAAGTTGGTGCCTAAGGTCCACGCTAATGCTCCATCTTCCAATGTCTCTCCTCCATTGTCCCAGGTCACAGTTAGCATTGTTCCGCTCCTTAAAGAGATTGGTAAGATGCGTGGGTCAAAAAACATTTTGAAGAAGATAGACTATTCCACTATTAGACACGAGAGAGTAGAGTACTTGCCTGCGAAGTTTGATGGTCCGGTTCTTTTTGAGTTGCCCACAGCTGCTACAGGATCCTCTAAGCTTGCCGCCAAGTCAATGCAGGGAATGGACAAACGATACGACGGTCACTTGTGGACCAAGACCATCACAACAAACATCAAAAACGACTATGGACTGTCTTTTCGAAGTTCCACCTGCGTCGGATGGCTGCGCTGCACCAACGAGGAGTGTGACTTCCTGAAGCGTGTTCCCAAGATCTTCGAGGTTAACGAGACTGAGTTCGAAGGGTGTACCCTGCAAGCTTTTCTCATGGATCAGCCTCCTCCATCTGACTCCACGCTAGTGTGCAAGGTATGTAAAGAACCTCCATCATGTGTAGCTACATGCGAGGCTAAGATTTATTACGTTGTGGGCAAAGCGAATCAGACTAGAGCTTGTATTCACATAGGAACACATCATCATCCAGTGAAAGTTGGAGACTACAGAGACTCTAAAGCAGAAATTAGTAGCTTAATAGAAGAGCAGGTAGAGATGAACAACAAAGCAACAAAGAGCAACGTTGTCTTCAAGGCGAGCAAAACCCTCATCGGGAGCTACCTGCTACAGCCCGAGGATGCACCACCGAGGAAGCTGACGATGGAGGAGCTGGTTCCTGTTCTGGATCGATGCAAAGACATGGCGTCACCAAACATCCGCAACAAAGTCGCGACCTTCAAAAAATACAGAAGGTACGGAGTCATGGACGGAATCACCAAGCTCCGTGGAAACAGGCTCTGGGCGTATGTCCAAGAGAATAGGTTTCCTGGTCAGGGATCTATGCGTGACAAAGTCTTCGTCTTCAAGATGTCGGAGGTCGGGCCGGGAAGTGGTGTCGACTTGGTCAACGGAATGCAAGCTGGCGAAGACTTGGAGAACGCATGGATCATGTTCGACCATGTAAAATGCGTCAAAGACTGGTCGACGATGGCGTGCCATGTGTACGATGCCACCTACTGCCGCATGATGACAATCGCCACTTGCGACATGCAGTCCGAGGACACGGAGGCCCAGCTCGTCTTCTGGAAAAACCTGAACCTGGTCATGGAGATCAATGGCGTCGCAGCGCCGAACTTCAAGGGGTTCATGGCGGATAACGCACAGGCGAATTGGAATGCAGTGCGAATCCTAATGGCAACAAAGAGGACCCAATGGAGGACCGGGAGAGGTCGTGCTTGTTCCACTGGACACAGAATATGGTGGCGTATACGCAGAAGCACTTCCCCAAAGAACTCTGGGAACAACACAAGAAGATGTGTACTCAGCATGGCGACCAGCATGGCAGAGGCAAAAACTCTGTACCACGCGTTGTGAGCATGGTGGGCATCCACCGGGATCGTTGGCGAGAGCGGACTCATCAAACTCGATCAGTGGCTGTCATTCTGGCACCACCGCTTCTGCCAGTGGGGGATTCATGATCACAGTATGATTTCTGTACTATATTTTGATGTTTTAGATACTGGTTTCCTATCCCTAACCTACAAAACTCTAATCGGTGAATCTCACGGCTCGTACTATCTAAATTGAAGTAATTCACGGAAGAAGAATTCACAGAGATGCCGTCCTGTAACCTCGCCGAAATAGTTCATAACAAGTGGCTCCAAGCTGCAGGAAACAACGGGAACGACCTCTACGTTGCTACCGTACACGATTTTGTTCGGGCTTTTCTATAGCTTGTTAACTACTACCAGTTCCTCAAAGGTGACGTCGGCGGAACTGGACCATCGAAGAAGGAACTGAGGCTCCGGATGGCGGAACGCAACGCGAAGAAATGGGGAAATCCTACACTGCTCGATGACCCCATGCTCGATATGCCAGGAGCGGATGAGTTCTGCACCCGTCAGCCTATCATGCCTAGCGGAAGTGTTTGGTTCACAGAAGCAAAAAGCCGCATCCCCATCGGAGCTGACGAGGAGTCTCATCGCCCGGACAAGACAAACTTCTCACGCCCAAGAGGCCCAAGACGTGCCGTCAGGGCTCGCCCTATGCAGATGCCCGTCATTGTGGAAGACGACTCCGAACAGGACACCGAGGTAGAGGGTACCCAATCTCTTGCCCAAGAAATTGATTCCCCTTTACCTTCACCCGTAAACAAGGGCGGCATTCGCCATGTCAACGCGGTTGAAGAAACCAAGGTCGACGTGAAGGAGTGGCACATTTCGAGACTTCACAAACTTTCTGCAAAGTGCTGCTGGGCCCAAAGAGCTGAAACGAAAAAGAAGTGCACTGAGAGAATCGTCAGGGGGCCCCATTGCACAGCTCCACCGACCTACACTGGGCTTTCGACTAACTATCGCAGGAACACAGTCGAGAAGACAGAGTTCTTCTTCTGCTCCGACGATATTGAGCGCTGCGTGAAAGGCTCTAAGCGCAAATGGGTTGCACACTACTCAAAGGACCAGAAATTGCCCTCCATTCTAGAGGTCTGGCTAGTGAAACTAGGTACTAACCTAAAGCTCACCGAGATTCTTGCCCTCGAAGCAGCAGGGTTTCAACTTCCGCCGAAGAAGCCGGTCTCCCCGAGACGCCTCTTCTCTTCTGCCCTGCCCCCTGCAAATCTCAGCTCGGTGCCAGTCCCTGCAGATGCTGACCGCTACCCAGGCAAGAGAGACGGCAAGATGGTGAAGCGCACTGCCACTCGTCCCAATCCGGCGCAGCGACTCTCCATGGGCTCCTCCGAGTCTTTCAAAGCGAGCCTCCGTTCCGTCACCATGATACCTGAGCCGGGCCACGGTTGCATCATTGGGCTGGATTCGGGCGTCGCTCCACACATCACACGGTACCAGATTACCATCAGTTCTTACCCTGGTGGCAGTTGTCCCGCATTCCAGAAGGCGATGACTACGTTCCGAGGCAGGACTCTGTTCACGTATTGTAAGCACCTATACTACATACTCTTGAAGGTCTGCAACCGTGATCCCGAAGCCGAGCTTTTCATCCATGCGCCTACCTTCAGCTTCAACGAGGTCAAGCTACTCCTAGAGAGTGGAATCTTGCGTCACCCCTTGGCGAAGAAGTAGGTAGTACTCCTTCTTTAGAACTGCCATTTCTACAATGGCCATTGATCACGTAGTGAATGATTTTAGTAATATCCCATGTACTAAGTCAGCAATACAGAAGCTGTATTGACTTTTTCATTATAAAGGCTTTGTCGTACACATTGATTGCATTCTATTTCAATACATTCTATCTTGAACAAGTGCACTATATACCTCGTATCCCCTCACATGTACCCTTTATTATAGCAAACATATACTTGTTATTAGATGTCCTAATCTTCAAAGCTAACACGTTTAGGGTTGTCCACTACACTATCATCAAGACTGCGAGCCTCTGACTGTACTACACGACAAACTACATTCGTGTTCACTTTCGTTCCCACACTTGGCAAGTGTCCCTGGTATGAACGTTTCAGCAATGGCCCACCTCCCCGCTTCCGATTCACTGATTCCCTGGAATAGGTTCCCCTTGGGATCTTTCCAACCTTGGAGTATGCATGAGGTTGCAAAGGCACATCTGCGTCCTCCTCGAGCACTATGATTAAAAAAAAAAAGAGAACAAAAGCAGAAATTAATATTAAGGTTGAAAAAAATATGAAGGAGATTAAGAAAATGTATGTGAAAATAAAATGAAAGAGAAAATTAAATGAAAGGACGCTTTTGACCCCTCTAATAAGATAGAATAAAGAAAGTTAATAAAAAATACAAGACAATTAAAAAAAAAAAAAAAAAAAAAAAAAAAAAAAAAAAAAAGATGAAAGGCATGTAGACTATGGCGAATGAATTATAGCAATGTTAGGAAAATGTTACGATATTAAATGTTACTAGATCCCTCTTAAGAGCTTCAATACCAATACATTTTAAGTAGTAATTTGCATATAAAGGTGAGGGGATAAGGGGAATTAATGTATGCCTGAAGCAGTTAGAAGGAGCTGGAGCATAGTAATTGGTGCACGTCAAAAAATTAATCACAAAGAAAAGAGAAAGCGAACTACAAATTCAATGAAAATATTATAATTAGTCCATGGTTATAGGGTCAATTAAATTACTAAAATAAGATTCTAAATATATACTGAGAATATTCAAATCTTCTAATTTTATATTATATTTTTAGTAAAAAAATTGCTATTTTTAGGTTCTGTCCCCCATTCTGTGCTCTCCGCTGTCCAAATCTCCGCTCACGTACAAGCTACCTCCTAGGCCGAAGAAGTTCAAAGGTGGAGGTCAGTGAATCAGGCAGTGGCCGAGTCCATCTTTTAAATGCCTGCATTGATAAATTATAGTAGTGTTCCGGCGCTAGGATTGTGTTAGATGTTTGTACAGCCAAATATGAATAAATTATCGGTAAATACCAAGTTGTAGGCTCTCCCTCTCTCCAAATAATGTTGCTTGGATGTCGGCTGTCCGCCGACCATGGTCCGAACCGTCACGTTTGTCTTCTGCTTTGTTTGCTATCACTCCAGAGTCTGCGGACAAGGAAGTCCAAGAAAAACTTCTGGAAGACATACCTAGTGCAGTTCTGGAGCAGGGACCTCCACCTCTGAATTCACTTCACATAGCCCCGGAACAAGCTAGTATTCAGGTACACGATCCAGTGTTGAAGTACTTTCTTGTCCTTGATATTTAACGGCCTGCTATTAGTCCAGACGAAGGTGGGCACTCAGTGGAATACTAGAATTAGACCGGGTTTAGTGGAGTTCCTAGAGTTCTGCCTGGACAATTTCGAGGTGGTGTTCTGGAGCTGCGTTGAAGAAAAGAGGTTCAAATTACTGTGGAAAGTGTTACAGCAGCGTTATCCTCGACTAGATGCTGAAGTGCACTACAAGTTCGACCAGAGTTTCTACGAGACTTGCGTACATAAGGCTGGTAGGGAATTTTATTTGAAGAAACTCCAGACCCTCTTCGACCTCGATGACGGGCTGAAGGGGACGGGGGCGTCTTCAATTAACACTCTCTTGGTTGATGATTCCCCTAATAAGAATGTCGCAAACACTCCTTGGAACGCTGTGCACCCTACACCATATACCTTAGAGTCGAAGGAGTCGGAAAATAAGACAAATTATCTGGTGGGAGAATTGATTCCTTGGCTTACAAGTTTGAAAGAATCCAAACTCCCCGTGCCCGAGTACTACGAGAAACACTCCGAATTTGGTCACGGTTGTTTGTTTCCGGAGGATAAGGCTAATAGTCTCTTCTCTCCACACATTCATTGCCCTAAACGAAAGAGGACATAGGAGAACTAGAAACTGTTTTTGAGAACATGCACATGATTCAGTCGGCTGCCCGCCGACGGGATCTTCAAGTATTTAGAACCATACAGTAAATAAAGTTTTCCTCCTTTTAAGTATATGAGAACGGAACTCAGTGTCGTGACTGTGTATTCTATTGTGGGTGTCTTATTGTATCTCCTATTGTACACTAGAGCAAGTATGAATTGTGAGCACGTAATTGATCACCCATGTTTACTTGGAATTTGTCGTTCCCTGTTCAAGAGTAACTGGAGGATGACGCCGGAGTTGAAGTGCATTAGGGACCTTCCCTTTTTAGTACGCTCTTGGAGCAGTACCCAACATCTCTTGATGGTGATGCACACAAAGAAGAGTCTCCGGGAGCGGAAGCCGAGAATGAAAGTGATCGGGAGAATGAGTACTACTATCCAGTCAGCGGGCCGCCGACGCTGTCTGCTGCACATAGCTCTGGCCGGTGAGCTATGGCTTGTACCTCGTTCATCGAGACCAACGTTGGGATCCCGCGCACCGGTTCCCCGCGCAATGATTCCGTCAGTGTCAGCACTGATATTATCGCGCATAATATTGAGGTACCTCTCCTACGATACTACCTTATCCTTGACATTAAGGGATTGCTCATAGCGGAGCACCACGCGTATATCGGTGATGACTAAAAGACAGAAATTCATATACGGGCTATACCTGGACTTCATTCATTTCTAGAGTTCTGCACGGCGAATTTCGAGGTAGTCTTTTGGTCCATGGTTTCTGAAAAGAATCTCGTTCGTCACTACCAGAAGCTGTTAGCCATTAATGAATCTCGATAATCCTAATGGAAAACGGGAGTACTTTTCTACGACACTAGGCTAATGGCTCGATCAGGCGCCAGTGTCCAGAATACCCTACCGGTTGACGACCGGCCTTATAGGAATGTACTTAATCATCCATTTAGCGCTGTCCATCCTAATTCTTTCTTCTAGGACTTTGCAGAGTGCAAAGGACCTCAATCCACCCCCAATCCCTAATTAACTAGGGTAGTTACACCATTCCTTGGAGGACTTAAGCAGTCTGGATTGGATGTCCAGGAGTATTGTAGGAAGAATTCCAGCGTGGGGAAGCCACGTCTTTTTCCAGAATCTCGCGAATACCAGAAGTATAGGGAGGTTATTCCTTCTCATGCATGCGGGTTTTGTCCCGGGTAATCCTGGATCTTGGTTTGTGAATTTACCTTGTCCTCCTGAAGCCCTTAGTAATTCCATTGTCGGCGTTTCGCCGACTGACTAGAGCCTATACCAGCGGCGCTAGTTTTTTATAAGCACATATGATACTCTACACTCTTTAGTTAAATACGCTAAGACTGTAATTTTTCTGAACTTCCTGCACCATACATTTGTTTCCAGTGCTGCAGTTCGGTACTTCTTTTTGTAGATCCATGCATGAGATTTCCCTTGCTGCACATTTACCTTTGAGGTTTCTTCAATGCATCGATTTGTCGGCGGGTCGCCGACGACTTTGAATATAGTCCATTTTTCCATATACTTCCTTTTGTTCCTTGATTTCCTTCACTGATTGCACTTCATATTCTTTAGGGTACCTCGTTTTATTTCAAATGTCTTTACGGTCTACCCCATCATGTCAAGAAATGTATTGTCCTAGGCATCAATGGCCTTCTCTGCTATGTGGATCCCAGGACAAAGGGTTTGCCATGGGATACGCATCGGAATGTAGTGAAGCGCCCAGGTTTGAAGAAGCTTTTGGACATGCTTTTCTTGCATTTCCATGTTGGTTCGTGGTCAAAGATGCCCTTGAAATAACTGAAGCCTTTACTCACACATATTCTGCCAGCCGGTGTAATGGAGAGGCTGTCCTTCGTGTATAGCAGAAGTGACCTTATCGACCGGGAGAATTTCCCCTGGAGTTATAAGACGTTAGGTCAAGTTTGCTCCAAGGTACAGTCTCGTAACGTCTGCAAACTAGATCAGGTGCTATTTATGGATGTTGACCCGAGGTCATTGAGGAAGACAACAAATTGTATGAGCTACATTCCTTGGCCTTTTCAGGGTCATCTGAATTTTCCAAACGATGACGGCGCTATACCTAACGTTGCTATAGATATTCTTCCTCTGGTATATCCCTTGCACAAGTTCGGATCTGTACCGGAGTATATGGCGCAGGCGTAGAGGCCAGGGCAAGTGCACTGGGCAATTCAAGCTGCGAGAAGGTTTGGATGTGCACCAGTGGACTCGAGTGAAGTTTGCTGGGACTGAGTTCAGCGGACTTTTTCGCCTACAACTTGCACTTCCTCCCTCTTGGTGACCAATACAACACCTTCCATCGGCTGCCCGCCGACTTGGTCGATCCGTTTGTGCGGCCTTCAAATATATGATTTACTCATTGACCTTACGGCTATGCTTTCAGGGAAATAGTTCCCAGAGTAGGTTATAATGTGATAGGATTTACGTCAACTTGGTACATAGTGGTGGTAGTAGACTTAATGTTGTAGGACTTAATGACTCAAACTGCTACGGGACTAGTTAGTTTAGAGTGTTCTGTTATCGGCGGGACGCCGACTGTGTATTGTACATTTCAATACTTGAATTAACATGATATTCTTTAAAGTATTCATTGTAACTCTTATTCTGCATCATATGTCGCAATCTTCGGTTTCATATATCCATCACTGGCAAATTCCGCCCATGTACATATCGATGTCCACTTTTGCATTCCATATTGTCTGGTATTCATGTACTCTGACATTGTTCATCCGTGGTCTCCATCCATCGGCGGTCCGCTGAGTTCGAATTGGCCATTTCCGAATTTTGGACTTTTTTTTGTTCAGAATTACCTAAATATTCCTTTTTATTTGAGGAAATGAATAATGCTTTCAACCCTAGTCCTTGGATGCATTGTATCATTGAATTTGGGCATACCTTCAAAGATCCAGTAATATTAGTTGATGGTCTTGGAGTTGCTAACATGTACCTGCCCATTTTTCGAGGAGGTGGCAATAAGAGAAATTGAAAAGGATGGTTAGAGGGCCAACTATAAGCACTTGTATTATGTATCTATAGTCATTTTTAGTTTGGATTCAAAATTTGAAACATACAAGCATGTAGCTAGTTTCAGCTTCAGTAAAGTGAAATGAGTTCTATAGAATGGCTTGTTGAAGCACCTAGTGTAATAGACATCGACCAAGATGTGCTAACTGAAAAATCAATCACCATGAAGAAGTGCATTGCACGCATTGTGCAAGATGGGAGGATCATTGTTGCTCCAATTTATACTAGCATGATGGACAAGTACAAGAAGAATAAGAGAGGATCTAAACAACTGTCGTTCGGGACTGACAAAATCAAACAATGCGTAAAGGGCACTTGTTGGAAGTAGGTGTTGTCAAGACTTGAGGTTTCAAAGGTATGGCTGGTTAAGGTAGAGACCAATTTATCTTGCAAAGAAATCCTATCGTTGGAGAATGCATGCTTTAGACTTCCCCACTTAAGGAAATGTCACCTAGAAGACTCTCTCATGACCATCCATTATGTGTGGACTTATCAAATTACATGAACCCCGCATATTACAACAAGTTTCCCACCCGCAAATCAATCAAGAGTATCCGGCGCAACATGAGAGCTCCAACTATGAAGCATGTCAACAATTGTGCGTTGGCCCTATGATTGAAAGGAATTGTGCGCAAGTTGGGCATGCTTTCATCCCCTGCCCTTTGATGCATGTTTAATTGAATTTGACCACACCTCCAAAGACCTAGCAGTATTACTTAACAATTTTGCAGCTTCTGCCATGCACGTGCCCCTATTCCAAGGAGTAGAAAGCAAAAGCTATTGGAAAGCATGGTTAGTTGGCCAATTGTAAGCATTTGTATTGTTTATTTACAAGTGTTTGTGGTTTGGATTTAGAATCACATACATTCATGCACACAGCTAGTTTTAGCTTCAATCATGTGGAGTTTTAGCTTATAGAGAGTGGCTTACTTAAGCATCTTTCCTCTTGGTTACCTTTTAATAAAAGTATGTCGAAACTTACTGCTCATTGCTCACTGTTCTACGCTCACAAAATAGCTTCGTCCGAGTGTTTTCCGCAATGGCGCTACACTCCCAGCGGCAATCATCACATAGAAAAACGGAGGCGATGATCATCATAGCTTCATATTGGCATTTAATTTGCCCTCTTAACTGCAATGGAACTAGCAATCCACCTAGACTTTGGATCATGAAATTGATCCCAGTTATGGACCAAACGTATACGCAATTATAAGGGCTTCATTAGCTTAATGACAAGGGCAAGACGCCCGATACGTCTAGAAAATATAATATCATTCGGAATATATCCTATTCCATCAGCATCACACAAAATCCCAACTCAATGCAGTACCAGGTACTCTATAGATATCATGAACCTATTAATGACAACACATGTCGAAGAATAATTGTGATTTTTGCCTGCGTACAATGGCATTCAGTCCGCATCTAGAACCAACTGATAGACTTCAAGCGTACTAATCTTCTTGTTCTAACCTTCGCTGATCAATACCCTAAACCTTAGCATTTCAAAGAACAATTTCCTAGGACTTGTCCTCTAAATTCAAGTAATGCCGTAGATTGAATGCAAGTTGTCCTTGACACCACTGTCGCTGACAATCCACGAAGTTCCTCCACCCTCTGCAAACGCAATGTTTAACATTGCACGTTTGGTAGTTCTCGATATTGTCATCCTTGACCATCAACATTGCCGGTTGTAACGACAAGCCGTCACAACGTCATGACATTATGGCGCAGCATGCCCAGGTCACAACGGAATAGAAAACCCTGACGGCGACCAACGTCCTCCTTGGCGACAGATGCAGCAACCTCAAGAAGCCACCCAATCTAATAGGCGACCCGCACACCAACAAACACCGACCTAGGTATCCTGGAATCTAGGTGCAACTAAGGCATCATAAAGACTCGGCAATTAGGACGTCTTTTCCATATTCCCTGCTTCGTCGTAGTTCTAGGGTAGAAACAGAGCACTCAGCTACGGCTAGAGGGGACTCTCTTTTGTATCTTCCTAGACTCTTTTGAACGTCATTTTAATGAAACGCCCTAGCGGCACTCTATCAATTTGTCTTACTTCTCCTCCTCAAGCCTTGACACTATGACTGTCTTGTTCCTTTCTCTCTTAAACTCTAACCCCTCGGAAGTACCTTCACTGCAAACGCTCTACTCCTACAAGGACACCATGGCTCTCAAGAACCCCTTCCCCGCTAACAAAGAAACAAAAAGTGAACAACTAAAACCCCTCTCCTTTATTTATTACTCTGTCCTACTCAATTAATCACCCTTCAAGATTTGGGGTCGTCACTGTCCTAGCTCTCGGACATCAACTTCCACTAACGTCCAACCGCCAAGGCTCCCACTTGCATACTAGTAACTTAGCACGAGTATACACAGAGTCTGATCTTTCTCTCAACTCCCATGCCAACCTATTCCCGAGCCAGTGGTCCTTATTTTAATTCTCCATCCTTAAAACCCCGATTAACAATCCCTTCTGCTGTATCTTCTTCTTTCCTTTGGCCGATCCCTTTGTCAAAAGTCTTTCTTCCTTAAATGCACTGCTCGCTCTCTCGCACCGCCATTTGTATATTCCAAAACTTCTAAATTCTAATTCTAAAATGTTGATTTACGCCCACAATCGTCACCCTAAATCCCACTTCAAGCAGGAAGTAAAAATACTTCACTATGCCGAACATGACAAGGTGACGAAGTGTTCGTGTTTTGCAGGACACATGAGAGTTGTAGCAGCAAAAGTTCTAAAACAACAATTAATTATGCTTAGCACAACACTCAACAAAAGTTATTGTATACGATGAAGGGAGATGTATGTATGGATGTCTCTTCAACTATATCCAGCAACCGCGTGACCTCTATACAAGGTGTTGTTCCCCAAGATTGCGGGCTAACCCGAGTCTAGCCAATGCCCGTGACGCCCACATTTTCCCGCGCAGGGGTGAATAGCCCGCATATTGTCCAATATAGGGTTCGAGGGGGGGTTGCTTACGACGAGCGCGCTACGCCATAAGTCGCTCCTTTGAATGGGTTGTTCGGGTCTTGGTTATATGAGCAGCCACATCGTCCTTAACCATTTTATGATCAATGTCAGCATGAAAGCTATGGTGGGGTTAACTATCAGCAAGCTCATGTTGTGCCTCCGACACGACTACTTCCTCTGGAGGTTGCAGCTGAGTTTAAAGGATTGCTAGATAACTTAGTAGGTACAAGTTGCTACGATGACCATGCTTGGAGTATGCTTCAAGTCCTCAATTGATTGTTGTGATATGAAATAAGGATTTGCAAATTTTTGTGGTTTGATTACGGAAATTTTGGACGTACTTAAACACGGAGTTGTATTCCTACTGACCATAGATTATTTAAGGTGCCATATTTCCAAATACAAAACCATGTTACACATACTTAAGGCTTTCTTAGAGGTGAAGGTTGTCTACTTATGGCTTTGGTGATTCCTTTTGGAATGGAGTCTTGACATGATGAGTGCCAATAGGAGCAATTTTGACTTGTTTATGGCTGTCACTAGAAGTCTGGCTCATTTCTATAGTATGCCTCTATAGTAACACAATTTGGTTACCTCGTTGCAAAGTATTACAAATTCCTCATGCCTTGGCAGTGCGGCTTTGTAGAGGAAACCCTACAAACTAGATACAAGTAAATACACCCCCTCTAAACGTCCTTTGGATTTGACAGCAATCAACGGGGGGTGTTTCTATATGTGAATGATGCTACCGACCAAGGAGTACTATGGTCAGACCACAAGAAAGTGAAGGTATATGAAGAGAGCCGACACCTCATTAAAATACGGGTTGACAAAGAGGCAGACACAAGGGCATCTCTTTGTTAAGTTGCAGGTTTACACCCCCTCCTTCCAATCATCCTTTGTAGCTATACCAACATTTGGAAAGGGGTTGTATAGGTGCTATTTACAAATGTCTCTGACCAAGGTGTAGCGCAGCCTGATCACAAGTGAATCAATAAAGAAGAAGAAGAAGAAGAGAGTCAACACTTGCGTGTTAAATGGATCAATAAAGAGGAACATACAAGACCCTGTATATGATGAGTTGCAGCTCAACAGCCGCGTTTACTCCACAAACAAATGTTCTATGCTTCCTTCTTACGAATGATGATTTCTTTGCTTTAGAACCAATGAATTCATAATCCCTCTCATTTTTCTTTCTAACATTATTAGCTTTAAAGGTTTCAAGTGCTAATTGATCATTCTCTATGGCTTCCTTCATGTGTATAACACAAAAATCTAGACTATTGAGGACCATCAAAAACAAAATCTTAGTTTCAATCAAAATCAATAATTTGTGGCTTAAGACACTTTTATTACGTCTAAATTTCATAGTAGAAGAAGAAAGAAATATTGAATTAGAGAATGTTAAAACAAAATTCCATTATCTATCTTGATTTCCAACGCCTTTCCAATATTGAATCAATGTCACTACACACAAAGTATTGCATATATAGAGCCATTATCCAAATCATGTGTCCTCCTTTCCTTCATGCAATTGTTTTGAACCTTTTCTATTTTAAGCAATAAATTCAGAGTTAGTGTACAACTCTTCTATAGCTTCTTTGCCACTGAGCTGTCTTCGTGAAGTAGTTCTCTTACTCATAGAACTTTAAAGACAATTTGATCCAAACATAGGAGTAGAGGGAAATGACTTATATTTGTCTTTGTCTATCACATTATCTCTAACTCCTACTAAGATAGTATTTAGCTAAGTAAAACGTCTTTCATCCATGTTTGACAAAGATGGCCGCATTAAGAATGATGATGTTTTTTCTTCCAAGACAACATCTAATGTTTGTTGAAGTCATGCATACTCAATGTAGGTAATATCTTGTGGAACATGCAACCAAAGTATATCTGTGGCACTCTTCAATGCAAAGTAGCAAAGCTTACTTTTTTTTAGTCTTGTTGCCTAACATCTCTTTTGCAACCACTAAATTATTCATGTTGTAAATTAATTAAAGAAGCAAAGCCATCTTTGATTAAACTTTGTAAAAACTTTGTTTGTTTCAAGTAACGTCCATGACGCTCTCAAAATTGATACTCTTGTCTTCACTTGTTGTAACAATTGGAGAAAGTGCCAAATAATTCATCAAAATGTTAATCTCATGCTTGCAATTGAAAAGATTTTTCTGTACCTTCAAATCTAAAAGTCGTTAACAAAGTCTTCCTTAGCCAACTGGTGGAAGAAAGTTGGACACTTGTGGTTGCGCACCTTCTTCTAGAGTAGTTCCCTTTATTTTACAACGTACCATATAAAATTAATGCAAAACTAACTTTTTGATTGCATTAATTTCTAAGTTGTTATCTTAGGTTTTAGGGTAGTATATCATATCTTTGTGCAACCACTAAATTATTCAAGCTCTATTCAAAGTTTGTCTAGTATTATCTTTTTCTATTTCATATACATCTCCACTTCTCCTATATTCTTTTAAACACTTACTAGGATAGCATCTCTACGGCCCATCGTAGAGCAATACCCTTGACAGCACCCTTGGGAGAAGATGACATAGTCAGTTTTTCTAAGCAGCTCTATAGTCTCAAGTTCAACTTTAGAGTGGTTTGAATGTGCATAGAGAGAGATCTAAGATGATAATGGTAAACTGAGTAAGACCATTTAGCACATGAGGTCCAAATATGATGATGGCTACATGTTGACATTGTCAAGAAGTATATACAAAGTGTTTGGATTGTCTCATATTCAATGTTGTTGTCAACAATGATCTTGATCCCTCCATCATCCACATCTACAATCTATGACCTCGCTTAGCTAAATGTTTATAACCAAGTTACTGGTCTAAATGTCTAGGTTAGTGGTGATGTCATCCTCAAGTTTAATATTAAAGACAAAGTTGAAAATTCATTCAACCGGCATACTAGCATCAGTTCTACATGTTCCCTACCCACAAGAAGCTTCAAACTCTATCCATCTGCTTAATCAATTCATCGCCAAATCTATCTTATTTCTTGTAGATGTCATAGTATATTTGAGGCAAACATAGTGATAGTAAAAAATAAATGCTTTTGGTCAGAAATTGTGACGACAAATCTAGAATATCTTGTGCAAGTATAGTTGAAATATCTCCGTCTTACTTATGATGGTGATAAGATTTTTGAGTTGCCTCCTCTCCCTTAAGGTATCTCTTCTACGTTCAGTAGAGAATTAGATGGAATGGAAAAGCAACATGGGGGATATGCATGGTGTAAGACCATGACCATCAACATTAGGAATGATTATGGTTCAAATTTTGTAAGTGCGTCTATATTGGGCAGCTCTTGTGTCCATATTTTGCTTGTGATTACTTTGATAGAAACCTTAGTTAGGTTAATTGTACAAAATAGGCTAGGTTGAGTGCAGATCGAATGCCAGTGGGAGGGAAGCATCTACCCCTATTTACTTTAATTTGCAAAGTTTGCCATATAAATCCTACCTTTTTAGCACTCTATGATACAAGGATTTACCATGTGAAGTCAAAAGACCCCAAATATACCCGTGTAGCAATACATCTAGGAATCGACAAGCATCAAATTGGGAATCTGGCATTTGCTAAGACATTTATGAATGTATAGTGAGCAGGTTCTATGAACTTTGAAAGCAATGAACTTAGCTGTCATAATGGGAAGTAGCTAAATCTATTTAGTAACTCTCTCATTTGAGCAATTTCCAATCAAAGTCATCTTTGCGGCATTTCTATAGGGGAAGCTATAGACAAATTTGAAACAATTTCAAATGCAAACATAAGACACTTTAATGAAGCACAAAGAAATTTTTCTATCAAGACAAAGGTCTTATTAGCACCATCATGCGCTTGAAGGACCACAACAACTTCAAAATTATACACAAGAATCAATTTCCTAGCCAAACAAAGGGAATGGTCTTGTCTTTAAGATTTGAGTATGGACATGCTCGGAAGCACTATTGATACGGTGAAGCGCATGCAGCTTGGTAGTGACCTCAAAAATTTATGGATCATGTTTGATCATGGTGAGTGAGTTAACAAATGGAGAAGAATGACTTGCCATGTTATAAAAAAAAGCTCTTGTTTCTTTTAGGGGTGATAACTCTGTAAAGAGACCGACTCTCTTGTTTGTTTATAATAGCAAGTATTGTAAACTGATAATGACTGCTCTATGTGACTATCAAATGTTGCATTGTAAGAATTGATTTGGAAACAAATGAGTGGAGTTATGGGGGATAATGAACATCCAAAGTCAAACTTCAAGGAGTTTATATGAGAAAACAACAGAGCGAAATAACACTCGGTTTGAAAGTTGTATGGAAATGCCAACGTTCAGAATAGAATGGAAGGTCAAGAGCACACATGTCTATTTCACTCCACAAAATGTCTTTATAGAGTCACAATTGCTCATATAAAGCCAAACTGCCAAGACCAGATATAAAGTACTTTGCAAGCAACGAAGAGATGCAAAGAAAGAAGAGGAGGTAGAAATCATGTACAACGTCATTTGTAGATGGTTGTAGTCGGAAGGATATGGCACATTTGAGAGTAGCAAGTGTATGCTAAACTATCAAATGACTTTTCAAAAACTTTAAATAGACATTTTGGTGGTTCTATGCAATTGGTATGTTATTGACAGTATGAGATTTGTTCTACTATTCATTGTAATAACATAAAATATTCTATAAGTATATATGTGTTTTTTTTTGCATATAACCTAAATTTAGATGAATGAGCGGACATGCTCATGCAACTTGGCATAGGCTATACACAACAAATGACTACAACAATGAGGAAACACATGCAATTGTTTGTACGTGGCCTTTATCAACGATATGGTGTGGGTCTTCATGCAGATCACATACTACAAGAAATATCAAAAAGAGGGAAAGAGAGGGAAAAGCATAGACAAATCCGAGTGACTAGAGTCTAGACAATAGAGTCTATACCCTAAAAGCAATGACAAATGCCATATTCATTAAATTGGCTAATCTTGATTATATTGGCCGCTCATACAGTGCGTCTCAAGTTCAGTTTCTCTCTTTATTTGAATAGTGTGACGGCCAATATAAACAAGATTGGCCAATTTAATGCATTTGGCGTTGAAGGCTTGTCTCAATGTTGTTGATGTGCTAAACAAAGTGGAAGGATTTAAAAGAGCCAAGATCTTGTGATCGGTAAAGAAAAAGCTTGATCTTCCCCCAAGCTCTGCTCGCAACTCGCACTTCTTAAATAAGGTGAATTATCCAATTTTAGCAATGAAAAATAGGTCAATAAGAGCGTGGATTGAGGATCAAACTCATAGTGCCCAGCATACAACATCTCTTCAACAATCTGATTGCAATCTTTTCAAGTGGCACATAGCTCAACTTCCAAATTCTTTAACACGAAAATGTCAAGTCCTTCTAGCTCAGACTGAGAAAATGTAGAATGTAAAGGTTTCTACGGGAGCATGGAGTACACTTGCGCCTACATATATTAAAGACAAAAGAAGGGGTTCCACACCAAATTTTTGACTTTTTTTGAGTTTTGGTCCTTCATTAATGACATCAATCATTTCATTCAAGATGGCCTCAAGCTATGGATTTTGGATTGGTCTGCATTAACTTTAAGTATGGCTCGTGAAGATTAAAATCAATCTCACTCATTAGGAAATTCTATCTTTTGAAGAGGCCATCTTTCAATTGCATCAACTTAGAGCTTTATTATCATTGCGTAAAATCCTAGAAGCTTCAATCTGGCCTCTTTCAATATCTCATTTGACCTCTAATCGGATGTGATCATTTCCTACCAAAAAAAGTCCATATATCTTCATTTTAGAAGCGTGAGTGAAGAAATAAAAACTTAAGCTTTTTTTGCATCTTTAATTGTGAGACTTCATTTAGGTCTTCTAGAAGATCATGCTAAAACAATTTCAATATATTTGACCCTTAGGATTTGAAGGTTGTAAAGTTTGAAGTAAGAAGAATTGTCTTATTTAATTCAAGATTAGCGAACTTTGATTTCTTTTGTGTAAATTGTTTGTTCTATACAAGTTGGAATTTTATACTAATATAATGTGCTATGCATGATATTAGTTATTTGTGCACCCAATTTTAGATTCAATAACAAGGTATAGAATTGTGAAAAATGTTGTCTAAGGAACATGGGTTCATATTATTACTAATATTCATTCTATACTTTTGATGAACCAGTTTTTGTTAGAATACAAATCCATACAGTAAAAACAAAGGTTCAAGTCTATTCTAGAAATATAAAAAAATAAGAGAAAAAGAAAACAAAACCTCTATCTTTAAAGTGATAAAGAAAAAGTTATTGTTTAGCTTGACCAAAAAATATAAGACAACTTTGGCTCTTTATACAATAAGAATCTTCCACAATATAAATTTCTTTTCTAAATAATATCAAATTCAATCATGTTATTTACTTACATAAAAAATCCTACAGATAGTTGAAGGTGTATCAAAATTTTAGAGTTGTTTGAAGAGTAAGAAAAATCGCTGCAGTCACCATAAATATTTTTTCAATGTCTAGTGCAAATAAAAAATATATTCTCACAAAGCTCTTATGGTTTCCTATGCCTACAAAAAACTTAAAAAACTCACATCCATAATCAACATTGTAGGAACTTGCCCCAAAATTTCAAAAAGTCCATTCTATGACAATGGCCTATTAGAAGTTAAGGCAAATACAGATTTAAATTCACATCCTACTTTCATCAACAACCGTTATGTTAGGAAGAACCCAAATGCTTTAATAGTGGACGAGAGAAATAAGTGGAAAAGCGCGGTGCTCATGGACAATATCCGTGTAATAAGTGTCATCGCAATTTTGTGTTGTGGATATGATAAGACGAGAGAAATAAGTTACAACACTAAACATTCAGTTAGTGGAAATGTTGCAATCATATTTACTATATTCTTTGGTACATGTGCAAGATGGATCCAAACAAATTTTGGATCCAAATGTCTTCAATAGGGCCATATATTACTTCAAAACCAAATTATAGAAACCTAGAGAAAAGCACCTTCAAGGACATCCATGCAAAATTTGTCAATTTTCTTGTAATTACGTAGTTTTTGTCAGTTCTTAAAAGGATGTAAATAAATTTCTCCAAAACCACTTAAATCCACGGTATTAAATACTTTATTAAATATAATATTCTAAAAGAGATGGCAGATAAGTTCAAAAATTGTTGTATAATATTTCAAAATTGATGTTTTTCTACAAAAATTGTGAAATGTTCTAAAAAAATATTTGAATGATCATTGCTCTTTGCTCACAAGACTTCTTTGGTTCAATATAGTAGGAATTATATCGGATATATTTTTAAAGAGACATGTTTTTCTAACTCATATAGAAAACATCAAAAGTTGATGAAGGGAGTATATGTAATTCGGAGCTACTAAACGAGTAGAGAAAAACTTACTTTGGCACTATACAAACCTTATAAATTTTTAATATATAAAATAATTATATCAATGCAAAGCTCTTGCATTTTCCTACATCCAAAAAAATTTACCATATTTCCTATATAAAATTGACATAATTGGAATCTATCAAAAAAAATACAAATACCTCCATGACTATTGTCCTTTAAAATTTAATTTGAAAAAATCGTTTTAATGTCAAAATCCATATTTATAATAAAAGAAATTTTTATTGTTATAATGATTGTTGTTCTTCATATTCAGGGTTGTCACGGACGTCCGAGACATTCGGGACGTCAGGACGTCCGCGGACGTCCGCCAACGCCCGAAGACGTCCTGTGACTTAGAAAAAAAAAATCACTCGAAGATATTTTACCCCGGGTGAAACATGATCGTGAACGCAGGGGAGGGGTTGCGGGGCGAGGGAGCGGCCGTCGCCGCGGTGGGGGGGGGGGCGTCGGCGGTGCCGAGGGGGCCGTCGTCGCGGAGGGGGGGGGGGGGAGGGGGGGGGGGTGTCGCCGGCGAAGGGGGTGCTGTCGCCGCGGACGGGGGAGGCCTTCTACTGCCGCGTGGGGGGCGCCGCTGGCGGCGACGACCGTGACGGCCGTGACGGCCGATGATCCGGCGGCCCTCCGCTTCACTTACGGCCGCGACGGCTGTCCTCCCTTGATGTTTAGGGCCTACCCCCTACCATTTCTTGGGACGGGTATAAAAGACCCCTCCTGGAAGTTGGCACTACACTTCTGAATTGTACTCCATGTGCTACTAGTTGCACTGATATACGTGTGTATCTGTTGCATGGTGAACGGCCGCGTTCAGAAGTGTGTTGAATTGGAGCTCCTTTGGAGGCTCTAGTTCTCTTGAGGACTTGTTACCCCAATTTTTTGAAGTTTTTTCCGGGCAATCTATCAAGTGCATCAATGGCGTCTAGAAGCTACTCACCATGGTATACCGATGTGATCAATGCGGAGAAGACGAAGATTGAGATGGTTTAGTGTATGCTATGCAAGAACCATTTCGCAAAGAGGATGGAGCGAATGCTCAGTCATTTGGGCTATGACAAAGTTGTAGGGGTACGGACCAGTGGTGTAGGTCGATGCACTAATTAGTCACCCGCTATACAATCCTTGTTCATGAATTGCGGTGGCAAATTCCCCAACGACACCTGAATATTCATGTCGGAGCAGAGTAGTTCCCCTGTGACTTGTTACGTTATATCCCCGAGAGTGAGCACTCCGAGGTCCATGGATGTGGACTCATGTGCTGGATCTACTATGGCAACTCCAAAGAACGAACCCGTCTTGCTTGGTGAGGGTGTACCTTCCATTTCCACTCTTCCGGGGGAAGGTAGTGGACAGTTTCCTCCATTGAAGGCGAAGAGGCAATCTACCCTTCGAGACGGCTTTGACGAGACTCAGAGGCGAGAATGCGGCAAAGCTTGGGCCACGTATTTTTACGAGAATAATGTGCCGTTTAACGTGGCTCAGAGTGCGTCATTCAAGGACGCGGTGTTGAAGACGTCCAACATGAAGAGATCATACACACCTCCATCTTACCACCATCTCTGAACAAACTTACTAACCCAGGCAAGGACTGATTTGGAGACTTCCTTGAATGATAGGATTTTTTCCTGTGTTAGGAAGTACGGCGGATGTTTGGCCATCGATGGATGGACTTCTGTAAGCACTCGCTCTCTGATGATTGCAATGCTGGTCTCTCCCGTTGGTGAGCTATTCTTGGGAACTGTTGACAAGAGTGGGAAAGAGAAGGACGCTATCTACATGGGGACTGTCATCGAGAAGTTTATTGAACAAGTTGGGGATGAGAACATCATTCAAGTATGCACTGATAATGATCTGGTGATGCTTAATGCCGGAAAGTTGGTCAAATCACTCTATCCATCCATATTTGTCCAAGGATGTGCTGCCCATGCGATGGACCTTTTGCTGGAGGAATGGGGTAAGATGAAGTGGGTCAAGAAGCTCCTAGATCAGGCTAAGAACTTGCTTAAGTTCATAAAGATAAAGCAAATGCCACTTTCGGTATTTTGAAAGCACGAGGCGTCTCTTAGCTTGCTGATGCCTAGTCAGACTAGGTTTGCATCGCACTACATTATGATCTCGCGGCTACTGAAGGTTCGAGGAGCATCGGAGCAAAATGTTGTGGATCCTGTGTGGAGAAACTATGAAACAAAGAAGACCTTATGTGCCCGTGACAAAGCGAAGTTCTTACGCGATGTTATGAACGTTGTCTTGGATGACGTTTTCTGGGAGCAATGTACAAACTTAAAGTGGATGACAAGTCCCGTTGTATACGCCCTACGAGAGTTTGATGCAAAGGAATTGGCATTGGGTAAAGCCTACGTCGTTCTCCGCAACCTTCAGAAGCATGTTCTCTCTTTACGCCTCGAACCCTTCAAACTAGTTCCTGACAATGCTGATCTCTACGAGGTCTCATTCTATGAGCGTAAAGGCATGGTCACATCACCCTTATAGTGTGCTGCTGCGCTTTTAAACCCTTATCTTATTGATGATGAGGACCTTCACAATGATACTGATGCGATGGCATCGGCGAAGGAGGTCTTGTTGTCGATGGCTCCTCCTACATTGAAGGAAGTGGTAATTGAAGAGTTCTTTGCATTTTGTGAAGGTTATCCTCCGTTTCATGATGTCCGTGACTCCAGTAAGTCACAATTGCCGCCTTCTAGTTGGTGGGATATATACGGATCTGCCGGTAAATTCATTTCTTCAATTGCAAAGAGGATTTTAGCCTAACCGTTGTCTTCTTCTTCATGCAAGCGGAATTGGAGTAGCTACTCCTTTATCCACGACAAGAAGCGGAACCGTTTGCTTCCGGAAAGGGCTAATGACTTGGTGTTTGTGTATACGAATTCCAAGATGATTTCCCAGTCAAAGTTGAGTGGTTTAGGGAGGTTCTATGAGGAGTTGGAGGGGAAGGAGGATCCAAAGGCCGTGGACACTAATGACGTTGACTACTCTAGTGAGTCTGATGTTGATGTACCCTTCGACGTTCTATCAATTGACCCCCCTATTGACAACCCAGTTAACGACCTCGAGGTTTCACCGAAAGGGAAATCCCGTTGTTCTCCTGCGCCGATGGAGCGTGTCTTCAAGTATGATGATGTCGAACAAGAAGGTACCAACGAGGAGGATACGATTCCTTTTGCTTCTCTTCTGAATGGAGACGGTTTACTAAACAATGAGAAGATATTGCGGGAAGGATCATCTCATACTACAGTGGGTTTGGTCGTACCAAAGAAAGAGGAAGACCCCACCCCTGATACTTTTAAGGTTGTTTCTCCAAACTTCAATCGCATAAAGGAGGAAATGCTTCCACCCTCTACAAAGGAGGATGTGCCCGTATCCGTACCCAGTGCGTCTCGGACATTGTTTGGAACCACAAAGACTAGGGTCCAATTTGGTGGCTTCGAACCGTCCGCGAGGTTGGTTGCCTTGTCTAAGAAAATGAAGGAAGATGCTAAGGCTGCCGAAGTAGCGGAGAAATGTAAGAAGAGATTGGCTCGAACCCGACAAGCCGACCCGGACACTCTCTATACTGATGAAGGAGTTCCAAATGAGCAACTCTTTGGCCCAAAGTTGGCTTTGGGAAAACCGGACATGTTTCCCGAAAAGCCCCCTGCTAGAGCCATGTTCAAGCGGAAGGCAAAAGATAAGGCTCATAAGGTGTTGCCTTTCAATCCTGGGAAGCCAAAAACTCCTCTAGATGTTGCGAATGGCCCAAAGAAATTCCTAAACCTATTTGTCCCAAAGAAGAAGACTAAGGGGAGGGTGAAGAAGGTACGGGAGAGCGATGACAATGACGATTCTTCTCGCCCTAGTGGGGCCGAAGTGAAGAACAACAGTGATTATGTGGCATGATTGGGCACGTTAGTTAGAAAGAAGCATTTCCAGTACAGCTGCCTAGAATGCTACTCTTTTATCAATGTCCAATTCTAGAAACCATGATCATAATATATCTCATTTAAGCGGTGGTGCTTGCCTCTTCAATATTGTCCTCTAGGCTCCATGTTGTGTCCTTATTTTTACTATGATGGTACTTCACGCAATATTTTTCTCGTAATGAATGTACAAAATCTACATATGTAGTTTGATGCATCTAAGTACTAACAAATCTTTCAACACAAATGCAATTCATAATCATAAATGAAATTGTATTAAAACCAGAAGGATTTTCTGCAAGTACATTGAGAGGTAGAGTAAAGTCCATACATCCGGCTACGCAACCAATATATATACTGCTCCAAATATGACTATCACCCAATGTATGATCACATTAATCGAAGTAATGCGGGTATGATGTCCGACGTATATACCCTACTCAACGTTCAATGTTTGCATTTGATCCCCGAATAACGCATCGCTGGCTTGGATGTGTAATCGTACCCCCCGATCAATATTCTTCCTCCACTTCTACCACTTTTCAACAATTATCTTCCCCCCATTCAGGGTCATCTTCATAGGGGCCATCCCAATTGCGCTTCTTGGAATCCTTCCCGTCCCACAACTCCTTTGCCTTCTCAATCTTGGCTATTGTTTCTTGCACAATCTTCTCCATACGGGCGCGTGACCAAAGAGACATGCTACCCTCATCCCGAAGTGCCATTCTACAGTCGGAAACTATTCTTTGAAGAGCATTGTTGGACTTCTTGAGGATCACCCAGTAGTCTAGGTTCGAATATTTGAAGGATTCTTCTGTGAAAGTGCGACGATGGCAAATAGCTTCTTCCAGTTTCTTCAAAACAAGTGCCCTCCCAACCAAGGTTCTGTCGTACATCTAGTACTCATCAAGTTGCCCATAGTCCCGTTCTACTTCTCTTCTTGTATCGTCGGCATCTACCACAACTTCCGGTTTTGGAAATCGGAAAAAGCAATTACCATGTACACTCCAATGTCCACTGAAGTTCCTACAAAAAAATTCCCGCTCCTTAGCATTCGGAATTTCACGTGCCCTCATATCCACCTCATAGTCGTGTGTCATCCATGAAAGATCGTCCAATTCGGCATTGCCTGTCATAGAGAGTTGGTGAGTCATGGTCTCCGGGTTCCAGGTAAGTGATTTGCCCCAATCAAAATAATTCATTTCTTTCTTAGGTAGTTGGTCTAGTGGTAAATTCCACCGATCAAACTCATGCCCAGACGGCATTACGTGTTGTAGTCCCATCATCATGTAAAACCGAGAACTAATTGGGGAGCAGCAAATAACACATTGTCTGTTGTTTAAAGCTGCCTTTGCGATGCAGGTTATGTGAAACTTGTGATAACAATGTCCCATTTCAAAGGCCACCTCCGGCCCAAAATACTGTTGACAAATGGAACACGTCTCGTTCGAATATTCCTTAGACGGTTTGCGAGTATGGATAACCACTCGTTTTGATTCATCCAAATGGGATGATAGTACATTGTACATCATCCACCCCTCTTCGACCTCCAGTGCCCAGTCAATGACCCCTCCCCTATTTTTTGAACTATGCAATGTGCGCTCCATCATTTCTCCTACGTCGCGCCATATCGTGATTTTTGTTGCATCCTCGCCGCCCTTGGATTTTGCCTCGTTAAAGATGATTGGATAGCTTCTTCGACATCCATGGTAGTAATTGCACATTTCTTCATGTCATGTTGTGCTTTAGAGACTATTGTCTCCATATCTCGCAGTTTGTGGACCCAACCAAGCCACGATAATCCTCGTGAATCATCCATTGTGAATCATTGTGTAATACTCCTTGTGAATCATCCATTGGCCCCTTTCGTCTGTCCTCATTTTTTGGTGTTGCTTGGCTAGAGCCAATGTCCGATGGAACTGGACCACATGTGCTTTTAGACTTCTGAGACGCCATCCCTTGTGTGGCCCCATCTCCACTTTTATTTGAGAATTTTGAAAAGACAAGGTCATCGGAATCCTCATCATCGCTCGGTAATTGTATGACACGATCCTTTTCTTCTACCTTCACCGTTTCCTTCTTCACCTTAGGCCTCACTTCTTCTATTTTGCTTTTCCCCTTCTCTTTCGGGTGGTACTTCTTGCACTCTTCCAATTGTGCACTCCAACTCTTCTTCACCTTATCCAACCTTTCTGTCAGTTTCTCGATTATCTGTGTTGCCTCCATTAATTCCTTACTCAGCGCCATGTTCTCTTCGCCAAATTGTACACGGTCTTCCAGAAGAGGCTTAATGGAAGATACCAAAGTCTCAAAGCCGAGGGCACCGTGTATCATGCCCGGAGTGATACTTCCAAATGCATGAGCCCTGTTTGGAATATCTGGTGCCATAGCGCCTAATATGGAAGCCCCTTCTTTCAGGGATTTTGCAATCTTCAACACATTACAAATTTCTTGCACTTCCTCCGTGGTTTTTCCTGCAACGTCTCCCTCAGTGGTATTGTCTAAGCTCCCACGCCATTTATCTGTGCACACCTCTGTCCATTTGATGCTAAAATCTAGTAACTCCTTCAATGATTTGCAGTTCATCATCGACTTCAACATCCCCATAATGTCTGAAATGGAATGAACTGCATCCTTTGGACTATCCTCTTTAGTAGGCACCTGTACTATTGCCAAGGAACTCAGACCATTGTCCACTGAACAAAGGTCAGAGCATCCAGCTGCCGCAGCCTTAAGATGTGTCGAACAGTCATTGTCCACCTCAAATTCTACCTCATCCACGACTGCCTTGCCCTTTGTATCATTGGAAGATTTCACCGTGATTCCCAAGTCTGCTCTAGGAATAACAGGGACATTGGTTTCCGTGGCAGTTGGGAACATCGTTGCGATCACATTGGCAATGGCAACGGGCTTCCGTTCCTCCAGACGGTGTGAAATTTCATTCTCTAAATTCTAGATTTCATTCTTTGGGTACTCTTCAGAGGTGGCCAATGCACCGGCTTCTTTCTGAACTCCGCTACGACATTCTTTGCTTGCAAAGAATCGATCAGATATAACTCCGGAATATCTCTTACATTCCATCCAATTTGCAGCAGCTTGTCTTTCGTAGTGGGGTACGTACACCAACTAATCGACCGCTTCGATATTAGCTCGGCATATACCATACACAAAATAGTATAATTGAAATGGCCTTTGGTAGGCTTACGATCCCCAAACAGAGTAGTCCAGACCTCATATGCTCGATGCATGAAATGGTCATCCATGCATGACCCTGGCTTGCAGCTAAAATTCCGTGTGTTCAAATCGTGTTGTTCTTGGGGCCATAACTTATCAATGTGATACATCTTCACATACGTCTTGCACTCCTTTTGCGTTCGGTACATGTCCCCAACAGATTCCCAGCCTTCTTCCGCTAAGATGTTTTTGTTGTCTAGGATATCCCATGAAAAGTTGTGGCATGCTCCCTTCGGCTTGTTCTTCTTCCCGGTTCCTCCAATCTCATCATGTTGCGGATCCGCCATAGTAACCTTGTTTTAAATAAAAACGTTATGGCTTTTTTTTAAAGAAAACAAGGAGTTGATAAATGACGGTTTACAAAATAAACGAATACACAAAATTCAAACCCCCCCCCACCCCCCCCCCCCCCCCCCCCCCCCCCCCCACAATGAAAATGGACCCCCATCTCCTCACCCCATAGGCCCAACAAGCTCCCAAGTAAATTGGGAAATTGTAGCAAGTACAGGGGGACTATTGAGGAGAGTCAAGTGAGGAAGAGGAGGAGAGCCGTCACCATATATGGCGACGGCTTCCAACCCTACGGCCGTTCCCCCTAGCCTACGGCCGTTGGCCACCGACCCTACGGCCGAGGCTAATGGCCGTCGTCCCGAACCTGGCGACAACCGTTCGGGGCCGTTAAGTCGGGGGCCATGGTGACGGCCGCGGAGGTCCGTGCCTCCGCGCCCGTCCAATTGGGCCATCTCTTGGTGACAGCCGTCCGATGGCGGCCGTCGCCGAGGGGACGGCCGCGGAGACGGCCTCCCATGGCCGCGGAGACGACCGTTCGATGACAGCCGTGGGCGAGGGGCCGTCTCCGCGGACGGCCCCTTGCGGAGACGGCCCACGGCCGCAACCTCGCTCCCACCGCGTGGACGGCCTCGGAAACCGGTCCGTCACGGCCGCGGGAAATTCTCCCCCCTCTTTAAAACAATTTGAAAAATTAAATAATGATACAACTTCCCACCACATATTCAACTGAAACTGTTAATTTCTTTGACCAATTAAAATTACAAAGGCAGTTAATGTTAATATGAATTTAAAGACTTCATGGTATGTTTACCTTCAAAATTTTTTAATAAGTCATTATTTCGTACACTCCCACCGGCTTAATGTATGTGTAATTTATTGGAATCATTTGTTTGGTTATTTTTATTCTTATATTTTTAAAAATTGACCATCCCACTCCATAACTTCTCCCCTAAAATCCAACCTCCTTAAACTCGTTTTAGAATTTTTAATCTTCACAGCCCTCCATCTTCTTATACCTTGCTTTGATTCGTTTTTTTTTTTAAAACAGAGTTACTTCTACTACTCTTTCACTTTACCGCTTCATCTTCTCAATTTAATTCCACTTACCTTCTTTTTCTGTATTTTTTACGTTCCTCTATCACTATACTTTCCCCTCTCTTTTTTTATTTCAAAATTTCTAATTCCAGCACTCTTCCATCCTACCCATTTACTTATCTCAAAAATTCATCCACTCTCGAACCCATTTTTCATTTAGTTATTCTTTATATTCCTCTATGTTTTTTTCCCTCTATTTTCTTTATTTTTTTTATACGTGTAATTCTACTACTCTACCACTTTACTCCTTGAAGTTTCTGAAATAGTGATTTTGATTTCCTTCCTTTTCTTTCATTTCGAACATTCCTATTTCCATTTATTTCCTCCATGACCCATGTTTAATTATGTTTAACTAATTCCAACACTCTTCCACCATACTCATTCTCCATGTACTAAAATTCCTTAGATCTTCAATATGTATTTAATTTTGGTTCTTTCACATGCTCCTCCATCATTTGAGCTTGTTTTTTCTTGTTTCTTTTTCATTCCTACTCACATTCCACTACTCTCCTACCTTACCTTTTTTTTTTTTTTTTTAAGGGGATATTCATCTCCCTCGTTACGTTCATGGCCTTTCAAACATTTCATTATCATTATATTTTAATCCGTTCATTATTTCTTTTTAAACCTCTACTTCTGCCACTCTTTCAATATACTCCTTCAGGTACCTATAAAAATCTAACCCTCACAAAACCACTCTTTATTTTTGTATTTCAACATTCCTTTATAATTTGTTGCACTCCTCCATTTTTTTAATTTTAAACTTCCAATTCCACCACTCTAATACCCTACTCCTTTAGTTTTTCTTGACTATCATACCCCTCTTTAATATATATATTTTAAACTTGCATGTATCACTACATCATGGCCGTCGTTTGTTTAATTTAATAATTATAATTTTGCTAATTTCCCTCTCTACCTCTATTTTTCTCTTATAATATATCTATGTTGCCCTCATTCGTTTGCTTATGAATATACTTCTACTTCACACTCTCCCCCATTGTAGCCAGTGTATTTTTTTAATATTACTCCCGTCGTTGTTATATTTCTTAAATTGATATCGATCCTCAACCTTCTTATTCCCTCTTTTGTCAATTAATTTATGTACTTACAATTTCAAAACAATACCACCCCACCAAACATTTTTCATCAATATTCTTACTATCTTAATAATATATTTATTCTTAAAACTATCATCTATCACTAAACGTTCTCGTGTAATTATTTCATTTTTATACCTGTATTTCCAAGTATTTCACATCGTACCTCTTCGATTTATCCTTGGTACACTATATGTCTCTCTAGCTTCTTGTATTTGTTTAATTTTCTCATTGTGTATTAGTATATGATTATTCTTGTAGGTATATACTATACAAGTTGTACTCCAATTTTATATTCTCATTTTCCTCTGGTGTAAATGTAAAAACATATCTTCCAACAGTATATGTCTATTTTATTTTAATTTATATTTCATATAACTCAACTCTGGGCGTGAGAAACTAGAATTGGTTATAAAAACAATGATTTGAATTTTATTCCTTCCCAAATTTCCATTATTCCAAGACAATTGAATGTGTTTTTTTTATATTTTTATTATCTCCCTTTTATCTCATAATCTAAACTACTATTTACGTTTTTTTTAATTTTATCAACATACTAAAGTATGGGAGTATGTAAAATAAAAGAAAAAAAAGTGCGAAAAAACATTCCATAAAAATTTAGAGTACAAGAACCTATGTATAAATTTTAAATGTATACCACTTATTGAGAATAAGCTTTAAATATTTTTCTCTTAGTTTTACGAAAACGGTAAAGTATAAATGCAACACTCTTAACTACATAAACATGGTTTGCACCGCAAGAAAAAATAAGCGTGTACATGAATTTAAGTGGTGAATTACATTTAATGCATTTTGACCTCGAGATTCCTTTTTTCATTTTGTTGTTGGCATTTACTCTTCCGATTAGTTATTATAAAATGTTAATTTATTACCATATGCTAAAACATGAGTACGTGTGTTTCTTTATAGGAATGTCGCTACAAAAAATATTTGTAGGCCCACAATGATTACGCTTTTTTACAATCAATAGAATATATTCTTCTTCATAAACGTGTTCACATTATTTGAAAATCCTAAGGGGTTATCAACCCCCAAAGAACCAAAATATCTCATAGTTGATTAGATCCCAATTATAAAACATCGACCCCACCTCTCTGATCACAGGATCTTCAGGACATTCCCCACCATATCCAGCATATGACTGAATTTTCCATTTTGGGGCTGTTACCTTGTCCAAACAATCCCAAATCGGATTTTTGGGACAAGAAGGAAGAGGGAGAGTAGGGGAGGAGAGGAGTGGAGGAGAGGAGAGAAAACTTAAGGGGAGGGGAGTTCCTTGGAGCCCCCCGTCCCCACAGCCGTCATATCTTCTACGCCGGAGAGATCCTACAGCTGCGGCCGACGCCCCTCGACCGTGGGGACGGCCGAGATTGGAGGCCTCGCTGTGGGGTCCGCCACGGCCGTCCACGCCGTCTGTGTGGACGACCGTGGCCGATCACGCGGTCGGAGTGACTCGCCTCGGGGTCGGCCCCGGCCGTCTCCGCGGTCAGGGGAGCCGTCCACGCGGATGGCCGTCCGCGTGGTTGGCTGTCCTGACCGTGAGGCGGCGGTTCACCTGAGATCATGATTACAAATCATCTTCTGAGACTCCGCCTAGGATATTTCCTCCACCTCTAGGTTATCACGATGACGCTACTCATCTCAATAGCGGAGAAAACCGCAGCGTATTTCATCCCGATGATAGAGTACCACCTCCTCCTTTTGGATACCCTCCAAGTCAAGTTGTAAGAGATTGCTATTTGGAGGAAGAATAAAAGTTGGAGCGGACAAGGCAAAATTATGTACAATAGATGGAGAATTTTACGTTTCACCTTAGACGGGATAATCAAAGATTGATGGAGGAGAGAGATAGACTTTTGAGAGCCTTGACAAATTCTACAAGGCATGGGCCACAAGAAACCTATGATCGAGGAGGTCCAAGCAAACTTCCCAATGATGGGAATTGGGTTCATCCATATGACTACAATGGACCAGGGTGAACGGGAGACTATTAGAATGGGGTGGATGGTAGTACATTCTACAATATCGGAGCGTACCGAGTCATTAATGTGAACATCACATAGTACAGCCTAAGGTTACGGTTACAAGCATAATGTGTACCTAGTTTCGTAGGTTGTGGTATAAGATGCATGGACTTAAGTAAATTGGCACGTGCCACATATTTCACATGAAATAGATAGAATTAGTGGAATAGAGTGTAGTTGTGTTGTTTTCTATATTGTAGTTGTTTCGAGATTTTAAATAAGTATGTCTTTTTAATCTTCTTTTGACGATCCTCTGAATGTACGTACGTTATCAATATCACTATTTTTTAAATGACAACTTACTATTGACATGGGTTACGACTAGTTAAAGATTTTAAATCTCAAGACACGTAAGCATAATAATTTTCAAATAATATTTTCAAAATTAATAAGAATATCATCAATGATCCTTATCGAGGGATGCATATTTATATAAGAAGCTATTAGTTTGTACCGGGGATTATGAGCAATCATGTTATACGGCCCGTATGGTCGAGTCTTCATAAAAATAACTTTAGTATAGTTTTGCCAATATTTCTAAGACTGAAATCTACAAAGTATATTGGTTACATATCACATCATTTTCATAATTAGAATTGAGACTATTGACTTTTAGGTGGATGTGTAGAGGAAATTATTTTTCCAAAGAATATAAGAGGTAGAATTAGATCAATCTCAATATACGAGGCCAGATTTGAACCAAATACAAATAAACTTTATAAACAAAATATTAACCGATTTACAAAAATTGAGATTTCAACATCTTATCACAGTTTAGAATCTAGTTATAACTATTCACTAGTGTGATCTATGTCCGGTAAGAAAATAAACATTATGAAATTATAGAAATTCAAAAAGGTAGATATGCCTTTTCATATCAGTATCCTACACGGTAGTGCTCGTTGGGAGTGGGCCAGTTGTGTATATCTCTGAAACGGTTAATAAGATGTCCAAGTCCACCCACCATTCCCCTGTTGTTCTGGCAAACTCTATCAAGATAACCTTCGAAAACTGTACCGAGGTCTCCGATATTCTCGAAATGGCGTGTTTCTACTGCCTCCGCTTTGTGGTATGCCGTGCACATGTTGCTGCAGTTGATCTTTGCCACAATCTTTGCGGTTGCAAAATCCTCCGATGCAGCATTCAAATCTAGAATGATTTTAATATCTTGGCTTTCCTTGTGTACGTATACCACACAAGGATCCACCCAGTATCGCCTTCTCAAAGTCTCCTCCATCTGATGGGCACTCTCAAAAACCCAAGGCGACCTTCTGTTCTCATCTATCTTTGTCATCAAGCCCCAATCACAAACCCCGATGTCGATCTTGGACTCATCTTCCGGAAAGTGAAGTAGGATGTTTTCCGGTGACATGTCATTGTGGAGATAACCATATTTGTGCACAGCATCTATGATGTTACAAAGTGCCCAAGCAAGCTCTGTACGCTTACTTCGGAAAAGTCAGAGACGTCTTCCTTGAATCAGAGTGTCCTCTAGATTCATACTGAAGGTGTAGTGGATGTGGAGGTTATCCCGGGCCTCATGGTTCCTCTGTAGCATGCCTCGGAGGGTCCCTCCGTTCCACCAGTACATGTATCCGACATGTTCCCTTTGATGAATGGCCATAAAGCGGATGACACCATGATGGGGAATCCTTATCGCAAGAGATTCGTTGTTGTGGTCCACACGTGCCAAATCTGGCCTCATAGACCAATTGAGCGGCCGTTTCTCAGCAAACTCCCAGAATGGTGGGATTTAGGGGTTTACCTCGATACGAACCCTACGTATGATAGCATAACCACCTTTTTGAATTTTTTGTCCAAGTAATGGACAATTGCGTAGTCTGACAAGATAGTCAAATTACGTGTACATAAGTCGACCGCCGTCTCCCTCCCAATCGGAGAATCCCACCATTTAACAGAGCAACGTCGATGCTTTCTCGAGCTCAGAGGCGCCATTAGTCTCTGGAAGCAATCTGCCTTTGAAATAACATCCTTGAAGGCCTCGTCTCCCACCCTATGCTCCCTTCCATACTTAAGCACAACATCATGAGCATTCCATAACGCATCATGTGCACGCTGTGTCACGAAATGAAGGTAACCGGGCTTCTGTCTCTCCGAATCCCATTGCGGATGCATCAAGAGATCCATAATCTTTTTCTCCATCTCTGACTTGAATTTCTTGGGCCCCTCTTCCTCATACCAAACATAACAACTGTTCAAGGAAGCAAGGGTGTTCCGCTCGTAAAAATCCACAATGAATCCCGTAACAAAATCCTTGCAACGTAAATTTCGGTTTGTCATCATATTTGTCCGCCCATTCCCCCACATTCTTCTGCTTCTCGTTCTTCGGCATCGTGGAAGGCCTTCAAGGCTTCAAGCAATCGAATTTGCACCTCCAAATGAACCCTCAATTCCCACAAGAAATAATTGGAGCAATTGAATTCCAAAAGGTTTTGAAAAAACCGTTTAAAAATTCCAAAAGTCCTCCCCCCCACAAATAAAGTGACCCCTTTCCTCCCGGTGAGAATACCCAACGGAGAAGGAGCGAATCCCCCACCAGTGGCAAGCAGCCTCACGCAAAATTGGGAGGAAAAAGGTAAAAAATGAGGAGGGCGGCTTTCCCTTATATAGGGGAAGCCGACCTCGCGGCCGTCCCCACGGCCGTCCCCGCGGCCGTCGGATCTACAGCCCCCGCAGCCGTCCGATCGGGCCCGACTCTGCCCGAAGGCGTGGGCCGTCCGATTGGTCGGCCGCGTCGGGCGTTGGCGTCGCGTGGCCGTCGCCCGACGGGGCCGTCTCCGCGGTCGACCGCGTCTTTGCGCAGTCGGCCACGCGGACGGCCGCCCGATCGGACGGCCCTCCACGGGCGACCATGCCGACCGCGGGCCGTCCGATCCCGCGGCTGTCCCCGTGGCCGACCGTCAAGACGGCCACGGGGACGGCCGCGGGATCGGACGGCCGACTCGGGCCGCCCACATCCGACGGCCCGCGATGGACCAAAACGGCCACATCGTGGCCGTCGGATCGAAGGGCGGCTGTCGTCAGCGACCCCGCGGCCGTCTCGGCCCCCGTCCCCGCGATGCGACGGCCGAGATGCGGCCGCATGGCGGGATTGGCCGATGGGACGGTCGAAAAATGTTTTACCCACCCGCGGTCGAAAAATTATCACCGCGACGTAATTCTAGAGTGTCGGGGACGCCACGTCCGGGACGGGGGACGTCTGGGTCGGACGTTTGAACGTCCGGAGCCGGGTTGGACGTCTAATTTGAAAACCCTGTTCATATTACATTTCCACTTTTAAAAAAATAATAGATACTGTAGTATTTAGATATTTCAAATTTCAAATTAACTTATCTTATAGATACAAATGTTTGAATTGTGGATTATTAGAGAAAAAAAAATTGATATCTGTAGATATTGTTTTCAAGAAAAGTTCTTTTACAAGTGTGCACTACAAGTTTAATTCAACTTTCTTAGCATTGACTGTTCTACTGGTATATTTAGTATTGTACCAAAAAAATTACAATTAATCTTTTTTCAACTATTTTGCTTCACTCGACATATTGTTCATCAATATAATTCAAATTGTTGATCGTCTTTACATGTGCCACCAACTTAGGTATCTTCCTAATCCTGTTCAGTGAGTATTTTTATTTCAGATTTACCTTTGAAATTGTTTAGTGTCTTTTATTTTAATCAACTGCAAATTATTGCAAAATATATTCTCTGTTCAATTTTCCCAATATAATTGCCCACTTAAATGAAATAAAATCCACTTAAATTTTACCAATAAAATCAAATGAATTGATGATCCATATAATTAATGAACTTGACCTGAATGGAAAATGAATTTTCACTCCTATCAAACAATTCTCGGAAGGTGCCTTTAAGCAAGATTCTTTGGCATCGTAGATGCTTCAAAAGTGTACAGAAGCTGAATTTTAATTGGAGACGTTCCCTAAGTGGACTACCTCCGTATTAAATGGACTGGAAGTTTTATCTTGAGTCAACTGATTGATACGTCTCATTACTAGCTTGCTTGCTAATTCTCCATCTCCAACCTACATTAATTTGATTTCCAAAGAATAAAAGTGCATTATTGTAGTACAATATTCAAATTGAATACACCATGTCTGCTGTAAAATTTAATCCAAATAATGAAAACAAAGTATTAATACTTTGTTTAATTACAATTTTTAAATAATAAGTATCAAATAAATCAACATTGGAGTGATTTACAAAAAGAGTCTAGAGTTTCATTTGAGATTGTTAATTTTTTCTCATGTATTACAGAACAGGCTGAAGTGCAAGGTTTTAAATTTTTTATTTTTAAGTTTTATTTCAGCTGATTATAATATTTGAATCTTGCTGGAAGAATGTGTACATTACCAAGTAGTTAATGTTGCAGATGTGTTACCTTATTACTTGCAGCCATAGCAATATCACGACTGGTGAGAATTCGCTTCATTTGATCATGTGTTTGACAGCGGCGTTGAATTTTATTCTCTTCTTCTAAAGCCATTTTTTCATTCTTTAGTTTATTCATCTCCAATAATAGTTGATTAATGGTATTCATGAGGTCTAATTTCTCAACTGGAATACGTCCATTTCTTGGTTGTCGAATTAGAAACTATATCAATCAATGAATAAAGACCACTTCAATTAAAATCATTAAATTTTGAATTTTTATATTGTACTTTATAGAAGAAACTTTCAATAAATTTATCATGTTGAATTAAAGAATAAGAGAACAGGGAAAATGGTGATTAGTGTTCTTATATGATTGAAATTATCTAGTATTGTCGAAAAGAAATTTAAATAAATCATTTTCTTGACATAACCTTTTATAAAATAAACTCCAAACATTTCTTTGTTGTATTTTGAATAAAAAATTAATTTCTTTTATTTTTTATTTATTTTTACCCACAATAATTAGGTACTCATAAAGAGTTTAAAAAAGAGTTCCATAAGTTTCATAGCACATTTATAATTTACACAACTTTGAACTCATTTTTTCCAAAAGTGACCATTGAAACAGGTTGCTTTGACTTAATAATTTCTTGAAAACTCTAAGCTAAAATATTGAGAACAGTTAATTAATTTATCAATTAATACACTAAACTATAATTTGAATTATAAATCACCTTTTGATTGAGCTTTAAGGTCTCCAGTTCCATTGTAATTTTTTCGTAATCCTGCACACCATTTGAACCCAAGTCAAGTCACGTTTTAAGATTTTAATTTAAAAAGAAATGTTAATTCTAAGCATGATTCAATATAAAGTGGAATACTTGATTATGAAATCCTGCACATTTTTTCCATCGTTTCCATTGTCCCATTGTCCCACTGTTTCAATTTCTATAAGAGTAATGCATCTGAAACTGTACCTTTCGGATGTTAAATATTTGAGACACTAGTTGTGACCTTGCAGAGGTTTCATCTTTTAGCCTTGTTTCCAATATAACCTTACTTGCTTCTAACATATCAATTTTGTTTTGTAACAATAGACATTCATGACGAATTTCACAATTTTTTTTTTTTTCCAGAACTTCTTCTTCATCTTGGTACTTTAACTTTGCTTTCAAGTGCTTCACTTCGGCATTGTACATATCCTATACGAATTGTTTTATAGAAGACTTAACTATGAATGATTTCTTAATTAAAATGTAATGATCAGCGTAATTAAAAGAAAAGGTTCCTCTATATAGTTGATCAAGTCATCTGACTGGAATTAAAACATGTATTTATATGGGAATATTGCAACCACAGGTGTGAAATGATGTTCCCTTACAAAAAGAACATTCAAATTAACAAATGATATTATAATGAATGAAGCTGTTTTCATATGGTTCAGAAAAAAAATAGTATAAATTTTCTTATGGTCTAATTTAAAAATTTACAAGTTATCCAAGTGAATATTCAAAACAATAAATACCTATAGAAAAATAATAGAGTGTTTAACTTAAAAATAGTAAAATACCTGAAGTGATTGGATCTCTTCATGAAGCTTACTTTTTTCAAAACTATAATTTTTTTTTTCATTTGTGGTTGAGTTTGATGTTTTTTCATCAATAATATTTGGAATTTGTTCTCTTTGCGATGATAGTTGAAGTTCTGCTTTCAATTCTTCATTTTCTTGTTTCAACTACAATAAAATTATAGTTTAAAAATGATATATTTGCAATTTACTAA
This sequence comes from Ceratodon purpureus, assembly GCA_014871385.1. NCBI lineage: Eukaryota > Viridiplantae > Streptophyta > Bryopsida > Pseudoditrichales > Ditrichaceae > Ceratodon > Ceratodon purpureus. The sequence continues at coordinate 41,200,740 of CM026426.1, read as the reverse complement.
TAAATTTAAAGTTTGAAGTTAATAGACATATGTTTAAAGTGATTGATTTTTTTTTAGTGAGACTATGAATTTTAGTTCATTGTATTTTTGTTTTTTATTCCAAATAGTTACTAGGTATGGAAGAGTTTGGCAATCTTACTATAATCTCATTATAAGAAATAGGTGGTCTTTAGTTTCAAGCAAATTTAGTTTTGTTGTCATTCCATTTTTCAAATTTAATTTTCTTTGAGTTTTGAGACCATCAAGCTTTCACACGTTTAATATGGAAAAATTGGCAAGCTCTTCTATGTCAATTAGTTATTTAAAATGATCAAGCTAAATTATCTATAATTTAAATTCATGCCAAAAAGCAAATGACTTCATTAAAAACTCTAATAATTAGTAATGTTGATATTTTTTTAATTATTAATCAAAATGACTTCAACTAAAATCTTAGAATATTCAACTAGAAAAGTATAATGATGAATAAAATTCATAACATACCTTGCCTCGAATAAGTACAAGTGTATCATTCTTTGCATCAACAATCACTCGTAATAATGTAATACCTGCTTCAAGCCTTGCTAGCTATATTCCACGTTATGAGTTAATTGACCATATACAATATGGTACAATATGGAGACATGACAAGAAGGTAAGGAGAGGAGAAGAATAAAAAATGTAGGGGGGAAAAAACATGAAACACAAATGTAAGAGGAAGAAACTTAGAAACATGAAGTGGAAGAAAATAAGAAACAAAAAGGTTTAAAGTACAAGGATCATAAGCCAATGAAATTGGCACCATGTTGCTTATTAAATGACACAATATACATGAAAAAAAAAAACTTAAAGGTCAAGTAATCATCTTGAATACTATATATAAGGGCACATAACTGAGAGTAGGATGTTCTTAAAAACAAGTACTAATGAACTAGAAGTAGAGGTAAGTGGACCACACTACTAGAAGTCTTGCATGGAAAGATCTACTAATCTAACACTATTATTGGATAATTTATTCTTAGTTTCTACATGCCTAAAACTTGTCACAAATTGGTCCTTCTCAGATATTGATTCCCTTATTTTGAAGGAAGAAACAAAGAGGTAGAGGACTATTGGAAGGTAGGGAGAAATGGAATATTTAATGTAAAAGAAGAGAGTGTAGACAATAAAATATATAATCTTAAAAAGTTTCAATTTGATATTCAATAAAACTATATTATTTTGATAATAATCAAAATCAAAGAAATGAAAAATCCCTCTATTATAGATTATTGAAACTAAAAAAATTCAGGTATATATAATGAATGATTGAAAATAATTGTAGTGGATATTAATTGTAATATTTCCTATTGGCATGATTTCTAAGAGTATTGATTTGATTAATATTACCAATACATGTGCTGCAACAAATATCCTTAGATTATTTTTTCAAATATCTTTACTTAATTTTTTTTTGAAATTTCAGATTTTAAGTGTCACAATTATTTTAGAAACAGATGTTAAGTATTGAAATTAATCTAGAGAATCGGAAACAGATGAAAGAAAATTTTCAAATTAGCTTTCTATGTTGTACAAGAATCGGATCCATGAACAACTCGGTGTGACAAAGGTTTTGAAAAATTACAGCAATTAATTTTCTTCAGCAAGTCATTAAACACTTTTTCAACGTCTGGAAGTACATAAAAGGTAGAGACTGTAAGCCTGTTGTTATCCACTGGAGATGTATGTAGAAGACCTTATTGTGCCTACCTCAGAGACCATTAGTTGAGTGGAGCCCGGCTTGTGTGATAAATCTTGGGCCAATTTTGTCAAGTCGGTTCCCGTGGGCTTGAATGTTGGGAGCACGTGTCTTTGAAATCCCTGAACGGAGTTGGCAAGAGCTGTAACTGTACCACAGGTTTTTGAGAAAACGGTTTCCAAACCCCGCAGCTGCTCCATGATGCTACTTTCTTGCACCTCTGCATTATGTTTCAGTTCATCGACAGTACGCACCGCAGCTTGACTATCATTCACTGCTTTCTCTTTCTCCGTAAGGGCTTGTAGAAGCTGAGCAGACGTGGATTGCAGCAACACCTTCATCTGCTCGACCTCTCCTTTCAATTGCTGAGTAGCGGCCTGTACAAGGGACGCCACCTCAACATCACGATGTGCCCTGAGCCTTTGCAGCTCAATTCTCTGCACAAATGCGAAGACACAATAAATCGCATCTGGAGAAGAGCCAACAGGAAGCACACGAACACTAACAGGACTACATGTCAGATATTCCACTGTCGTGGCAACCGACCATGTAGCCCACATGGGTGTAATTTTATCAATTTCGATTCCTACTTGTACTTTGAATGGAACAAATAGGCACTGTCAAGAGAAATCAGGACTTGTGCGTCAAAAATTCTGAACAATCTTTATTTTGTAATACGAAGAACCAAGTAAACAGTAATAACTCAAAATCAGCTCCCAAAATCCCCACCCCAGATTCGATTTGTGAAGCAGTTGACCTTTGTTGGTCATAATAGGGTTTCAGATGTGGGCAAATACGATGTTACAAATGCATGGATAAGCAAACATGTTCTTGGACGGATGTTAGAAAGTAGTTGATTTGAAAGAGCATAAGTACAATGCATTCATGGACCATTGTCCGTCCTGTGTGTGGATCGGGTTCTCAAACCTTCACATCAAATCCCTAAATAAAGAACAGCAAAGTATCTGACCTGGTTCTTCTCCCTTGCAATAATGTCATTGAGCTGATACCGTAGAAGATCGTTCTCATTACGCAAAGTCCGAGATATAACATTGATACCCTCTTGAGCATTTCGATGAATTTGCCGCGGGACCTGAAACCGAAACGCAAAAACAACCATTATCTGCTTTTAATACTAGTTCCTAGATTGAATGAAGACCTTGTTTTCCCCTTTCCAAAATTTAACAACAGTAGGAAAGTCAGACAACTTGTTCATAACTGTGAAGAGACTCAAACCTCTTGCCCATTGGATTCCCCTGGTGGCCGAGATCCCGTACCTGCAGCGATAAAGGGCACATCTTCAGCTTCTCTAGTACTATGGTCTTTAAGAGAATCGACGAAATCATTCAAAGAAACTCATCTGCTAAGCTTGTTCTCAACAACCAAATGTGTTGGAGTAGATTTATTACAATATAGGGCAGAACATATGACCCTGATCATGAATGCGAACAGGAAGACTAAAGGGAATTGCGTATGCTGACAGTTACTGCTTCGGGTGGAAACGATTTGGCTACACTAACCGAGAGCAATACTGTAGGGGCAGTGACGTTCCGATCATCCAGATTTATAATGTTTAAACTTGCGAACAAATCAGTCTCAGACCACATCGTGGGAACACTCCTGGTTGGTGTACATAATACACGCTCAATTTTGTGTTCACTATACTTAATTGACATTACTTCGTTCTTCCACTTGCTGCATACTGATCATTATGAAGTGTAGAAATGTGATTGAGAACCACATTAACCTAGGTTGAACCTGATTCTGGAAGAGATTTCTGAAAATCTGATACATAACAGGAATTCACAGAAGTTCTCCATTCCAATCCTCAATCAAAATACTTCAGATCTAAGTTGTACACTACATAACCTTCAAGAGGACTCAATTCTACTTCAGCAACCAATTTAGGTGCTCCAGATCTTCAAATGACATGATTCCCTAAACCCTCGACAAATTTTCCAACACTAAAGAATCGATACGCATTCCCATTTCAAAAATGAAAAGACAGACAAGTTGTTTACTGAGAGGTGAAGCTCGGCGACGAGGTGAAGACATAGAATCTGTTTCCACTCTGTCCCTTACAGTTGTGAAAGATCAGGACACGAAGCCGATATTTCCTGAAAGCCATCCAACTTCCACAATGACAGATTTTCAAAGTTGGGATTGCAACCACTTCAGGATATTCTACGCAATTGCAACCACATCAGGATATTCTTCGCGATTGCAACCATACTGCCGCAGTACTGTTGCAATACTGCGTCTAGTGGTACACAGTATGGTACACGCTGTGTATTGCAATATTACGTTCAGTAATTGAACAGTACTGCGACAATTGCATCATTCAAAAACATACTGATGGAAGAGATTCTTAGAGAGTCCATTATGTCGTAGAGATATAGGTTTTAGATGATTTCATACGTCTACATTGTATACAACTTTGGTTAAGTAAAATGTTCAGAAGAAGAAGATTTGATGATGTTTTCCACAAGTGATATTAAGTGTAGTAGGAGCTGCTTATTGAAGGTACACATGGCTCTTTTGGCAAATCTCCTCACTGCTTGCCTATTACCTCCTCTCCTAATGGTGGTGTAATTGTGGATATCCCCATGTTGTGCAATTTAAAGCTTCCCAATGTTATATGCATTTTTAATTAAAACAATTTTGTCTTAATGTAACATGTTTCTACTGATGCATTGGGATCATCCATTTTCACCACCACTTGTACATCCCTTCTTCACACAAGAAGCACAAGTTCTTTATTATACAATAAAAATAATGAAGAAAAAGTGGCAAAAGAGTTTTGTTTATTAAAATAGCCATTGCGAACCATGGTAGTTGTATGTTCCAATTTTCATGGTATCTTCATTGGAAACCATATTCTCTACGGCATCTCTTGATAATTTGCACTATATGTTCTGCCATACCATCTATTTGAGATCTTTTTGTCTTCTCATAAACCCCTCACTGTATTTGGCGTGAGTTTATTCCCTTGTTTCGTCGTAAGTCCTTTTCTTGCCTATATCCATCTACATTACCTACTTTATATCTTGCCTTCTTCTCCTTTTTTCTATGACGAAGATATGTTTCTAAGGTCAATAAAGTCTTGTTTTTATAGGATCTAAAATTTGATTTAGATTACATTGACTATGTTAGTTAGAATTTCAACTAGTGGTCCAAAACAATGAAAGACTTTTTCAAGTTATGGATAAGCCATAGTGGCCTTTCATTTGGTTCTTTCAGGAATCATTCTTCTTGGCTTTCTATTTCTAACAACTACCTCTAATTACATACAATAATGGAAAAAAATGTCTTTCGGAGTCTCTTAACTATTCACAAGTATAGCTTAACAACACAAAGCTCTTCTCTAGCTTTCCAAATTGGACTTATAGTTTGATGTTGTAGTTCTACTGAATAAATTGATAAATCTTCATTTTTCATTAACATTTGATTCCTCTATAAGATCATCATATTGGCCAATGTTCCGTAGATCATCATTTTTGAATACACATAACTTATGTAAATTTCTATGATTGGCAATTCCATTATAAGCTCATAAAACGTGTTAAATACAACATATGAAAGTTTCTTATTCAATGTGACTTCTTTTGTTATGTGGTGAGGATCCATAATTTAAATATAAAAAGGTTTGTCTGTCTAAAAAGGTTTAGTAGATTGGCTCTTGAATTGAACAGCAAATCCTTCCGCTGCTCGAACCAATCTTAATAGACTAGATTATTAAAAACGTTCTTATTATCTTGGAATCATGTGCATGATACTTAGTAGGCATTAAGAAAGTTCATGAACTCCATAGGCCTAACGCAATTATAGACATTGCAAAGATTGATTTTTGAGCTAGGTTGTGCAAATGTAAGTCTATTTAGTCCCTTAAACTCAAAACTCGTAATTCAATACATTGACTTGAAAGCTTGATTACTATTTTATTTTGTTGCTATTAGCTTGAGGAGGTTGCGAAAGGACAATGCATAACTAGACTCAAGACTATTTGTGCCAAAGTGAAGGCAAATTATCAAGTCGCTAAGGCCAATGCTCAAGATCAGATGCACTTGACTCCTATGTTGTTAATTCTACCTTCAGAGCCTATATTGAAGCAAAAGTCAAGACTAGTTTCCATGGCAAATTAAGTTGAGAAGTGACGTGTTTTATCGTGAGAAAAATCATACGAAACTTTCTTCATAGGTCCTAGTCAATACTCAAAGTCCAACAATTTTTTGGCACAACCTAAGACAAACCTAGCATAAAAACGTTTGTTGTACCTATACTTAGAGAGGAAGTTGATTCCAAATGGTGTTGTGAATAACATTCTAGCCCCATGGCACAATTGGCTAAAGATCTCTACTGATGAATTCAAATACACAGCTAACCCATAGAAAAAAATTACAATCATGGGCATTTGAAGGTAGGATCCTTGTTCATTGAATGCCCAAAATCTATGGTCGCGGATGAAGAGAAGGATATAAAGAGACAACACACAAAGAAGAAGGCAAAGAGAAGCAAGTTGGTGAGGCCAATGACATGCCCCTTCTAATCATTCTTGAACAAGAGCAATCCACTCAAGCAGTGTCAACTTCAACTCTTGCCAAAGGTGGATCCACTAAAAAAGAGAAGAGGTAGTCATCACTCTTTAAGGCCTTGGCAAAGAAAGTTCTTAAGGATTCCCCTCTAAAACAGGGAGGTTCTACGAAGACAAATACTTTAAAAGAAAAGCCTACAAAGTCCAAACCAATTGTTTTTTGCTTAGCCTTGATAGAGGAGACAAGCCTTCTATGAGTTCATCTTCCATAGTTGCTAGAGCTTATGAGTACTTTTAGAATGATTGAACATCTACATGGGTTAAGGGCAATCCTAATATGTCACCCCATGATTGGCCTGCAGACTACCATGACATCTTTGATTGGGTGGAGGACATTACTCCACCGCAATTGCGGTTGTTTGAAGGTGAGACCAATCACACTAGTGGATATGTAGACCTAATTGTATCACACTTATTTGAGGGGCTATTTGAACATGGAGTATATGTACCCATTCAATAGGATCTATCTTGGAACCTTAGAGTAGATGTATTTATTGAAAATACTTTCAATTTTGCATTTAACATTCTCCATGACCATGGAAACTTCATCATCATCCATTCCCAAGAGACAAAGTGAACTAGGGAGGTAAACAAATTTTGTGATGCCTTCATTTTTGCAGTATTCAATCGTTGGTTTGAATACAGCTGGTTGCGCCTCAGCTCTACAAGAAGAGGCATTATCTCAACAAAAAAATTTAAGATTTTTTTCTAGATCCGCACCTAACATTTGAAGTTTGTCTTCCGGCCATTTTTGTCTATATTCAGTTGAATTGGCATTTACATTCTAAAAGACTATAAAGTTCAAAATTGGACTACCCTAGAGTCTCACGAGCTCTGCAATCAAGTTCCATGGCTAGGAGTGTTTGAAAAGACCCCTCTTGTTCTCGAGTCATTGATTTGTACAACAACAAATGAGGGTGACTTTATTATTGACCTTACATGTGCTACATGTATACTATTGTGCAAGAATTAAGAATGTTCTAATTTTTGGGTACCATTAAACCATCATTTTGATATTTGATATTGTTTCAATTTGAGAATCAGCAATCTAGGTTTGCCACCTTGTTGAGAGGCACATTCTTGCTGTAGAGGGTGACTTAGAGATTTTTAAGGGTGTACTAGAGCCAATGAAACTTCCTCTCCTACCAAAACTGTCTCTTGACATTTGCTTACTTACTTCTCTCAATATGATTTTGGAAAAGCTAGTCAAGCCTTGCGTCAAGGAACCTCTTCCTTTAAATCCCTACCTTGTAAAATGGAAGTTAAATGCTTTATAATCTATTTCGTAAGTGTATTCTGCAAAGTGTCATACAAAGAAGAGAAATTCGGAGGTAGAGTGTCTACATTTAGTGCGGAAAATCAAGATGTATGCTTGTCTCCTACCAAAAAATCCAATCCCTATTGCATGTCCCAAGCTGGGTGTGACTTGAGAGCAAACTAGTTCAACACTTTTAATTCACCCTATTAATGGGATGACAAAGGCAAATTTGTTAGCCATTGCAAAGTGCAAGACTGAGTCCCAAAGACTTTCATTATGTCCACAAGACGCTGTTGACATTGGGTGGCCGCTATATCTATGAATCAAGGTTGGTTTCTGCAAGCCCTTGAATAGGTGCTAGAGCAATATAGTTGTTTAATGGCTTTTGAAGGTTTGAATTAGGAACATGTTCTACACAAAATCAATAAGTTTCTGACTCGTTTAGCTTGATGAGCTATGCTAAATATGCATTAGACAAGCACGTATTTTGATGATGGGTGGAAGCACAATAAAGTGAACCACAAAAGCGCTTAGCTCATTGTCAATTTCAGCCAGTTGTGTAAACACGCGAGGAAGTGGCATCTAAAACTTCTTGATGGGAACTTAAGTTTGGGATACACAAAGTAGACTTGATGTACTACAACTTCCGAAATTTGCATTCGTAGTTGTTGAGTTGAGACACCTCTATGAACACCACAAAGTTGAACAAAGTGAATGCAGTCATTTGGAAAAGTGACCGTATTACATTGTAGTTTTGATAGAAATCACTTCTGACTTTGTGGGAACCTTCGTTTGTAGAAATGATCCGGGTGGCCGTATTTGCAATCCTAGATTGGCGAGAATTACCGCAAGGACGTTTTTTAAAACACTGTTTTCAGCAAGACTTTTCGTGAGGTTTTTTCACCGAACATTGTTTTTTAAATTGGAAAAAGCATCCTCTAAAGACAATAGACGGCCCTAAATGAAGAAATTAAGACTTTGGAAAAGTTCATTTTCATCCTTTAGAACTAGTGGTCAAATTAAGTTTCAATCGAAGATGTTTCTTTTCAAGGAGATGCCTATAAGATACCTTATGACACCTTAAAAAGTGACTAAAATGCTCAAAAACTACACCAAAATGCTCAAAATTAGATTTGAGCTATAAAAAACAGCACGCTTCATATTCACTTCTTAGTGATCACATATTGCACTTGGTGGTCCACTTTATTGTGCTTCCTACCTGATCTCACCACAAATTTCTAAACCCTAGGTTTTCGTTGAGTCCTAATGATCTTAGCCTCCTCCGCTAACATTGCAGCAAGGTATATATCCTATCTTGCCCTTCATTTGTCTGTGCTTGGTACTGCTAGGCGCCCTCAATTGCTACTCACACAAATCTCAATCCAATATGGTAGGTTACATCAACGATTCTGTACATGCTTGAAGATGTGGACGTTGGATGGGGTTTGCACGGCCTTGATAACGTACCATTTCTTCATCTATGTTTGAAGCATCATGTTGACAATGTAATATATGTCTTGATGGAATTTCAATGAAAGTAATTGGGATTAACCTACCATAGGCTGAGCTATAAAGAAGGGCACAACCCTATTGACTTGAACCATCTACATATTCCATTTTGCTTGCAACTCATTAATTTGCAATCTTTTCAAAGTGATAGGGCGCATATAGAGGTGTCCTCAGAGGTGGACGAAGGGAAAAAAAAAAGGGGCGTACACTGCCTCCAAACATACAAATTTTCTTAACCACAACTCTGCACTTCAATTTTTATGACTTGCTCACTACTATCAAATAACTAACAATTTTTTATTGAACTTGCTTTACAATGACATGCTTGTCAATCTTAGCGCAATGTCATTTTATAAGTCAATACCTCTAAGATTGCGCTAAAATGGAAGGCGGATGACACACTTTAGAAGGGCTCCAAGGAGAAATCTGTGTCCGTGTTTTAGGAGCTCATGAATGGTCTTTGCCGTCGCGAGAGAATCATTTTTGACCTCATTGCCAAGTTCGGTTATGAATGATTTGTCTGTAAGTTCTGGACCTCTAGACTATTCCATTACATACATGTAGAACTAATCTTTGTTGACTTTGGAGGGGCTTCAATTTGTGCAGCTCGATCTGCTAACAAGGCAATCGTGGCACTAGAGGGAGACAAGGCCAATTTTTAAGAAGTCTTCTTGCCTTTGTAGGTCTTTGCGTCACAAGCTGAGGGGATTATTCCATCCAAGGGGATTATTCCATCCAAAGCTCAAGGGAGTGTTCCATCAAAGCTCAACAGAGTGTTCCATCAAAGAGTCAACAACATTTGGGTGATGACGATACTTTGCCAAATAAGGACCAAATAGATCTATGTGTTGTCCAACTCCTTTATGTTGTTTGAATTTTTATAAGTCATTTTTCTTTATAAATAACTCGAATTTACTTGGCATTATAGCTTGGACTATCTTCTACAAGATTTGGTCTTGCACCCATGCGGCCTCTCAATCTTAGGAGTGTTGTCAAAATCTTCCTAATTGAAGAGCTGGAAAACCAATCTCCTGTCAAGCCTGACATGATGGAGTGAACACTTGGAACCATAGTGTCCACCCCTATTACTTTAAAGGGTCTCGCACTAGCACTAGCAGTCCCCAATGTGCTTCCGTTGGCAAGTTTAGCCCTAGCATGTAGACATTCTTCTCTGGAAGTAACACCTCCATGCCTATATTATAACTTGCTCTCTTACAATCACTCCTCTACCAAAATGGTCCAAATGTCTACATCAAACGGGTACTATGCCCCTAGCTCTTGCCGCTATTCTTCACATTGATCTGGCAAAGACAAATGGTGACTGAATTCTTTGCTGAGTAAACGCAACGCCCTTGTAGAGCTTGGCCATCGTTGGGCACACCTCACGGAAAGACCTTATGTAGGTAGTATAGAGCGCATCCTCCTCTGTGTATATCATCTAGAATATCTTACAAGAGCCATTTGATTCTTGCTTCTTGATACATCTTGATCATACTCTACCTCCACATCATATATATAGTTCACAGCATTGGAATCTTTGCTATTAGACTCTTCTATGCAAAACTCTCATTCATGTAGTGTACTACATGTTGTATACTTATCTTTGATTATCTAGTTCTGCTTGTAGTGAGAAAATTGCCTATTTATCTTCGATAGCGCCACAACCGCATAGCAAAAGACCTTGGCCTACTTGAGACAAGCTACTTGAATTTTGTCTTCCAAAGACGTAACACAACCTTATGCCTTTTTTCTAACATGCAAATAACTGATTCAGTCTACGAGAAAATAAGTTCTTTAGAACGGAATTTTTTTTTACTTCGTTTTAAGACTATGAGCCATCAAATATTCTCCTTTGTAGTTCTTTTCCGGCAACAAGTCTATATAGACTAATAAGAAAACAACAAATTTTGACGCCCTAAAACAATATCTTCACATGAGTTTAGGCATCTCAAGAGAACCACTATCAAGGTTCCTATTGTACTCGGTAAGCGTTGGAGCTTACCAATCCTTTCTGAAATAAGTTTTTTGAAATCTAACCTTACTTACAATGAAACCTTTTACGGTCCCATTGAACTATACAAGCACGTGAAAAGATTGCGGTGCATGGCTGTAGAACATGAGGAAGGATAGCCCAAGTGGCTCAATTCTATGGACACAAATTCCCAGATGCAAGTACGTTATCCACAACAAAATGACAACTAGTCCTGCAAGTATTATTTAATGTCCTACATAAAAATGTATGTTGTGTTTTGTGGAGATAATAAACTTTGTAGATTGGGATAAAAGAGCTCCTTTGTTGTACACCTCCTCCATTTTGTCTACAAGTACTTTTATGCTCAATATTTCCTTTACCCACCTATGTTGTGTCTGTTTTGGCAATAAAAAGGTTCTTTGTTTGTGGATCATAACTTACGTTGGGTTTCTAGTGCTGCTCATGTTGATTATGTTTAGAATAGAGGAGGTTTTGGAAATAAAAGCGGACCTCAAAATTGTTGTCCGTAGTGCTATTGTCCTAAGGATTGTGGTTAGCATAAAGTATGAGGTCATCGTAGGCAATGATAGATCAATTTCAAGGATCACAGATAGCTTCACCTCAAGGCCCCTAGAGGATATGTCTCTACCACAATGCTATGGAAGAATCAAAGAGAAACTTGTGTCGAGTGAGGGAAAGCAGAGTATAGCTATATAGTGATCAATCAAGCATGCAAAGCATATCATAGATTCTTAAGTTTGTATTTTTGTCGACGAAGAATTGTTCTCAATTCAATAAAGTAACTCTATCCATTTCTAAAATTGAATTGTAATGAAAGTCTTCTTTATTGAATGTCAATCTTGGGCTGCTATTCTTCACCACAACCTAGTACTTATGCTCTGCGTTACTCACGTTAGCTCTTGTTACCGTGGCACGATGGGGGTTTGGACTCCACCAACACACCATTGGGCAGTGTATATAAGATGGCACTTACATGGTTTAAAGCTTTGCTTACCAACGCAATGTATAGAGCCATCTTGTTAGTTGTGATCGTTGTTAGACATGGTTTCATTTTGTAAAAGGTGACCACGAAATGGAAAGGCTGGAGCCGGAGTTCCTAGAGTTTTTAGTGACATGGCCAACATTGTCAACATGCCTGAACTTTTAACGTATCACCAAGGTTTGTCTTTCCACCAAAGTGCGGTACCCAGGCATGGTTCAACAAAAATTCGTCCATTTCATTTGTTTCTCCTTCGTCAAATGAAGCTTAAGAAGTCATTAATCTTAGGTGTTGATTTCAATGCTCTAGAGGCCAAGATATGCATGCCCTTCCATGCACGTGACATGTCTAAGGGAATACAAACAAGTAGTAGTTACATGTCTCTTTTGAAAGAATAGTCTAGATAGAAGAAACCTGTACATTAGAGAGAAAGCAAGATTTGTAAATGCACCTTGATGGTGTCATATATTAACAATAATTGATATTTTTAATGTGTACTCACTCTAAATGTATCTTATACTCTTTTTTGTAGTGCGTTCTGCAATAAGACTATGGGTCTACAGTACATATTGCACCGCATTCCTAACTTTGGCCAGCACTACATCTTGTGTTGTTTGCCTCAGTTTGGTTTCTTTAGGCGTCTTGACTTTTGCTTCAGAGGCAAATCACCCTCTCAAAGGGCAAATTAGCGGAAAGTATCCTTTGTATCTAGTTGGATCACTCTACGAGCTATCATCTTCCAGTACTTTACTTTGATGTGCTTAAAATCTGCCACCAAGTGAAGGTGGATCTTATTGTGTATCTTTGCAGTATATAATAGCTCCTTTAATAGCGCTTGCAAACTATAAACTGTAATATGTCCCTTAAATTGCATTGATACTTCCTCTCATTCTCGTCATTGCTCAGTATAATCAAAGTTCTTGCAGCACCAAGGGTTGGCTGCGTACTTGATGAAGCACATGTAGTGGTATCAATGCTTGTAGTACCATTTGAATCATCTTCTTTTCTATGCATTGATTCAAAGCATTGCGAGTAAGAAATGGTCCTCTCCACTTTGTACCTTGAGCAAGCCTGTTGAAGAATGACGCCTAGTTCAATGTAGAGATGTTTCATGAAAAAACACTACATTACGTGCTTACAAATTTTGCTTTGCTCTCCTAAAAAGCAATCACACTAAGCCCATGTAGTATCAAAGCTTTGTACTATTCAAATTTGAAAATAGTTGTTCATAGAGACAACAAATGCAATATCCTTGCCCTTTGGGTGGTAGAATTGCACTACAAATGAGAATTGCTTGCTTTCTATTGCAAAAGGATCCATACTCCTTCAACGTCTTGAAATACCAGTAGTTTGAGGTCACAACGCGTTGTATGTCATCTATTATTCAGTCCATCCTCTGCCCCATATATTGTTGATTCTTAAGAGATAATATCTACTTAACATTACAGTGATAAGACTACATTGCCGCATTGGTGTTCAGTCTCATATGTGAAATGTTGCAGTTTGCAACACACCACATACCAATCTTCTTTCTCTAGTAATTGTCAATATACTACATGAATCACCTTGCAAAAAGTCGTCCCATTTGGATTTTGTCAAGCTCCTTGCTTGCCCATTCCATTGGATCCATGCCTTGGACAAACTCCTTCACATACATCTCATCAACCACTTCCTTCAGTGTACTAGGCCCCTCTTCTATGCGGCTAATCTTAGTCCTTGCACTCTCTGCCCACGGCTTTTAGACATGTCAATAGTGGAGAAGGATCTTTGATTGTGGTCAAATTTTTTTGCCATACGCGCAAGATCTGAAGAATATGAGTATTATGAACACCACTGACAACCTAATGCATGAACCGTGTGACCCTAAACATTAAAATTTGTGAGATGTAACTCTACAACGTTTATTTTAGCTTGTGCATTGTCAAGAATGATTGACAAAGGCTCCAAGGTGGACTTAGCCTTCATTTGCTTGTCCTTCAAGGCCTTCAATTTCGGCTTCAAGTGTACTTCTTTTGCCAAAGACATGAAAAGTATGCTATGGAATTATTCTACTTTGCTACGCACCAAACACCATGATCCCATAACGAGGTTACTCCCAACAAAGAAAACATAAAATAGTTAGCTTAAGAGAACCTTAATCGGTGTGGCCTCTTTAAACATTTAAAGGAGTAGTGTTTTCCATCTTCCTCACATAGGTACAATGAACATATGCACTTGCGGCGCACAAATTTTGTTGAAGTAGAAGAGATGTGGTGCAGTGAACGCATCGCCTATTGGTGATTCAAGACATAAGTGCAGGAAACAGGATGACAACACTATTGTGCAATGCAAGACAAGAGTAGGATTTATGGATAGGTAGGGGTGGTGCGGTTTGCTCGTTCATTACCCAATTTTTTACGGTAGGATGCAGAACAAATGTATTACAATTCACAAGAGCATTTGCAAGATTAACTCTTTGACATCTGCCTTGTGTTGGATCATCACCTAGATTGGTGTTAAACCATCCTCCAACAAGTTGGTCAACTCCGTCTTTTTTGTATCAAACATGCAGTTTCCATTAAATGTTTTAAATCAAGAATAGCAAGGCTGTGACAATGGTCTCCCTTGTTGTTCACGTGCTTAGAAATTTTATATACAAGCAGACACAAGGAGTTGTTCATGTAGTTTTGCTTCGCTAAGTAGTGCCATTGGAATCCTTTCTCCAGCCTCACTTTGTCTAATGCGCTGCTTTTGCTGCTCAATCTTCCATTTAGTGGACATCACTATGAGAAGTGGTTCTCACATGGTGCCGAAAGTAGGAGTAGATTCCGGCTAAAGTTTTAATAAATCGAATGTTATAAGTCAATAGGTAGGTAGGATAATCAAACAATTGCTAAAGTACAATAATAAGAGATCTGGATGATTCCAGCGGGGCCAAGTCAAGGGAAAAATTTCTTAAGTCTCAAAACCAACGACAAAATAGAACAAGGAACATGTAGCTTATGTGTTCAAAATTTGTAATCCAAAATCAATGACCATGTTAATTTGGCCAGCCTTGGTCCAAAAGTTTCCAATCCGGAATCCAAAATAGAGATCTATCCAAAGGGCTCCACTCATAGTAATGATAACCAAACCATTGAAGGGAAAAGTTGGTACGGTAGGTCGGATATAAGAAGCGGCTAAAAGCTCAACAAGCTATCCCAATGTTTCTCGCTACCTTTGTCATTGCCTTCATCTCATCTCTCTCTTAGCTTCCGTCCACACTCCCTTTGCATTGCCTCTAACTCAACACTTTTAACATCCGTTTTCCGCTCTAAATGTGGACACCCTACCTCCAAAATTCTCTTCTCTGCTTGACACTTTGTAGAATACACTTATAGCGTAGATTGTAAAGCTAGTCAAGCTAATGCCACGGCCTCCTTCTAATCCCTACCATGTAAAACAATCTATGCTGTAAGTGAGAGCTTCATTTACCATCATCTGTTTTTTGATTGTTATATACTTCATTCATCTCAATCACATTATATGTGCTTTAATATCTATGTCAACATTGTTCATTTTAGTTGTAGTTATGACAACTTACGTCCAAAATTAGACGTTAATCACAAGTGCATGCAAGTTTTGATGAATTCACCAAAATCGAAGGGCATTTTCCACTACATAGAATAAACCGCTCAATTCTATGCATTTCAACTATTTCCATTGTGGTGTTGTTAAAAGAGACAATATCTTCTCTAAGGGTATTTTTTAATGGTAAATATTGAAGCCAACATAGATAATCTTGGAAGATGAAGCTCGTCAAATTGAGATGATGAATTTTACTACTGAGAATATTCATTGAATTCAATTTGATCATTTATTTAATACTTGTTAAACTTCTACTACTTTTGTAGCTCTATTTTTCTTGATACAATGTTTCTACAATTTGGTCTCATTTCTTTTTAGTAGATTTGTATTCCAGGCCCAAATGTCACTCATTTTCTACAATGTGAATACATTGACATATTTTCCATTTCTGTCTCTGGATTTCTGGACTTTTAATTTTAAATGGACATATATCTTTCTTAAAATGACTGATAACTATAGGCAAGGAGATCAATATCTCCTTCTAATAATCTTTATCTTGTTTCTATCATCCTTGTTGACGTAGTGTCAAATTCCACAATGTTAATGGTGGAAGTACTTTAATGGAAGAAATTAATTCTTTCATATTGCAAGTCCTCCTGCATTGTCATTCATTAGCATAACTTGTTTTAATGCCTCAAAATGAATTTCGGTTTTGAATATGGTCTAGGAATGCTATAAATTATTTATTGCAAGTGGATTTATTATGTTCATTTATGACCCATTGTTACCCTACAAAAGCAACATTTTACTAAATGTTATCTTCATTCAAGTAAGTAGTAAACAATACTTCATCCAATGTATATCAACACGCCAATGTTATGTCACAATGGTAAAATATAACAACTCTCATTTAATTTATGTATAAGCTTTACACAATCTTAATAAGCTCTAATCTGCGAGGCTCATCACACATTTCTTATTTTAAAACTTTATTTGATCAGCATTCCTTAATCATGATAGTATGTATATTGCAAATGTTTAAATTGTTGTCTCTATGTTGGCTTGGCCAAAAAGTGGTTCTTTAAATAGAACAATGGCTTTTGGCCTTCTTCCAACTCATGATTACTTCCATGTTGGATTACCCCGGAATTGGTCCAACGGATCCAATAGTGGCATTTGGCCTCCTTTTAATTTGGAGTTATTCCATCATGATGGCTTGCCTCAAAAAAGGTCTGTCAGATTTGATAGACATTTGGCATCCAACTTGAGATTACTCCCATATTGGCTAGACTCAAAAGTAACCAGTTGGATCTGTTAGTGACATTTAACCTACACCCAATTTGAGATTACCTCTATGTTAGCTTTGCCCAAAAGCGGTCCATCTAATTTCAACAATGACATTTGATGTTTGGTGTAAGTAGAGATACTTGTCCATAGCCCAAATTACTAGAGCAATCAATAAAGTCCATAGTTTGTTTTATGCTTAAGTATATAGAGACCCAGCCCCAAGGCCCTTAGCGCAGTTTGTTAGAACGTCACCCTTGGAAATTGTTTGTTGAACGCATATAGGAACTTGAAGAATATTAAATTATAAAGGATAGCATTATACTGTAGCGGTTTTAGCAAAAATATATATATTATGTTAATTAGCTGCATCTTCTTTGAAATGTATAATCCATAAGTAATTTAATACCAAAGGACCTAATTTGGTCAACGACCAGTTACAAAAATTTGGGTGCATTGTAGTTGTTATTTTATAATAACCATCTTGACTCTACTCTATGGCTTATCAACACTATTGATTAAAGCATCTACTAATAAATCATGTATCTTTCAACCCTCGTGTTCGTGAATATCAATTGCAATCAGAGTCTTGTGTAAAGACAATAAGGCTAGGCATTTTGATGGCATTGCCAATATTAACATGTCCATTTTTCCATCATCAGTGACAACTTGGTAAGGATTCATAATCATTCTCTTTCTTGTTGCGCACTTGGCTTCAAGTTCCTACGGATCAAAGTCAAACTTGTTATCTTTTGAATGTGATTTGATTTTTGAAGCTTACAATAGAATTCAATTTTGTTAGAAATGCCTTACTCCTTATGCACCAAATATCAATCTCTTACTTGAGCTACTTCATCTCTACATGGCTCCAGGTAATCACTCAAGATTGGCAAAAGTTTAATAATGTTGCGCTTGGCTTTAGTTAGAAGGTAGAGTTCACTTTACAATTAGCATCAAAAATTCCATTATTAATCCTTTTTAAGTCTAGTTTATTCCTATTTCAACTCATCAAAGAGTGACTCTTGGATCGATTTGGATATTTGTATCCTTTGGCTCCAAAGGGGTAATCTTAATAAACCCCAAAAATGAAGGAGTACTTCTTTTTTAGAAAATCCATAGTCATAGGTTTAATGATATACTAAAAAGAGTATATTAATTTCTAATTTTGCATTTACTTTGTGAAATTAATATTTTTGTTACTATCAATATAAAATTTGTACTTACAAATTTTTTTTCATTAATTTATAGTACATTCTTTAGGGTTTTTTCTTGTTAAGTATCAATTGAATTAATTCCAATCTTTTTTTCTTTTCTTTCCAGTAGTTCTTTGTTTAATATTTTCTTTTATGAGCATTCCCAACTTTCATGTATTATACAGTCTAATTAGTCAAAATAATTATTATATATATAGCAACCAAATCTTAGTTCATGAATACTTGAATATCTTACTTCAATTATGTACTTGCACATTTGATTCTATCTTTAATTTTTATGTTTTTGAAAATGTCTAATTATCAATTGACTTTGCGTCTAGTTTGATGACCTTTAGAACAACATGCACCATGCATCTTGGTCCAAGCAATATCCACAACATTCCACAGAACCATGTCAAAGCCAGACTTCTGCCAATATATCTTATTCCTAAGTTCAATCAAGTTTCTCTTAGCAGGATACACTAAAACTTCAAAGCAACAAATAGCATTTGGACACTGGTGTTTTAGACTTCTTTAACTCAAGAATAACCACCATACCTCTCTTTGCTTTGTGTTGCCTTCTCTTGTCAATAGTTGCTTTAGTTGGATTCATCCTCCCTCGACGGTTATATGTATGACTTTCTTCAGCTCCCTTTTGGTGCAACCATTAGTCATGCTCATTCTTCTTCACCGCAGGAATGCAATCTTGTGAACAGCAAGCAATGAGTATAGAAGTGTTCATCAAGTTGTTTTTGAAAGTATTTATAATTTTTAAATATTTTTGAAAATAATAAAAAAACACGTGTTATTGGGGATCTAAATGGAATCTAAAGGGAATCTTTAGGGAAAAATCACTGTGTACACTCATTTTAGGAATTCTGTTATACGGATTTCATCTAATTTCGGAAAGAGTGTTTATGGTTTGAAGAAATATATATTGGTATATGTATTTGGTAAATAATATCCTTTATAGATATAATGAAAACTATACAAAAACTAAGTGGATACTTGTCCGATATAAATAACATAGTATACAGTAATTGGAATACAATCCAGTATACAGTACACATAAAACTGGATGTACATACGAAGAAGCTAAGTATTGTAAGTGAAGGTAAAATCTATAAATGAAAACAATGCCTGTGATAATCCTCACTATCAGAGGTGTCACTGTCTTTTACTATAATCCTCATCATCGCCCCAACTGTTGGTGGAGTCCGAGAAGGCTCAATTATAAATTGGGGAATCATCATGATTTGGCGCTTCGTATAGTGAGTTAGGGGGCGCCGATAATGGAGGGGGGTAATACGTATAGTCGATTTGGCCGCCAAAAAACTTATCAAGATCATCTGAAAGGTATCCTTCCAGAGAGTAGTCATTGTTGGAGAGCCATTGACATCCAATCCCCATAGATCTTTGGATTTTGGATTTCTCTGGTCTGAGTCAGGATCCTCAACACAATAGTTGGTGTTCCCCACTTCAACTACTTCGATGGTGAGAACATCATTGCAACCTCCAAGGTCATCTTCAGCATCAGGCAGATAGTCGAAAAGTTGAAGAACTGCAGCCACTTCAGGAGCAGGAACATCCTTCGCAGGTGTTGATGACAGAGTCTTGAGAGGAGTGGTTTCTATTGCAACTCCAGCGAGGAGTTCCAAGTCTGGAGAAACTCTAGCCTCCACTGGTCTCTGCCTCCGAGCTCGGGTCAGAACCATTGTGATATGGAGAAGTAAACCTATAGATTACATAGTGTCATATGTTAGAGTATAGTAACAAGATGGCACATTGAAACATCTCAGGGAATAGTATAGGCCGACAATGTGAAGCAAGCAGCGTAGTGAAACTATACAATCATAGAACTGTAAATGAAACAAGCAAACAAAAACGATTTGAAACTCACGGTGATAGAGATCTTTTGAAGTCCAATGATTTGAATTCCAAGAACCTACGCATACTAATAATCTATTGATCAGTAAGAATGCCATAGCAATCACATGCGAGTAACAGTATGTAGCAGCATATAAGAAAGACCAATAAAACCGAAAACCAATATAAATCGAATCTATAGAACCAGAGATCAACAACATTTGACGGCCGAGACCAAGAAAACCCAAGATTAATAAAAACCAAATTTACAAAACCCTGGAACCAACACAACCCGAGTCCAAATAAACTCAAGGCTAACATAATCCGAAACCATCTAAACCCAAAACCAACTAAAGTCGAAACCATCTAAACTTGAAGCAAGTAGTTTGGACACAATGTAAACAACTAAAAAAACAAAGAACCAAACACCAACAACAACTTAATAACTAAGGGCCGAGAGCAACAAATAAAGAAACAAACGACTAAACTAACAAACCAATAAAGAAACTAAAATCTTAACAAGTAGACATCAAGGCAAAAAACTATCATTGTAGTCCAGTTCGTCAGTGAGAGAGGGAGTGAGGAGAGAAACGCGCTCCCTCTCATACCCGCTCTCGGATCTGAGAACCAGCGTAGAGGGGGAAGAAGGCGAAAGGTTCCAAATCGTTTTTGTTTGCTTGTTTCATATACACTGTCGACAAGCTGTACCAATTCAAGGAGATATTTCTTGGAAGCTCACGGGAGCAATCTGAAAGAAAACCGGTAGAGCATACTGCTATCAAGGTTTGGCTTAGCCAAAAGAGCACTAAAATATTGGCGTCTTAAAGAAGACACACAATCACAGCGAAGCTTGGCTAATGACACTAGCAATATTGAAACATGACCAATTTGATAAGGCCGTATAGCACAAAGCGTGTTGACAAAAAAGGGAGCGAAATTTTTGCACCACACTCAAGAGGCAGAAAACAGAATCTACTGCCGAGCAGCTGATGAGTAAAGACAGCGGAATATCATCAACTGTGAGAAAACGAGAAACTCAAGGAGAGTAGACTGCGAGGTTCAAAGCTCGCTGATAAGGAGGTATAGCAAAGCTGAAAGGAGAACATGCACAAATTAAAATCAATATCAGACAGGATGCAAGTAACTTGTCAACAAGGAAACACAATCATGTAGCAGAGCCCCGATGCTCTCAGACTTCTTGGGATGAGATTCCGAATGGATTTCCAACTTGTGTACAGAGACAAGGCAGAATGAGAGCAAGTTGACGAACACCGGAGCTCACTGCTGAAGGAAAATCTTGATCTGAGAGCACAGGAAAGCAGAATATTGAGGAGCGAAGGCAACGCTACAAGAAGAGGAAACGAGAGACTAGCGAGTGTGGATTCTAAGCAAAGCAAGAGGTGCTTAAATAGAGCACTCCAGGTCGTTACCAACCAGGCATGGACAGGGGCAACAAATAGTTGGAGTCCTGGTGAACACAAAAGGAACAAGATAACTGGTGATAAAAAGATTGAACCGGATTTCTTCTAGAATCCATGTAGACAGCTAACAGGACAACTGTTAGTGTCTCAGTGATAGAGCTGATCTTCTAGAATGCTAGGTAAGAATCTTCAAGAACAAGTGCGAGAGAACTTGGTGAGCGAAAGCCTCAGATTTGATTGCTTACGATCCAACCTAGCAAGATGATGCTGAAGTTGAAGGGTTCTGGATGACCTTGGGCATACCACATGACATACACGTAATAACGTGAGCCATGCATGCTTAAGAATCTTCATGCATATGATCTAGAGGCCAGCTAACATGTGAGGAACCGGGCATAGATAATAAATTTAAATACTCCTCTGGATTATCAATGTCCTTAAAAGCTTCATAAACTTGAATGCAATCCAACTGCAATAGCTTGAGCTAAGCGGCATGTAGTCGATGTCATCCCACTTTGTAACAAGCGGAAATTGAGTCTTCGCCAATCAAACAGCTGACTCTGCGACCTCAAATAGACAAGGTCACAAGGGGCCTGTAAACATTTGCACATGACGAACCAGTGAATAACGAGGTTATTAGTATGTGATTTCAACGGCCATGTGGGAATGTTAGTCATAATTTGTGCCATCAGTGAATAAGCCACTCATTAGTATGTCTTACCAAGAATGAAAGACGAGAATGTGTCAAAAACCTTCTTATTAGCATATGGTAAAGTTTTCCTAGTATGTCTTACCAAGAATGAAAGACGAGAATGTGTCAAAAACCTTCTTATTAGCATATGGTAAAGTTTTCCAAGCGTCGATGAAGGTCTGACAACGAGATTAGTCATATCTATACTCTACAACATTATGGTCACGCGATAGAAAGTGTAAGCCATGGGAGCTTGACGGAAGCAATCCTCGAAATACCGCTTGCGGGTAAGGCGAGAGGTCCACGGTTCGAACCCCAACGGCGGGGAGCAGGTCTCCACGCCCTTTCTCTCGTTTTGTTTTTTGCATATGTCAAAGTCATCAGGTAAAGTCTCATTATTCATTACCTGATGAGTGTTAAGTACCAGGTAATACACATGGTAATGTTCTAACAATTTGCATATGCTAACAGGTTATAGGCTCCTTGTGGGTTCAATCATCGAATATTTTGACCCAGATGAAATTCATCCATGCAAATCTGGTTAAATCAAATCTTGTAAACAAACTGAGACCAATGCTTGTCTACGAGTTTCAGGTAGGTCGAGCTTAAGCCGTTGCCATTCCAGCAGATTCATGGTACGATTAACATTTGTTCTGGGCATGTGCGATTACAACACAGGAGCTTTCGTAGCCACTTATTATTAGCTAATTTTTCCTATCCGATCCTCAAGATGCTTAAAAGTATATGCATAATAAAAGCACATGTTGTGTCGAATACTGAACATGTACTCATGCGATATTTGTGTGTGCAGTCTGATAATCAACAGCCGATTCAAATATTGAACTCCTCTCCTTCCCGAAGGTCTTCTAACAAGTAGTTGGAGTTCGACCTTCCTAGAATCTTCACATGCATTGGAACTGAGCATGCAATTTAGTATTCTGACAGAGTGTGAGTACTCTGTAAGGACGCCGTAACTTGTTGACAACACTGCAAATGAGGAAGATTCTGGAACCATCTAAGTACTTGAATGACAAGAGGAGGAATCTCTCTGTGAACGTCCAGAGAATGCATTCTCGTGGTGGTAAGCCCTGCGGCTTCCATAGCCAACAAAATGACACAGTCTTGGAAGCCCCCAATCTCTTCCAATGTCACCTCAACAATGACCTTAGTGAAGAATGCTTCGGCATCATCGCAACGTACCAATCGCATACAAGTAAGTACTCATGTGCTTTGCTACGTTTATGAAACTTAGCACCGAGGAGCTGAGGTATAACATAGACAAAACTGTCATTTGCTGTTGCGGCAGAGAATGATTCTGAACTCCGTCAGATATTCCAAGACAAGTTTTCCTTCAAGAAATGCTATCATGGTACAACTCTTGGAAGAGATGAACTAGCACAAAGAGATGCAGTTCCATCGTCACCTTAATCCCCCTTCAATTCCTCAAACAAAACTAAACTGTTCCCACTGCAGACTGATGGCGGGGGCGGGGGCGGGGGAGAGGGCGAGGGAGAGAGCGGGGGAGAGGGCGGGGGAGAGGGCGGGGGAGAGGGCGGGGGAGAGGGCGGGGGAGAGGGCGGGGGAGAGGGCGGGGGACTGGGCGGGGTACTGGGCGGGTCCTCGGATCTAAGGCTCGTGCATCCTTGGATCCGAGACACGTGTTTGTACTCCACACCCTCCGATCTAAAACCTAAATCCATCTACGAGCCCTTACCTGAGAATTCTTGAAAACCCCAGGTTCAAGCTCGCCCATTATCACCCACAGGACCTTCTCTCCTCCTCACCAATTCCACAAGCTCTCTGCCTTTCCTTCTTTTCAAAAACCCCCGAACTCATTTCCCCACAGACTCGCAAATTTTCCTCTCCTCCTCAACATCTCTTTCTTCTCTTCTGCACTCACAACCTCACGACATCTCCTTTCCTGTGCTAATCCAGATACCCTCCCCCTCACACACCTAGAAAACCTTCTCTTACCAAACCCACAACCTCTTCTTCACTTTGGAAACCTGCGGACTCTAACCATGACACACAATTAAAAAAAATTAATCTCACAAACTCCCCTCTTCCACACCAACCTGCGGACACTTCCACAAACACACCCACAGTAAACTTTCTCACTAAACCCTCAACCTCACAACCTCTTCTCCTCCTCACCAACGAGCGGACTCATTGTAATCGTGCTCACCACACACTTGCGGTACCTCTCCTCATCTAACCATCTAGTTAAAAGCCACGGACTCCACCTTTCTACAACCCCTCACGTGGCCACACCAACCAAAAGACCAAAAGACCTTCTCTCAATACCCCCTACGCCCCCCCTCCTTCGTTAATGCACACCCGCGGATATCAAGGACAACAAGTTATTAAATTAAATTAACAATAATCATGAAATTGATACAAGGTTTCAACATGATATGCATAGAAGGAGTTGACAAGACTAATTGTCTTGTCAACATTTCTTGCATTTAGTCTTCCATAAGATGTAACCTCCAAAACTAATTCTAAACCTAGACCTATACTAAACCTAACCAAAAAGTAATCTTTAACTATCCATGACATCACCTCCCCTCTAGCGACGAGTTCCACGAGGAGCGAAATTTGGTTTATTGGGATACTTTTTATGGAAACTAGCAATTTTTAGAGGAGCATTTTGAAGGTTTGATGCAGGCTCCCATGTACGTTCACTTATGTCATAACCTTTCCAATGAACAAGATATTCTATATGATTCCTTTTTATTTGGGAATCTAAAATCTCTTCTACTTCATATTCCAAGTTGTTGTTAACTTCAATGGGTGGAGGAGGTGGTAAAACTCTTCCTTCAATTGTATTTTTGTAATATGGTTCTAATAGAGAGACATGAAAAACAGGGTGAATTTTCATAGCACTTGGAAGCTTTAAGCGGAAAGAAACATGGTTGATTTGTTTAATAATTGGAAATGGTCCAAGTCTTTGGTAGTCGAGTTTTTTAGATGGTCTCGTAGTTTGAATATTATGTCGAAGAAGCCAAACTTGATCTCCAACTTTGAATTGAGGTTGCACTTTGCGATGAACATCTGCATATTTTTTATATTGATCTTGAGCTTGTTGAAGTTGAAATCTAAGTTCATCATGAATAACAGCCATGTGACCTACAAGGTCTTCAACAGCTGGACTTCCAACCATCTTTACTTGAAACAAGTCTCCTTTAGGATGTTGACCATAATTTGAAAAAAAAGGAGTTTGCTTTGTTGATGAATGTAAAGTATTATTATAAGCAAACTCAGCCAATGGTAAAAGATCTTTCCAATCATCTTGATGGTAATTAATAGTGCAACGCAAATACTGCTCTAGGATTTGGTTTACGCGTTGGGTTTGTCCATCAGTTTTGGGATGATAAGCTGAAGAAAGATTAATTTTGACTTTTAAGAGTTCAAAGAATTTTTTCCAAAACTTTGAAATAAATTGTGGACCTCGATCCGAGATAATATCATTAGGAAAACCATGAATACGATAAATATTGTCTACAAATAATTTGGCAGTTTCTTCACCAGTAATGGATTTTTTGCATGGTATAAAATGTGACATTTTGGTAAACCGGTCAACTATGACAAGAATGGAATCAAAATTATGGGAATTCGGAAGATCAGTGATGAAATCCATCGACAATGATGCCCAAGGTCTTTCTGGAATAGGCAGTGGTTGCAGAAGTCCATGTGGACGATGGCGTGGACATTTAGCACGAGAACAAATGTTGCATGATCTAATATAATCTTTAACAAATTTCCACATTTGTGACCACCAATAGTCTCTTGATACTAGTTCAAGTGTTTTATTATACCCAAAATGTCCAGCACTTGGAAAATGGTGACGTACTTGCAAAATTTGTAGTCTTAAAGTTCCGGGAGGAACGTATAGTAAGCCTTTAAAAAATAATAATCCATCATTAAATTCGAAATTCATGCCCTCCCCCAATTCCAATTATCTCTTTACATTTTGTACAAGACGATCTTCTTGAAGGATCTTCTTGAAGGATCTTCTTGAAGGATCATTCCAAATAAAATTTTCTTTGCCAGTGAGGCGTGTCAATGGTGCTGCAATTTTAGGGTAGTCTTCAATAAAAATTCTATAAAAATTGGCAAAACCAAGGAAACATTGCACATCACGAAGAGTAGACGGTTTTTCCCACTCAACAATAGTTTGTACTTTTTTAGGATCCATTGATACACCATTTGGAGAGAGTATATACCCCACCCATTCTACTTGATGTTGGTGAAATTCACATTTTTCTAATTTTGCATAAAGGTTCATTTCTCGAAGTTTTTGTAAAACCAAACGAATGTGTTTTTCATGTTCTTCTTCATTGTTTGAAAAAATCAAAATGTCATCAAGATAAATTACTACAAAGTTATCAAGATATTCCCGGAAATTGTCATTCATCATATGTTGAAAAACTGCAGGGGCATTTGTTAATCCAAACGGCATAACAAGATACTCAAAAAGACCATACCTTGTTCAAAAAGCTGTTTTCCATTCATCACCTTCTTTAATGCGAATTAAATTGTAAGCTCCCCGCAAATCAATTTTAGTATAAATTTTAGCACCTCCAACACGATCCAAAAGATTTGAAATTAACGGTAAAGGGTACCGGTTTTTGATTGTTAGTTTATTGAGTCCTCTGTAGTCCACACACATACGTAGCAAACCATCCTTTTTCTTTACAAATAATATTGGTGCTCCAGCGGGTGACTTTGAATGTCGAATGAAATTTTTATCAAGATTATCATCAATGTACTTCCGTAATTCTACAAGCTCATTTTCTGACAAGTTGTAAATTGGTCCAAATGGAGGTTGAGCACCTTCTTGAAGATCAATAGTACAATCATACGGCCGATGTTCTGGAAGTATGTCCGCATTTTTCTTTTCAAATACATCTGTAAAATCTTGATATTGAATAGGAATATGATTGTCTGATTTACAGTTTTCCTTTACTAAAGAAATATGATTGTCTTCTTTACAATTTTCCTTAACTGGTAAAGCATAAATTGCAAAAGTCGTCCCTCCTTTAGCTGCATGCATAAAAGCTCGAGCTCCAACAAGTAAAGGTTTTTGACATTTATTCTCATAATGAATTTCTTTATTTTGATTTTTATGTGAACTTCTCCTATTTTTATTTTTCCATTGATTCTTCTTTAAGAACTCAAACTCATTTTTATCAAAGGTTTTTAACGTATTGCCATTTTCAGAAAATGTAAGTTCTCTCTTTTTCCAATCTATTTTGGGATTAAAAACTTCTAACCAATTTTGTCCTAGAATCACAGGATTATTTGGTGATTGAATAATATTGAAGGAAACCTTACCTACACAATTATTTAAACTAATATCTAATGGCATAGATTCATGGGTTACTATTCCGGATTCAATTGTTCTACCATCAACAACTTCTACATATGCTGGTTTATTTCTGCGCATTATAGGCAATTTATTTTTTTTGACAAAATTAATATCCATAAACGAAGCAGTAGCTCCAGAGTCTATTAGAGCATTAGCATCAATTTCTTTCCCACTTTTAAAGATTTTGATAGGAATTAAGAAACATTGAACGGGATCTGAAGTTACTAGGGGACCTTGTGATTTTCCTATGTAATTCAGTCGTAAGGTCCCTAGTGAGACTGAACATATGTGTTTTTTTGGTCAACTTGTGTGTTCATCTTGGTTTCTCTAACATGAAATTGAGTTGGCTTTTTAGGGCAATTTGTGAGTTTGTGATCTTTACTTCCACAATAAAAACACAACTCTTCTTTTCTTCGACGCTCTCTTTCCTCATATGATAACGGACCCTTAATTTGAGTTGTATCAATTTGCATAGGATCGCATACTTTCACATCATTGAATTCATTATTTGAAGGTGATGTTGACGATGCTACTACCGGTGGGTGATTGAATAAACTACTCTTTTTTTCTTGTCTTCTTAAAAATAATCTATTATCACATTTGACAGCTTGCGTAATGGCCTCAGATAAGGACGTAGCATCATTCAAGGTAAGCAACAAATCTTTTACATCTTCACGTAATCCCCACTGAAATTGACGAATAAGAGCCATTTCTGACCCCCAATCAACATCACATGATAATTGTCTAAACTCAGAGGCATAAATAGAGGCTGATCGTCCACCTTGACGTAAACTTCTAATTTTTTGATCTGCAACTTTTTTCTTATCTACTTCCCCAAAACAAGCCATAAATTCTTCCATAAATCCTTCAAAATCGTATAATAATGGTGAATTTTTTTCTAAAATAGGAGAAAACCAATTCAAAGCAGTGCCAGTGACTAGTGTTCCAACTAACCCAACTTGTGAGGCTGCGGTTGAATAACGAAGTGGTTGCATGAAGATAAATAATCGGACCTGATTTGTAAAACCTCGAAATTTAGAACGATCACCATTAAATTTCTCTCGAAGGCTCAATTTAGGTTCTTTGTAATTTGATCTTTGAGATGTTGTAGGATCAAGTTTTTCTTGAAATCCATCTTCCTTGTAAGACATTGAAATTGGTTGACTTTCTTGTAATTTCTTTATAGTTTCCCGAAGTTGTTCAATTTCTATTTCCAATTCTTCTACATATGCCTTGTTGATTGCAAATTGATTCTCTTCATTTGCCATCTTCACCACAAACAAGGAATTAGTCTTGTCAAACTATCAAGGACAACAAGTTATTTATTTAAATTAACAATAATCATGAAATTGATACAAGGTTTCAACATGATATGCATAGAAGGAGTTGACAAGACTAATTGTCTTGTCAACATTTCTTGCATTTAGTCTTCCATAAGATGTAACCTCCAAAACTAATTCTAAACCTAGACCTATACTAAACCTAACCAAAAAGTAATCTTTAACTATCCGTGACAGCGGACTCACAGCCCGGGCACACAGACAGACACCCTAATCTCCTCATCCCAAACATACACAATCCTGACTGTAATTTCCTCGACCTAGCAGAATTATAGGAGAATGTGACTAGCATACTTACCTCCTCTAGACGGTCTTCCTCCATCGCGGACGATCCCTTGCCAATCTGGGCTGAACCAGATGCGCGCCCCATTTCTTCTTTTGCTTTTCCTTTGGCTTCTCCTTCTCCTTCCCCTTCCTCCGTGAGCTGCTTCGGAGTGCCGTCGACATTTCCTATGAACCCACATTGGACTAAGATGGATTAGCGATCTCCTTCTCGTCACTACTATCTGATCCATGATTGTTACAAGCGGGTCAATATGTCTAGTAATGTCTTCCGCCATCTCTCAACACCTCAACGCACCCAAGCTGCCACCTAAACTAAAAAAAAACAAAGAATGTGAGATTGCGTAAACAAAGAAGATGATCCAAACTCACAACCTCCAGTGCAGCCTTATACTTGGGAAGGAGACAACAATGATTATCCACAAGGCAACTGATGAGATAGGGAATAGGGACAAGATGATCACACTCTACTTGCCTCACGCATAAGCTCTTCTTTACTTTGAATGAGGACACTTCCAAAGGATTTCCTCTTCCCTCCTCCCCTAAACCCTAAGTTGTAATCCTTTGACCGCAATTCACTGTACTCAAGTGCTTGCCCAAATGAGAAGTCTTGCTTCCTTCCCGCCGCCCTCTCCCTTGTACCTGATAATTCAAACTCAAGTGCGTTCTCCCCCACGCTTTCTACTTGAAATGACTGTGTTCCTCGCTCAAGGACTTCCTCATACATTAGAGTCCTAGCAGTTGTGTCTATGCTATCACTTGCCACTCTCTTCTTCTTTTTTGCTACTACACTTGTCTTTTGCTTACCACTAGAAAACTCATAAGTCTTCTTTTTCTTTTTGCCACCCTTGGGTAATGGTTTCTCTAGTCCTAAATCTTGCGTCTTTATTGCCTTCATGTTTACAGAACTAAAGAGAAATTTCATAGTCTAATATATGGCTCTACACGCTCTCTAATGGCGTGCTCTTGGTAATGCAGCAGTACTTATAGTCTGACCCCGTGGAGATCTATTTAATCATAGTTTCGATAAACAGATAGCAGAATGTCAATTCCAATTAATCAGCGAATGTAGAATCATTAGTAATATAATGACCACCCGCATTGAGTTCTTTCTCTCATCCTCCACGCTCTGGTTGTAGGTTACGCACGTCACACGATGGACGCTGAAGGGGCCATGCGTGCTAGTTCATCCATGAACGAGGATCCCATGCACTTAGTCTTTTCAATTGACGATTTCCAAGGCCCTTTTGAACCCATTCCGAGAGCAGGTGAGGAAGTCTATGCCCCACCTCCTCTTGAGCCTCATCCAGCTTCAACACCTTCACAGATAGTTGGAAACAATTTGAAGTCTCCTGTAAATCCTTGCATTGAGACTACTAAGGATGACTTAGACATTACTCACGTTGATGATTCAGGTTGCAGGAAGAGACATGCCTACTCCGATGTTGGGATCATTCAACCGGGAACATACACAAGAGCTCTATTACAGGGTACACAGCGTCCAAAGGGACCCAAGCTTCAAGTGAAGGGATGTTCGGCTATTATTGATATGGATGTAGTTTACCACGACAATAATAGGGCCAGAATCCGCAAAAATGGTGCCACCAAGCCAGGCCGCCACATCTGATTCTTGTTCTGTATTAGCATTCATATTAACATACTGCTAGGACCACGATGTTTGACTTACTTGTAATATCACATCCATTAATTTAATTCTACATACATGGACATGCGTCACTGGAAAGTGGCATCCTATTAAGTGATCTAGCTGATCCTTATTTGGTTTAATTAGCCGTCATTCCATTCGCTTTTAACGGTAACGTCGTTGCAAATGCTTTATGTAATACTATGTCATGCTGCTGATGTTATTCTGTTGTTTGCTCCGTGCCAATATTTTCTATCCGTGGCCACCTTTACACTTTGCAAATTACGGCAAATTTCCGACCCTCGAATATGAGATACATATTTTCTCTGCACGTCGCCAACTCCTCTTGTTTGTATATGGAAAAAGAGTCATTCATTTGAATGTCATGCTAATCTAGGCAACAGTATTTCTTTCAGCCGACTTCGTGCTCAACGCCAATGCTTAACAATTATGCTAATCTAATTTGAATTCATCCATGTGGTTGCTAACTAACGGATGGCACATGAAGTGATACCACCTTAAATTAGTTCGAGATTAGTCATTTTCACCTCACTTCTTATGCCTTCTCTTCCTTTAGCTCTCTCTCAATGCATGACACTACATCTCCGATCTTCTACCAAGCGATTAGAATGGCATTTCTTGGTGCCCATGACCACGCGGCCTCGTTTACAGCGCCACTAGGTGAAGATGCATCAGCCACAATGTTAGAGCAGCTTCTGAGTCTTAGATTTCATTTCTGGATGGGATCCATGTACATTGAGAAAGAGATTTTTGATGACAACGGAGTGTTGAGTGAGACAATTCTCCAAGTGAGGTCTAGAGAGGAAGAAGGTTATGTTTGGACTTTAAATAGTGGTACGTATAAATTCTATGGCCTCACCAATTCACAGATGTCCGTCTATATTGTCATGTTGACCCCCTCTAGCTCTACATCCACTGTTCAAGTTCCTGCTTTAGTGAAGGTCAAGATAGAAGGCACCAATCCCGACGTGCACATCATTAGTGATTCAGATGATGATGTTGTTTTTGATATCAAGCTTGCAGATACTTGAACAACCCATTCGAGCAACGGAACTCTGTGGGTTCGACTCGCTTGCTGCCAGATAGGACTCAGCTACGTGTGCCATCAGTTTCCAGTGGTCGTCCTCCTATTCATCCATCCTCACGGAAGCCGCGTAGCATTTTGGAGGCCTTTAAAAAATCGCTCGAAGGAAAGGTTGCTGGTCCGAGACATTGTCTATTGATTTTGCTAGTCTTGGGCATGTAGAAGTGAAGTATCTTTCTGCAACGAATGATGGTGACAAGATCTTGAATTGCCTCTTCTTCCAGAGAACATCCCCACAGCATTTAGTGGAGGATTGGATGGAAAGGGGAAGCAATACAACGAGCACGCGTGGTGTAAGACTATGACCACGAATGTTAAGAATGACTTTGGCCTCAAGTTTCGCAAGTCTAACAATACGAGCCATCTACAGTGCCCGAAATTGAACTGTGATTATATGGATAGGAATCCAGGAAAGGTGAATTCCACTGAGTGGGCTAGACTTATCCGAAGTCAAATTTTAGTGGGAGAGGAGCATCCGTCTAACTCAACTCTTGTTTGCAAAATCTGCCATACTCCCCTTGTCTGTTTAGAATTATGTGCTGCGAGGATCTTCCCTGTGACTAGTAAAGATCTAGACATGATTCGGGCCGCCATCCATCTCGGGCATCATAAACATCCGGTTTTGGATGGTACCTGCCAGGAGACCTTGGATCACGTGTACGAGTGCATAGGGGAGCAAATCGTGCGTACTCCAAATGCAAAGAACTATGCCATCATGTTGGGAGCGAGCAAGATATTTCTGGCAGATTACCTCATTCGAGCAACACCAGGCCAGAGTCACCTTCGTAGAACCCCTATGGCAGAGGTGATGGGCAAGTTTGAGACCATGTAGGATGCAAACATTTGGCACTTTGTTGCAGGAACAAAGAAATTCCTATGCCAGAACAACGGTCTAGTCAATAACATCATGCAATTGAAGGACTACAACGTCTTCAAATTCGTCCACGAAAACCGCTTTCCAGGCCAAACGAAAGGGAAGGTGATGGTCTTCAAAATGTTTGTGGATATGCCAAGCAGTGGTACGGACATGGTAAAGGGCATGCAGCCAAGGGGAGACCTCCAAGATTCCTGGATCATTTTCGACCACGTGAAATGAGTGAGAGACTGAACGACCATGGCGTGTCATGTATATGACAATAGATATTGCAGATTCATGACCATCGCTCTATGTGACATGCAGTCCGAGGACGCAACTACACAGACCTTGTACTGGGAAATCCTAAATAGTGTGATGGAGGAGAATGGACATCCAAAGCCAAACTTCAAAGGATTCATGGCGGATAGCGCTAGAGCAAACTAGCATGTTGTGCGGAAGGTATATGGCAACGAAAATGTGAATGACTGAATGGAAGGTCGAGAACAAACTTGTCTTTTTCACTGGACCAAGTGCCTTGATCGGGTGACGATAGCCCACATCAAGCCTAAATGTCAAGAGCAAATGAGATCCCTATGCAATCAGTGAAAGGACGCTATGACTAAGGAGGAGGCGGAGGACATGTATGTCAGGGTTCAGAATTCCTGGCTTTGGTTCCAGCATGATAAGCGTGCAACAGACCATAAGTCAACCTAAACCGCAAGCTCATCAGATTGTGAAGCTCAACTACCATATCTTTAACTAGGCAAGCAGGATCCAAACTGACCATTAAATCAACATGTTACTGAACTGAGATGAACATACTATGCTAAACTATGCAGAAATCAGAATCATATTACAAAATGTCACATGAGGAACAAGCTTCCTCATCGTGGTTTAAATAAGAGAAATCTAGAACCGCTTTCCATGGTAGAACGGTTATAACTGCCCTTCAAGTCCATCTGTTACTAACTAGTTTATAATATACCCCCCCCCCCCTTTATCGTCTACGTTGAGCTCCCTGTGAACTTGGTCCTGGTGCGCTGGGATAAATCCTGTGGAAGTCTGCAATAGCTTCAGGTGCGTTTTCTAAATTTATAGCCGATTCCCTCAAATTCTCTTCTAGGCCATATCCCTCCCACAAAACAAGATATTGAAGCCTCTATCCACGACCAAATATCCCTGAGTCAAGAACTTTATGGACTTCATACTCAATGTCTCCATCTAGAATGGTAACTAGCGGAGGTGGTATGTGGCGTCGTCCTGTAATTCTGTCTAGCCAATATCTCTCAAGGAGAGACACATGAAACACGTCATGAATGCGCAATGTTGATGGTAATCTGAGGCAATAAACAACATCAGAAATTTTTGATATCACTGAGAATGGCCCCAAAAATTTAGAGGCCAGTTTACAGGATGGATCCGTTGTAGAAATATTGCCACGACGGAGCAAAACCTTGGCACCAATCTAGAATGTTGGTTGCAATTTTACCCCCTTGTCATAACTTTGCATAGCTTGTTCTCCAGCAATTGTGATCATGATTTTTAATTCTTCGTGGACTTCTTGTAAATGTCGCACTCTTTGTTCAGCTGCCGGGATAGTAGATGTAGTTGGGGTCAAAAATGATAACGACGGGTGATAGCCATATGTGGCGTAGAATGGTGAAAATCCTGTTGCGGAATGGCAGGCATCATTATATGCAAATTCAGCTAAAGAAAGCACATCTACCCAATTGTCTTGACGTTTAGTCGTGAACATCCTTTATAAATTGCTCTAGTACCTGATTTACTCTCTCAGTTTGCCCATCCGCTTGAGGATGGAAAGCTGTAGTTGAAGAAGGATGAATTCTTAAAAGCTAGCATAATCTCCTCATGAATTTTGACACGAAAACTGCACCGCGGTCTGATATCATGTCGTCCGGTGTCCCATGGTGCTTACATACATTGTGTAAATATAATGAAGCAGTATAGTTAGAATCAGTTGTTTCGTTGGTTGGAATAAAATGAGCTAATTTATTGTTTTTATCCACGACCACCATGATGGAATCATATCCTCCACTCTTCAGTAATTTCACTGTAAAATCCGTGGAAACTCATTTCCATGGTGGTTGTGCAGCCAGTTCCAGTTGCGTCAACCCGTAGTGTGCATGGCGTGTAGCTTTGGATCTTTGACATAGATCACAGTCGTCGACATAGCGGTGTACATATCGTCGAAGAGTGAGCTAGTAAAAGGTTCTCATCACCAATTCCAAGGTTTTAGTTCGCCCTTGATGTCCTGCCGCCAAAGCAACATGTCTGGACCTCAAAATTTGTCGTTTGAGCTCTTTGTCATCTGGTACATATATTTGATCTCAAAAACAAAGAAGGCCATCGTAAAAAGTATATTCTTGAAAACGGCAGCGGACATCCAATGAAGCATGTTTTGTATTTTGAAAAAAAACCAATATTGGCCTCAATGTTTCGTCTTCCTTAATAGCCAGCCTAATTTGTTCAAAAATATAGATATTTGTCTGCACTGAATCATCACTTTGACCCGCAGCCAGTCCTAAAAGTGGTCGCTTTTCCTCATGTTTTCCCAATATCACGTCCATACTTTATGACAGAATATCCGCCCTTCCATTTAAGGAGCCTGGTCGAAGTTTGATTTCAAAATTAAATGCTGATAAAGTTTTTGACCAACGTGCCTGTCTGCGATTAAATTCTTTAGTTGTCAGAAAATATTCTAAATTTTTGTGATCTGAAATAACTTGAATCTGATGCGAGGATCCTTCTAGATACACCCGCCAATCCTGGAATGCTAAGACTACACTTAATAGTTCTTTATCATAAATGTCATAATTTTGCTCAACTACGGACCTCTTCGAACTTCGACAGGCAAAAGGGTGCCAATATCCATCATCTATTAGGGGAAATCTCGGGTCTGCAATGGGCCTTTAGGTTTCCCACGTGCCTCAAAATTTGGCCATGCCCATACACTTTATCCGCTTGCACCAAAGGTGCCAGCAGGTCGCCAAATCGATGTTTGGGGGGTCCAACCAGTAATCGCGCAGAAAGGTGTGTGCTCTGTTGCGCCTGTATTCCAGCAGGTCGAGAGCGGAGCCTCTAAGCGCACAGAATTCGAGTAGGGAGAAGGGTGTCAGCGGTGGTGGGCTTTATGAATTCCTGCAAAACTGTCTCAGTTTGGCCACCTACCGAAATCGAGTTGCTGCTCTACCTTTGAGATGCAACGTGCAGAAGGTGTTGTTGTCGAAATGCTGCCAACGGTCATTTGGAACCTCATGCGTTCCTGTGAGAGAGTTGTCGCGGTTGCATTTTCAACCAGGATGGAGCGGTGGAGGCATGCTAAGGCTTCATCAGGTTTTTTGATTTGGATTGTGGGTGGTCACGCATTGTGCAATAGAGATTTAGGGTTTAGCTATAGTGGTCTCCCAAACGCTGCCAGCGGGCTTCCATCCACATAGCTTGGACAGAGTACCTGAGTTGGGAATTGGGGTTTCGAGATGAGGTTTAGGGTAGGTCGTACCTTGCTTGCGACGCCGTAGACGTTGGAATTAGCCGTTCGTGATGGCGGAGGGTGTGTTGACAGCATGTAGTTCTCGCGGTTGATGACAGCGACGACAACATTTGTAAGTTTTTGAGTTCATAGTCGGAAATTTCATGCATTCTGGTGGTATGGCTAGACGGCCAAACTCCCTCGTACAGAGTGTCATCCTGCATAACACGCAAGACTTGGAGGGAAACTGGATCCCCATGAGGGTGGATCGTGATTCATGGGTTATGCTGCAACCAACTTCGGATGGTCCTTGGGGTAGACAGGCAAGGCGGCATGGTGGAGAAAATTTTCGGGGGGCCTTCAAAGCGCAGATCAGAGAATTCTCCTGGATCTCCATGGAGCATGGAGGATGCGACCTCGATAAGGTGCTTGTGCAGCATGCATATTAGCCAAGGCATCTACGCTTGGATCCCGCGGAGGCAGCAACCAATTCGGGTATGGCAAACTACCTGTACGCGTCGCTTTCGGAGAATTGGGTACACCCCGCATCTATCCTTGGTCCCATTCTTGTGCTCCATGTCGAGATTGGGGAGGCAACACGAAATTGACAGAGCCATGCGGAGTTGCTAGACATAGGTACATTCTTCCTTGGTGGTCTGTATTTGCCTCCAACAAGTGACACGTTGTACGGGAAGGTTGAAGCACTCCTGCTTCCAGGATCCAACGATGTGGAGTGGCCTGTGCCAGACATGCACACATCTGAGGCGTTTAGAACAAAGCTCACTTTCGATTTTGCAAATGCTATGAAAGCAACAACGGGTAGCAGCTTCGTCCATCAGCAATGGATTATGCCAATCTATCTTATGGTTGATTTGTTTGCGATAGCTGCTGACAGTATTAGGCGGACACCTACACTGTTTGTTTACAATAGTCCATCCGAGGCTCTGCTGAGCAGTTTGATGAACCCAGGGTGGAACGAAAAGTTCCACATTGGCCAAGATGTCATCAAGTGCGTTGCCAACAGGACCAGCATTGTCTTCCGCTATCATGTAGGAAGACAAACATTATACACCAGGTTCATGTATACAAGGTATAGGGGGGCTGCCAACAGTAAGTGGGAAGCGATGGATCACCTACCAGAGGAGGTGATGGTGGAAGTGTTTTGTATGTTTAGAGGGAACCTGCTGCCAACATTCGAAGTTGGCAAGGGCTGGCCGGTATCCCACCTGCGGCAGGAAAATGCAATGGCACTTGGAGATGACGTACGTGGGTAGTACAACGTGGTTGTGATAGAGGCCAACGGTGTTTGTGAGAAAAAGATATGAGTCTAAGCAAATTCATTGTGTTGTTTAGATGAGTTGGGAATTGGCTGTTTAGGGCTCCTTGCTGCTAGCAAACAAAAATGACAGGATTTGTTGGGTGCAGATCAACCAGCGTCATGAGAGACACCTCACAGCTGAGGATGTCACGGTTCTCAAAAGGATCAAGATTGTGGAGCTGTAGGATAAGTGATTTCGGGATGAGTAGTTACAGTAGGTGGGATGTCATTAGGTTCTTGGCCAAGTCGTAAGTGAGTTTAGGTAGTGGTTTCGGTTACCATTCAGGACTTTGTGTGGGACTTCCTCTATCAACATGTTGTATTCGGCAAATTTGAAGGACTCTCGATTTTTGTGCTGCTACAGGATATTAAAAACAAAAACGGTTGCAATTAAGAAATGAATCCTCGGGTTCAAATGGAAAATAAAATAAAAAACAAGAAGTCTAAAGAATGGCCGGGGTTCAAAGAGCCCGGGTCTGAAGAGAAAAATTGCTTAGAACTTGCAGTGGCGCCATTGATGGTGGAGCCTGCTGCCAGCACAAAATAAGAAACCAAATCACTTGCAAACACAAAATGGAGTATGGCACTTGACAAATTTAAAGTTATTAAGAAGGAATGTAAAGTCTTCCATTTTGTTTGTAGAGGTTGGCTGCTTCGTGAACTTGGTGCTTTGAACTGGCAGTGGCGGGTACAATGCAGCCCTTGCTGCCAACGCGGATAAAAAAAAAAAAAAGTTGCAAATAAAAAAGAACCACAATTGATTATAGTAGAATAAGATTAAAATAAAAACAATTGTACATAAGAAATGAAGTAGGTCGCATATGGAAAATAATAACATTTGCAAATATAAAATGAACCATGGCTGCAAAAAATAAAAATAAAAAAGAAAAGAAAAAAAGAGGGCATGCAAATAAAAAATTCACCCTAGTTGCATATAAGAAGGGAAATGAAAAGGGAAGAACTTTGAAGACGGCCATGTCGCTCAAATAGCGCGGGTTTCAAGATATAAATCGGTCGTAAGATAAAATGGCGGCTAAAATGCAGCCCTTGCTGTTCGCAGTCCACAATACAGAAGAAATCCAATTGCAAATAATAACGACAAGTTACAAGAATGCCATTTCTTTCAAAGAGACATGGCACTCTAGAGGCAAATTGTTTTCAACCACAAAAAAGCTTGAGAGATGTGACCCATAAAAGTCCGGACCTAAAGTTGCTGCTAGCAAACTCCTAACCCGGCCTAGAAAACTATGTGAGTGAGAATCTACTCCACGGCTGCATTAGTGGCAATTGCCTCTACAAGGCTCGACAGTCCCTCCATGTTGGCGTCGTCCTCGTTCTTCTCACCTCCATCTGCTCTTTGCGTGCTGGCAGTAGAGTCACGGTTCCCATCTTCGGTTGGGGCTGCCTGGGTCTCATGAGGAGGGACCTGCGTGGGATCAAATGCTAGGGAGTCTGAGTCGGGGTGAGCATCCTCTGCAGTTGCTGCCAACAAACAAGAATTAGTTAGGAGTTCTATTTGGATGTAGAAATGGGGCAGGCATCAAGCAATGGGTTGGTAGGTTTAGGGACAACAAACCTGGATTGCCTTTGGCAGGAGCGGGCCGATTGTTGAGATCAATTGATGGACCAGGGGAGTCTCCAATCCCAGTCTTGGCTTTCTTCCATGGAAGCGTGGGCTTAGAGGGGCCTACAGTCCTCTTGCTGCCAGTAGAGACCTTGCTGCCAGCACGAGGTGAAGCTGGCTTGGCCAGAAGAATCTCCTCGGTAAGGCGTAATTCCTCCGCGGCCTTCGAGTTAAGGTCAAAGCCTCACTGTCCAAGCCATTCTCTAGTCAAACCCCGCTCGTATCGACGACATCGGGCGTCCTAGGAGAAGTCCGCCTCAAGCATACAATAGGGATGTGCCAAGCAGCCGTAGGTTAGAGGTACGCAGCAGGTGTCAACAAAGTAACACTCATTGAAGGGGCATGGGTTATTCAGGGCTATTGGCAATACCTTCCACTCTCATCGGTAACGAGCCAAGACCTTCTTTGAACGCAAGAAAGCTGATGCCAACTCCAAGGCCGAGATCTCCGCTGTCAGCACAGAAATCTCAGCATGCCGTTTATCCTCATCGGCTTCCACCTCCTCGAACTTCTTGTAGATCCTATCAATGCGGCCGTGGACCTCCTCAGCTGCCCTGCTTGCAGAGACATCTTGTCTTGGCCTAAGCGGGCCACCTGATCGAAGCGCCTCTTCTCTTGATCGTTGCTAGCAGCCGCGGCCTTCTTGCCGACCTCGCGGGCGGAGAAGGCGTCCTCATAGCGCTTGGACTCCTCTTCCTCCTTGGTCTTCATGTAGGCCTGTTGGTTTGCAAGGTCGAGCTTCATGCGGTCCCGGTTGGCCTCCACCTTCACAAGTGCCGCCTCCAATGACTTCTTCTTGAGGCGCTGCTGCTCCACGACCTGCTTTGGATCTGTTGCCACCAAGGGCTGCACCTTGATGGCAATGGCAGCTGGGGTCTTCACGGCCTTCTTCTCCTCCACGGCCTAGGCAGGAGCGGGCAGGGACCTAGGACCCCTGACCTACTTTTCCTCCGCGGCCGTGATGGCCTTGGAGGTGGCTCCAACTGCCTTGGCTCCGCAGCTCGCCTCCACCGCTTTGCCCTTGCCCTTGCTGCCAGCACCGGTGGGGATGTGGCCAGCAAGGAAGTCGATGATGGCTTTGATCTGCTCCCCCAAGGCCCGGGATGTCAACTTCTGCGGATTACGCGCGGCCTCCTTCTCACGCGCCTTTTGAAGGACCTCCGCCTTCTGGGCAAAGTTGACATCCTTGCCCTCCTCAAAGAAGAGGTGGCCAGCCCAAAGGAAGGAAGTCTCGAATGCGCCATTGTCAAGGTCACCTCCATAGGTCTTCTGGTAGACCTGCAAGTAAGTCCTCATGGCCTCCCTATCCTCACTGTCAGCAACATAGTGCCGCCCAGAAGTCGGCTCCGTCCATGCCTCGACGAAGTTGACCTTCTTGCAATGCTTGTCGCTGTTGAGGTCATTGAAATTGTACCCCACATTAGAGAGCCCCAAGGTGCGGTGGAAGAAGTCCTCATCGTAGTCCGCAGTCCGCCTACCCAGTAGAAATGGGACAAGGTGGTGGAGCTAACCTGCGAGTGTAGGGGGTAAGGCCTCCAAATTAAGTGCATCGTCCCACGGCGTCTCAACTCCTTCCTCCTCCTTGTTATTAGCAACCTCCAAGGGCTCCTTCTTCTCCACAGCCTTCTACGTGTGATCCTCCTCCCCAGAAGCCGCGGCCTTTCCCTTCCTGCGGCTCAACATCCTTGGCGCTGATAGTGCAAAAACAACATGTTCTACGACAGTGGGATCGTGCATGGCAGCTGAAAAAGGAAAGACAACAACAATGGGGATTATTCTTGCGGATTACTATAGTTTAGTTGTTACCCGACTATCTTACAAAATTGAGGACTGTGGCAGCCATGGCTTCACGACTTTGCCATGGCCGTTACACTCCAACTCAACAGGAAACAGACGATCAGAAGAGAGCAACTGAGCAATTGATGGGCAACTTACCCTGAAGCTTTTCACTGTACGAGCCTGAAGAGGTGCAGCTCGTCCCTTGCGCCTAACGTCCTTGCGCCGCAGCTCCTTCCGTCACAGCTCTCGAATGTGGCCGAGCTCTTTGCGCCCCCCCTCCTCACAGCTGCAGCTCCTTGCGCCGCTACTCCACCCTATTGCCGACGCTGCTGCTCCTTCCTCCGCTCCTCACAACTGCTGCCCCTTCCTTTGCTCGTCGCAATGCACCCTGCGCGTCACAGCTACTGCCCCCTCCTCCGCTCCTCGCAACGCACCCTGGTCCCCGCTCCTCACAGCTACTGTCCCTTCCCCCACTCCTTGCAGCGCACCACGCTTCTTGCAGCTCCTTTGTGCTTCACACAATACTCTCGCTCCCCTTCGCCGCACCTCCTGATCGTCTCCTTGCGCCGAAGCTCCTCCCGCTATAGAGTCACCACGCCCCCTCTCCTCACGCTGCAGCTTCTCGCGTCCAAAACCCCCCACAGCCCCAACACCTGAAAATCTTGATGTTGCTCATCTTCAGTTGGTGTCGTGATCCTCAACGGCATGAAGGGGGTGCGTGCTCCTGAAGATCTCCACGGAGCCAACGGCCCGTTCTTTTTAGTGCAACCGCAGGCGCGCTTGCAGGAAGCAAGAGGACAACGGAAGAAGAGAGGCGAGAACCGCATAGGAGTCAACGACATATCCGGTAGGGGAGCAAGGCCAAAGACCCATGTGCGCTTATCAGTTGCCCTAAAGTCAACTGCCTGCCACGTGGACAGTCCAGGTTTAAGGGTAGGGGGGGTTGAGACTCCTAGGCAACTTTTATTAAGGGGATGCAAAGGAGTTCGTTCGAACCTCACATTGACCTTAATTGCCAATCATTGCCACGGCCTTAGACCTCACTTCTCCATTTGTTGTGGATTCAAGAAAAACCGGCATA
The DNA here is from genome assembly GCA_014871385.1 of Ceratodon purpureus. Lineage (NCBI taxonomy): Eukaryota > Viridiplantae > Streptophyta > Bryopsida > Pseudoditrichales > Ditrichaceae > Ceratodon > Ceratodon purpureus. The sequence continues at coordinate 41,158,801 of CM026426.1, read as the reverse complement.
GAAATTAAAACCCATCAAACATGTCTAGGGGATAAGCATGGTCCACCCCAACTAAATGAAAACATTGTTGGCAGCCACATTCTATATGTCCATACAGTGAGTTTACAATGCATTGCACTCAATTCACTCGGTCGTTGCTAGCGTCACCACAGCCCACGTTGTTGCCAGCGTCCTCATCGTCAGTAGAGTTGTGACCTTCCCGAGGATCCACATTGTTGCCACCTTCATGGGGATCCTCTTCCTTGGCAGAATCTGATGCTTGTCCACTGTTGGCTCCACCTCCTCCAACGAAGTCATCACACACCCAAGCGCTGCCAACACGCCGTCACCTTGACCGCAAATTCTCCAAAGCCTTGGCAGCATTTGATTGATGCCACTGTTCTCGCCTTCTACGCGTAGCCGCTAGTCTTGTATCATCAACCGGGATATTGAGAACCCTGGTGCACTCTAATTTCTTATTATACTGATGCTGTATATTTTGGTACGAATGTTGGAATTGTTGCAAAATAACACTGATGCGCTCTTTGCCACCACCATGCGTTGGATGCACTTGATTCGCTGCCTTGGCTTGATGATGGGATTTCTCCATACCCTGGCAACTCCATACGGCCAGACTACCGTATTCCTCCACAAACCAAATGCCGTGCCTGACAAGTACATGTTGTCAACAGCTAGAACAAGGTTAAGTTTGGATTGAGAATTGAAGAAAGTAAGGTCAACCATCAACCCCTAATTCATCCCAAACATCGTGGATAGAACTCACCATGTAGTGGGACACATGCTCCTCTCCAAAGGCCTCCAAAAATGTTCTCCCCCACGTTTCTATCTTCCCTTTGAACTGGAGTCATTGTTCTGTTGTCAACACCAAGCCGCTGAAATATGGTAGAACCTCTTCAAAGGCTTGCCACATAGCAGCCCTCGCCCTACGATGTGCACCGCCGCCACTATTATTGTTCTCTGCTTGACATATGTCTTTCTAGGCCTTGTCGTATCAAGACCAAACCCTTGGTTTCACTAGTCTGCTGGCAACAACCCCACTGAAAGATGGATTCTGTGGCACATTCCCTGTGCTGCCACTGAGTTTCAGATCCTTTCTAATCTCCACGTTGCCACCGTGAGCCCTGATAGCTGACAAGGACTTCTCCATCTGCTTTATTGCTCTGGCCCTCAGACTTTGATCTTGTATGTTCCAGACATAAATGATGTGTTGATGCACAATCTTCTCCGCTAGGCAAACTAGGGCATGGAGTGTACAGATGTGCACTCTGTGCAACGGAATTGGCAAGATAGGCCGCCACCTTGTATGTGCACCTATGTCACAAGGTTTTGGCTCCACAGAGTTGGCAAACAGTCCCCCCACCGAGCTCGGTTATCCTCATTTTTTGATGGGAGCACTCCCCTGGCTTGTTGTCCCTACGGTAGGCTTAGCCCTCTTCTGCTCGCCGTATATGCAGTTCATTGCACACGACGGCCCCGACTCAAGCTCGTACATACACTTGATCTTCTTCATGTCCGCAGCGAGATGCCACTCTACATGGAATTCTTCAACTTCAGGGACAATGAGTTTCTCGCCATTGAATTGTGCGGCAATCACAGATGGAAATTTGGACTTCCCATAAATCCATTGCAGAACCTCCTAGGACTCCTTTTCCACTTGGAAGGTTGCCACTGGCCAAATTTTCTGCTCTAATTGGACTGAGAAAAAGAAGGCATGGTTCCTCTGAATGTCTGGGTCGAGCGCCCTATTCATCAACGTGATGCTAACCAGTTCAAATTTCTTGCCATTCACAATCTCTGCCTCGTCCTATTTCTTGCCATTCACAAATACCAGCGGTGCCCCTCTTAGCTCTGTGGAAACATGGCGAGTGGTTGTGAGGGCACAATTTTCTCGATAAATGCTCCTGCTGACAACAAACACTGAAAACAACAATCCAAGATGATTATGTTACCTTCTTCCGTGATGCCCTAGAAGATCACCATGCTTCTTTGGACCACCTCAAGGTATGTGAAAAGGGAATTCTTCTCAGTCAAAATGACTTCTTTTACCATGTCCTCGGTCTTCTTGTTCTTCTTAGAACTTGCTGGCAGCGTAAGTTGTCCTTCAACATGGTAGTATTTGCCAATATACTGTGGCAAGTTTGCATTTAACTCCTCCCGTAGCAGTTTCACATGATAGGAGCTTGGCAAAATACTTCCGGTGACTCCTTTGTTCAGATCAGCAATGGGAGCCTTCACATCTTTGTAGATAGCATCATATTCACAATGGAAAACCCATGCCTGGTTGCAAGCAGCAAGAATTTTGTCCGGTCCAATACTCTTACCAATTGATTAAAGCACATTGTTTGCAATCTGTGACTGAACATGTGCCATAGCAGACTGAGAAACAAGGGCCACACCTTCATGCCTTGACAGAATTTGAGCTAGTGCTACTGCTGTTCTATTTTGGGACTCTTTATCGCCCCGAAGTCGAGACCACCGACGCTCCTCTTGGTTCCTGTGGACAACAAACTGCACCACATCTGGTTGCAGCACTGTCCGCACAAGCTTCACTCTTGCTTTTGTTCCACCTGATCCAGGTTTTAACTCGTGAATCCCTCTAAGAGCCCAAGCCCTACTTCGCATGCCCATGGAGGTCTCCTTCTCGAAGCTGGCCCTCCGTTGGCAGCGGTCAACGTCTTCTTCTAGACCCCACACATGGCTCTCCAATTGCTCCACCCTTTGGGCATGGCAATCACGGACAGCCTGTAGTTTAGCCGGCAAATCCGTAAATGCCTTCTCTAACTCAAGGCAACGCATTCTCTCTACTTGGACATCTTTGGCTGCCCTTGAGTTGCCGGCTAGAGCTTTGCCTCTAAGTTGAACCACTTCTTTGCTCAACTATATCAACTAGATCCACGTCTCTTATTGTGTAGGACCATGTACACAATGATACAGCGGCCTGTGTGTATATCCGTGGAGACCCTGCTCTCCATGACATATGATTTCAATGAACTCTTTTAGCAGTTTGATTGGAGGTGGCTTCCTTGTCACTGGATCTACAGGGTAAATGGCTCCATTGATCCACAAGTCAATGTTCGTGTCTCCACGCAACCTCCGTGTTGGAAACGAGCTCCTCATGCATAGCTCCACTTGCTTAGAACCTCCTCTCATGGCCGGGGCATAGCGTGCGTCCAGTGAAATGTACTGAGTGTTTGTGCAGCCCTTGCTGCCATTGTGGACCTAATAATCGGTAGTCTTGATTGAATCTCCCCTGGTCACGCTTGGTGATTTGCAGGTAATCGACAAAACTTGTTATGATTTTGGGACACCTCCTACGCCCAATGAAAGACTAAAGTATTAGCAAATTTTCTCAACCGTGATAACAATTGCTGGACGACTAACTTCACAATCTCGAATACTTCTAACCTAATTCGATAAACCACAACATCTACAAGCGATGTCGACCACAAAGCCTACCTTACCCTATACCGTTGTGGCAGCAAGGCCTAATGAAACCGAAATTCAAATTGCTCTAAAACCCATTAGCTCCTAAACACTCCACAAAGGTATATCGTGGCAACTCACCTTCCCTTCAAGTACATCAGTTTTCATCTCTTCGATAAAGCCAATGTCCCCGACTAGGAACGACCCCTCGCCGCCGTCGCTGCCAGCGGACGCTGCCAGGAAATTAATCGGAATCTCAATTGTGCTCCACCGATCTGGGGCGCCATCGTCATTCGGAATCTTTGGAGCAAATCACATACAATTGTGCATCCCACACTACCATAAACAAATTGCTTAAGCAGAACAGGGCGCTTCATTTTCTTGGTGTTGAACGCCGTAGAGCCGGTGGCGCCATCACGCCCAAACCGTTGTGGCAACAAGTCGAACAATTTGTGGATCGAGGCAACCGATCGAGGGAGTTTTATTATTTGTAGAGCAATAATTTCCACTCCTTGGCACTCAACGAACACCGTTGACGCCTCGGCGCCAACGAGGCAAAACCCAGCCACGCAGCTCCCTTTGGTCTCACTGCCTTCTCTTGCTGACAACGAGAGAGGGATTTTTGGGCAGGAAATTCACCTACTTCGGGCTGGTTTACAAGGCTTTTTGCAGACCCCGGATTTCCCCTAATGTCCTTTTTGTGAAAGAATTCTTTGTGTTGCCATATCCGAAGCAACTGTTTCAACCCTAAAAGGTGTTTTGAAATTTGGATGGAGCAATACTAGTGCTTATAAAAAACGGGTATGAAGTTCTTTAAATGCCATATCAGCTTCTGTCGTCCATTTATATTGTTTATTCTTGCCAGTTAAAATGGTAAGGGGCACTGCGATTCGAGAGTAATCACAAATAAAGCGACGGTAAAAATTTTTGAATCCCAAAAAAGACTAGATTTATTTGACCATACATGGAATTGGCCAATCTTTAATAACTTGTATTTTATCTTCACACATCTCTAAGCCTTTTGAGGAAACAATCATGCCCAAGAACTCCACAAATTTGTAATGAAATTGACATTTTGATTCTTTTGCATAAAGTTCGTGTTTTTAGGTTGTTTTAATACTTCTCTCACCACTTGTATATGTTCTTCCAAAGTCTTTGAAAAAAATAAGATATCAATTAGATATATGACCACTAATATATCAAGGAGATGTCCAAAAATACTCTGCATGTGGGATTCGAAAGGCATTACAAGATATTCAAAAAGACCGTAGCAGTTTTTAAAAGCCGTCTTGTATTCATGTCCTATAGCCATACGTACACAATGGTAGGCTTGTCTTAAATCTAGTTTTGTGAATATGGTGGATCCTACCAGTCTATCGGTAAGTTCAAGAATAAGCGGTAGAGGATAACAATTTTTCACAGTGACTTTGTTCAAATTTCGGTAGTCTATGCAAACTCTTATGGAACCGTCTTTCTTCTTAGCAAATACGATAGGGGTGGAAACTCGAGATTTTGACTGCCTGATCCATCCTTTTCCTAAATTTTCTTCTAAATATTTTCAAAGTTCCTGTAATTCCATAGGAGACATTGGTTGTAGTCCCGTGTTTCGGGGTTCCTGTCCCTCCTTAAAATCAATCTTCATGTCACATGGACCGTGATCAGGTTATTCATTAGAGGCCTGCTCACTAAACGCCTCATGAAGGTCTTGATATTCGGTTGGAATTGATACTGATTCCATTTCCATACATTCACATATTTCCAAAGCATAAAGCTCGGCATCCTTTGCTGACAATCTAAGTGCCGTTGTTGATACCATTCCATACTTGGGAGCAATTAATGCTGAAGTTCGTTTTGATTTATTTGTACCAAGAATCACCTGCTTAACCAATCCTTGTTCTGTTGCTGGTTGGCTTTGCTCGATGGGGGAGCATCCGCTCGCAGGAATCCCTTGGATTGTTTTGTAATGGGTTCTACGAGGTTAATTCTTTGTACCTGCAACCCCGACCTATTAATATTTTCTGTAACTTCCAATTCCTAGGGCTAGCTTCCTCCTTCTACTAGAGAGTTCAAGGTCTGCTAGAAACAATTATTTTTACAAAAAAGTGAATCAAATTGCACCTTCCTATGAGACCAACGGATGGTGGGGTTGTCGCATATGAGCCATAGGGTACCCAACACATAGGAATACCTTCCGGTATTGGTGATATCTGCAGTTATTGTTTTGCAATGTCCTTCTATTTAAGGTTAATGGTAGCTTAGTGAGTGATGAGCTCGGAGTTGATTAGTCTACCATCAATCACTCTGACTTCGTGCGGATGTTCTTTGGTCTTTACAATCGCATTGCACTTCTGTGCAAAATGAGGATGAACAAAAATATTAGTGGCACCAGAATCCACCAATGCAAGAGTTGCCACACCATTCACTTCAACATCCAAAGTTAGGTGCGCTCCCGGGTCAAGGGTGGCACATAAATATTAGAGATCATTTCCAGTTTCCAGATTCAGTGTAGTTGTCAAATCCAACATTTCTTGTCGCATTTCTTGCCCCAATCCCATCCATGACTGACTAACCTCAGGTTTCTGGGGATCACTTCTTTTTATGATCATTAAAGCTGCCCTTTGGACGAATCTCGGATACTGAACCTCTCCGCTCAGTCTCGAGTTCTGCCTTTTCCCGAAAACTCACTGGCTTCTTCCTCTAAAGATGCAATAGATAGTGGCTTGGAGGGGTTGGTGGGACATTTGGAACGCAGATGGCCGATTTCACCGCAACCCCAACACCGTCCGTGCCCTTGGTAGTATAACCTTTCTGCAGATGTTTTTTCTAACCCCGTGCTTACTCGTACCGCCTCAAGCTCCATTGGCACTGGTCCCGACAAACCATTGTTAGAAGGTTTTTCAACCGGATTTCAAGGCACAAAGTCAGGGGTCCTTGACACAAACGAATTTGGTTGAGATCGTCAATTTTGACGTCGGCCCTAAAACCTCTCGTCAATTCTTGATGCCATTGCCATCCAATCTTGGAGTCTCTAGGGTTGGCTTTCCGAGGTAGCCACTAAGTCCAAGACCTCATCCTACAGTCCTCCTCTAAATCATGCTATCAAACTTGATTCATTCCAGTCGAGTTGCGCAACAAGCTCAATAAAAGTGGAAATATAAGCTGATACTAAGCCGGTCTGACGTAACCTTCCGAATTTGTCCTCAGCATTATCTCGTCTATCCAAGTCACCATATACACCACTGACCGCATCTCGGAAAACGGTATAATTAGTTAAGAGTTCATGCTCCCGTTCCTTGTCCAAAGCTTGAAGAAAAGGCATTGCCCAATTTTGTCATATAAGAAAGTGTATATGCTACCTTCTCCGCAAATGAATTGTAAGTTGGTGGCTTACCTCTGAAAACTAATCGAAGCTGTGCAAACCAACAGTACACCTCATTTCTTTTCTTTCCGGAAAACTTCTGAGGATTAGCTACTTTTAATTTTCAACTCTCAATATCAGGCTTTCGATATCCTCCCATCCTTGAATATGTTCATCTCCCTTGATTGAAGTTAAAGGAGATCGTTGTCGAGGTATTGCATCCACTTACTCTGAAATCTGCTGGACCAAATGTGAAATTGCAAATTGAAAAACAGATTGAATTTGCTGCTCTATAAAGGAAGTAAATTCAAAATCCACGATCTCTGGCACAGGGAGCCCTCCAGATACCCCGTCCACATGATTGTGATCCATCACGCAATCGGAGGTTAATCAACTCTCTGTTAATGCAGCTCCGATGCAATTCTTTCCGCGGAGCCCATGCGTGTTTTCTGCAGTTTGAAGCTCATCCTTCAAGTTACAAGACTTTAGACAAGGTCCTCGGTCACTGTTGGTACATAGAGAACACGATTCCCATCTTCAGGACGTCTAATTCCTCCATTTCCAAAATTATTATCCATTCGAATTCAACCCTCGGTATCCATTACCATTATTGAATCATGTCCGAGCACCCACCTTGGCAGTCTGATCATAACACAAGTTCTGGCGTGTGATTTGGTGCAGGTTTGGTGAAGTTTGAAGCTTGATGGTCCAACTGCATGACCACATCGATCATCCAGTGCGAGATCGCCATCGCTGCTCCAATGAAGTCGACAACGCCCAAGTATGCTCAAGTTTAGGAAGCCGTGACAGTTCTTCATTTCCTCATAATTTGGCCATTCTCTTTATCTCGACACGAGATTAGTTCATAGACAATAGCAATTTTTTTGTTTGTATGACAAGATCCTCAACAAGTAACTGTCAACAGCAGTTGTATACCTGTCCAACCCTTCGCTGCTGAATTTGATATAAGTCATCAGAAATTTCTTACAAGTTAAGATGCTTCGATCTTCGTAACTTCCTCAAACGTGACCAATCATCATAAACCATTTCCGGAACACAAGCCAATCAATGATGTGACATTATGTCAGGGCTCAAAATTCCTGGCTTTGGTTCTAGCATGATAAGGGTGCAACAAACCATAAGTCAACCTTTACTGCGAGCTCATCAGATTGTGAAGCTCAACTACCATATCTCTAACTCGGCAAGCAGGATCCAAATTGACAATTAAATCAACATGTAACTCAACTGAGATGAACACACTAAGCTAAACTATGTAGAAATCAGAATCATATTACAAAATGTCGCATGAGGAACACACTTCCTCATCCTGGTTTAAATAAAAGAAAGCTGGAATCGCTTTCCCTGGTAGAACAGTTATAATTGCCCTTCCAGTCCACCTGTTGCTAACTAGTTTGTAACAATGTACAATGTCATCCGAGGATGGTGGCAATCTGGGGGTTGCGTCACCTTGGACGTTGCGAAGCAAGCTTTCAACGACTGGAGGATCTTCTGGCACTACCATTACTAGCAATGGGATGGATCGATGCAGCTGGTAAGTACCAAAATCCCAAACTCGTCCCATGCAAGTCCACTATCAAATACTTCCAAGCACTAATCCAATGGTCTTCTTTTGCAACAAAATCTCTCACTTGATGAACTAGCAGACATGATTTTTTGCAACCTAGCAGAGACAATACACAACAAGTGGCTACAACAAACTCGGAACACAGGGGACGGCCTATACGCCGCCACAGTTGACAATATGATGCGCGCCTTCATGCAGATCATGCAGTACAAGAAGTATCTGAAAGAGGGGCGAAGAGGCAAAGGACCGGATAAAGCTGAGCTCCGTCTCTGTCAAACACAACGAAAGTTGGACCCTGTAATGATTGTTGAAGCAATGAGGGCTTATTTTGGAGCGTACAATGTGCTAACGAAAGAGAAAGGACTAGAGTGCGCCAAGATCTTTGACTCATTGAAGCGGAACTTGATCTCCCCTTGGGAATTGCTCACGACTCACACTGCTTAGATAAGGTGAATTATTTGATACCAGCCATGGGGACCAGGTCAAGAAGAGCGAGGATTGAGGAAGCACTTTTGGATCCAATGTCTGGTATCCAGCACACCATGTCTATACTAGAAACAAACTGTGATCCTAACACGTGGCACATTGCTCGCCTTTCGAATCGGTCAACACAAAAATGTTAAGCCCTTCAAGCCTTGACGAGGAAGAAATGCGATAGAAAGATTTCCATGAGAGCAAGAGGCACACCCGCGCCTACGTATTCTAGAAGGAAGAAAGATTATCACACCAAACATATTGTTCCTGCAGAGTAATGGTATACCCTCTTGATATCACGCGTTACGTGAATGGGGGGGCCAAGACTTGGGTTATGGATTGGCCTACCATCCCTATGGTGTGCCCTGTGAAAATTGGAACTAATCTCACTCGTCAAGGAGTTCTAACTCTTCATGGAACTAGCAAATTGAGATGCGCACTCTACGCTTTGCAATAATCATTCCATTCGAAGGAACCCTGACGTACTCACTATAGATCACAGAAATAAGTGGGAAAACGCCGCTCTCATGGACAATTGCGGTGTACCAGGAGTAATCACTATTCCGTATCCTAGATATGGATGTGTGGTAACTCTAAACACAGGAGGGAACAAGATGTACCGCTTCACCATTGCTAGCTATCCCCAATGCACTTGCCCGGATTTTGTGAAGATGCTTACAGAGACTCTTGGGAAGGCCAAGCAAATAGAAATACTGCAAACACTCATACTATGTTCTTCGTTACATGTACAAGATGGATCCTAAGGAGGACTCCTTCATGCATGCTCCTAGCTATAGCTACAATGAAGTTATGCGCGTCCTCAAATGTATGGGCGTAGTATAGCATGTATTTAGCCTTCAGTAATGAACACCATTTTTAACGATATCTCAGTAGTCTCTTGATTTGAAATGGATTTGTATTTGATTTGAACAGGAAAGATTAAAGTTTCTACTATTATCTTATACTTTAGTTATTTATCTTGCCCTAGTTATTTACGTGCCTAGTTTTGAAGTGGCATTAAACATTTATACTTTCAATTTTTATTTTTTATTTTTTTATTTTTATTTTTCTTTTAGTTACGGAAAAAAAATTTGCTTATCTTGACCTTTGTCAGAGAGTATCTTGGATCCAAGACACACCTGAAGAATCACAATGTGGAGTCCCTTGAGTCCGAAATACCCCCTAACGAGGCCAAAAACTAGCCCAGAAAAAAAATGTCTCTTGATTAAATGAAGGCAAGACTTTGTGGATTTTTTTACTTAAAAATGAACATGTTTCTGCATTTCACAAGAATTTTGCAACATGTTTTAAATATTTTGTTGCTTGAACCATATTTTCATGTTTTAAAATGAAAAATCTAGATTACTTATAATTTATACTAAAATTTGTGGTTTTACACAGAATCCATGAGAATCGGTCCTTTGTTAAATTTAATCATTTCTGATTGCCCGCGCAAAAAACCTTTAAAAAAATAAAAAAATAAAAAAAAATAATAAAATAAAAAAACCTGAAAAAAAAGCGATTTTTTACGAAATGTTTTCTAATTTAAGAATCCATGCTTGCTGCTTGCTGCTCCCTGCTCACAAGATTGCTTTGCAATTCTTCACCCCCCTTCACCTCCTCTCACTTCTCACCTTCTTTGTTCTTACCTCTTCTTACCCTCACCTTTTCATTGTTTCAACTCTCGACTTACCTTTGACCCTCTCAGCTCCAACCTAGCTATCATTGCCTCTTCGCCGCTCATTCAATTTGGCTTGCTTAGTCCATTCTTACCTTATCCTAAATCTCTTTCCTCTCTAACCAAAATGGCTCTTATCAGAATTAAACTTCTTAGACTAGTGATTTCTCTCGCACCTAAGGTTACTTCTGATATCCAATATTCTTCAAGCAAATTGCAATAGTCTTTTCAGCCTCTTCTCTTGCTCACAAGTCTCCATTGGACCAAAATTATTGTAATTTGATTTGGATCCAACAAAATTTAAATGTGTACATGGCAATTGCGAGTGATCATTACTACTTCTACTAGAATAGTCATTGATTCTAGGTTTGAAGCGATGGTTGAGCGGTTTAAGATTTATGCTCACAAAATATGTATTCTAAAAGCTCACTTACTTAGCATCTCATAGCACGCACTCATTTGGGATCATTTGAACCTAAGCATTTGAATACAAGGCATCATTTAAACTACCAAATGAGGCCCTAACAATGTTGATGTTTCCATTGAAGCGTTGTTGGTCTCTGCAATGAAAAAAAAAGAGGGAATTGATTGTAGCCACTACCACCTACTTCATTTGCTTCAAAGCCACTTCACATCAGTCCCTCTATGATTTTTACAAATTTCACATATAATTGTTTTCTACTTGTGAAGCAAAAAGATACATAGTACACCATTGATGGAATATATCATCATAAAACATAATTCTTATACCAATTGACAATTTTGAGTTTTTTGAATATGATTTTCTACTAACTATTTGATTTATGTATCAAACAACAATACATAATAACATTAAAATGGCAAGCCTTTGCAAGTATCTGAAGTCCACTAATGGCCTCTTGAGAACGACATTCATATGCACTTCCCCTTCTACGGGTCACTCAATTTTTTCAAGTGGCATGGTCTGTGGAGTGTGATATCTGAGACGGAATTCTTTTATTTAGGCAAAAATTCAAGCCCTAACTTTGATGATCCACAAAGGATATATCCTTGTAGAAGACTAATCATGTCAGCAAAATAATATTGCAAATTTAATCTAATATTAGTACTTTTGGTTGATGGAAAATTTTACTTACATAACTATTCTCTTAGACAATATCAATTCCATAAAAAGTATCTCCGTTAGTTATAAACATTGTCAATGCTTCCAACCAATGCTAGTAAAAAATTCTAATCCTTCACTCATCTTTTCTATTCCATGCATCATAGCTTTCCTTGAAAGCTACTATATAGATCACCTACACAAGCATAATATCAATTAAACTTTACCACCATCCTCTTCTTTGAATAAGGTTTCCTAGAATTGTCAAATAATTCTATCTCCACTTTGGATTCATAATACCAATGCGATGGGTCTTTAGCATAAAGTTTCAAAACATCTCATTTGTGAGTGACTCAAACTAACCAATTCAATCATGACCAACTCAATCATGATTGACTAACTTAGCTCAAAATGAAAAGATAAAAATAGCCTCATTGTCCATTGTATATGTGTCATGGTTGACATATGAGTGAAAAAAGAAACAAAACTATGGAGGGAGTCCAACTTAGTATCAAACGCAAGGTGATGAAGATATGCCAATAAGTAAACAAATATCTATTTTATATCCTCTTGGCTTTCAAGCAATGCACCTACACTATACTTAGAGAGTGTGCTTGAGTATGAAGATCCCATTTACACCCATTAAACTCTACTTGTCATCCACCAATTCTTCATTGTTGGATCAGATAGCCTTTTGTCATATATATATATATATATATATATATATATATATATATATATATATATATATATATATATATATATATATATATATATATATATATATATATATGTATCCAAGGTTGTGCTTTTATAAAATAATTACCCGCCTATGTTTTAGCTAAATGGAAATTTTCTTTGAAAGTTAAATTATGAAATTGATTATATCAAACGTTGTTGCCTTGATTCTTGTAGACAAAAATTTTGCATCAAACCTTAAACATTACATTCTCCAACTTGTAGTTTAGGAAGATTTTCAAAACCTTGAATTTTTGTACTTTTTTATTAAAACTTTAAAGCCGCCTAACAACGCTCTTTGTATATCTTTGTACGAAAACTTAGCAGCACATTTTAGACCTCACATTCCCACGGCTTCTAAATCCCTTGTTCATTTCATCCCTAGACCAACACCACTTACATATTAAATCATATCTTGCAAGTTTTATCTCTAAGCCTATAGGCCAAACATCAGCAGTTTATGTAATATTGTTTGTATTTTGGCTTGATGACTTCATACTTTTGGAGATTGGTACTTTTTCCGTAGATGTTAATCCTTGTTACAATTAGACCGTAATAGGTAGACTACAAATGCAGTTACAGAGAATCGTATGCCTATGTTATAGATGAGACTGTTAGACAGAGAGATTAGTGTTTACATGTAAAATGCTCGAGTGATGAGTTTCTCTCTCACTTGACCACTTGTAATTTCTGTGATTGCATTATTCTCATGTTCTCTGAGCTTGTGTAAGTGTTGACAATTTCTCGTCGGATTTATGTTCTTAACATTAGGTCAAGTTATCAATTTGTCTACACTCCTAAGAAGACCCAAAGAATTTTTGATCTTTTTTAGAATACTAGGAAGCAATATTGCTATGGTGACTTAATTTTGGATCTTGACACTTCCATTGTCAAGAACAATTAGAAATGAAACGAGGAACTTGGGTTTCAGAAGACATTGAATCGGAGTGGGCTGATTTCATTCAGTATTAGATCTATACTATATTTCAAGCAGCCCTGCCTTATTTTGTCCAACAAATTGCCGAGTCATCAACTATGACCGTGTCAAACCTCACTTCCTCTTACGCTTGGGACTGAGTCTCGAGTGGTACAAAATGACAACCTTGTGGTCGCACAACAAGAGTCAAAGGTTGCCAATCCAGAGAAAAAGGGGTGGTGAAGTATACTGATGATTTGCTCAGTTTCAGCTGGTTTTAGAAGTAAGCGACGATCTTACCGTTGCGACAAGGACAAGATAGCTCGCGCAATTTCATACATGACTAGACCTGCTCAACGTTGGGTGATGTTGATTTTATAAAGATGAAATTTGGTGTTCTAGACTTGCTTCCTGGTCCTCCTCCTATCTGGTCGGTTTAGTCTCATACGCCCCCTTGGACTCTTCTCCAGTGGCCATGTTTGGTGACAATTCTCATGCGGGTTGTACTAGTGCCACATTTGGTGGTCCTTCACTAACAACTTGTTTTTCACGTGAATTCTCTTGCTTTGGGTCCGGATCTAGGTATTCCTCTTCATCTGGAAGTCCACTAACATGTCCGGAACAGTATAAGGTTTGAGTTCATATCATTGGAAATATGAAGGAACATTTTGAGAACAAAATTATAACTTGGAAGAGGTGACTCGATTATGGCAAGAATACATAATGATCATATCAAAAATAAGGCTTGCAATGGCCGGTACATACTGGAAAATCATGGTACGAGACAAGGCATTCGATACAAAGTCATTATGCAAATCATTCTCTTGATCTATTCATCCTTTAATATGTTATATTTAGAATTGGCACACGATGGTGTCTAATGGGATTTTGGACTTGCAGGTTTTCAATAGTCCCATCTTGGCGGCTAGAAAAATCAATAGTTTTCATCAGTTCCATCAAATGGAAGGGAATTTCATGAAATAGACGTACTTTTTATGTCATTAGTAAAATAGATTCATCATTAGTAAAATAGATTTCATAACTAAGATTGAACTTGTTAAAGCCAAATTTTTTACAAAACTCATTGAATAAATATTTAAATTGATATAAATATGTGGCTCAACTATAATATCAAAACTCAATAAACCTTATTTTAAAAATCTCAAAATTACGATTTATACTAAATATATTTTCAAAAAGAAATATAACTTAGTAGAATATTCATTACACGATAGTACGATACATTGTATCATTTTTAAAAAATGTAACATAACAATTGCATGATTATGAAGTGATGGCATCATTTTATCACATATAAGGCACTATTTTCTAAAATGTCTAGAGATAAGATTATTTGTTGTTGAAATTTTTGATGATCTCATTATTGATTACCGTCTAAATTTAAAATTATAATAACATACTTTTTAACAAATATCTTTATCTGCCATTACTATAATTGATATTAATTTATATACGTTATAAATGTAATATCTTTATCTATCAATTCTCTATACTTTGCCTATTTTACTTCAATTGCATCTAAATTATTTCAAACTTATCATCATACGCCCTTGTATATACTTCTACCAATCTACTACTTGTATATATATTTATATATATATATATATATATATATATATATATATATAGATAGATAGATAGATAGATAGATAGATAGATAGATAGATAGATAGATAGATAGATAGATAGATAGATAGATAAATAGATAGATAGATAGATAGATAGATAGATAGATAGATAGATAGATAGATAGATAGATAGATAGATAGATAGATAGATAGATAGATAGATAGATAGATAGATAGATAGATAGATAGATAGATAGATAGATAGATAGATATTGAATTCCATGATTCTAAAACAAATTTTAAAATGGAGTTGTTATGTAAGTATTTTTATATTAGAGAGTCCTTCAATTATAACATGCACTACTAACTTGTATTCCAGGAATCTTGACAAATACTTCTATTGTGTGCCATTTATATTAGTCATTTTAATTTTCCCATCCAAATTTTCCTCTTTTCTCTTATGTTTTCCCATTTAATTTGACCTTCATACATCCTAACTTTGGATGGATTTTTAAATTTTAGTCATTTTCATTTCTTTACTTTTTTTTGCTTAAAAAATTATTCATTTATTTATTTTCTTGCGATATTCCTTATATCCTTTTCACCTTTTCTATTTGTTTCTTTTTTCTATTTCTATTTTTCTAACATTTCTTCTCTCCTCTTCACCTTCCTTCCTCCTCCCCCCCTCCTCGTCATATTCCTTATCTTTTGAATACAGTTTCAATAGTAAAGTAGTGAAGATTTGGGCCTAAATAAATAGGAAGAAAGGTTTTACCATACTATTAAGGTTCCGTATTACTTAAGAAGATTAATCTCTTCCAATCTCTTTCAAAACATGACTCTTACGTAGACGTAACCATTCATTTGTTTGGCAGTTTAATGAAACTTTCTTATTTAAAGTTCATTCAGTCGTTCTTGTTTATAGTTTAAATCATGATGATGAAGCTCAAGTATTGTTGGTGACAACAACTTGACTCTCTAAATACTACGTTCTACTCTTTGATGTCACAAAAAGCCTATTTATCTCTAGTTACATTCTACTATTTCTATGCATTTGCAAGTTTTGGTGATTGAACTAGATTAACTTATTGTAGAATAAAATGCCAATGCCAACAATACCCCTCCTTCATCCAAAATCTACAGTCAAACTCTTGCGATGGTTTCTAGAAATTTGTAGGATCTATGAGCAGAGGTGGTTTTTAGGATATTCTAGCTCACAATGCAATTGTTCTAGCATTTCTAAACATTGGCCTAATGTTTCCATAGACATTAACTTGTCAAATTCAATTAGAGTCCGTCAATAATGTCTTAAAATACGTGCAACTTAGAGTCCCCATTATGCACATCCCAAGAAGTTTTCCATATATAACCTTAGTTCGAGGTGTACCTTACCAACACGCGGCCTGAATTACTAATGCTCCTTCCTAACCTCGTTGCCACGGACCTCTGCAACATAGACAAGGAATACTTTATCGTATTTTGTATCAGCTTAAGTGACTTTGGTGAAAGCAAGCCCTCCCTATCGGGTGCATCAACCACACATCTTTACCATGTCGCAGCAACTTGTTGCCAATATATCTGTTGGATTGGATTATCCCGTTCATCGGCATTCTAGTCTATGGTGCACTTTACAACGGGCAAAGGCTCCTTCATCTTGAGCGTTGAAGCTCATTGCAATTGCTAATGATCTATTGCTGCCGCTAATAAACGGGCCCCATTGCTATGGTGGCAATAGTTTTGCCCTAAGTGGACCAAGTTTTGACCCAAGTGGACTCATTGGTATTGACTTGTACGAGGCCGTGGAATCCAAGGCAGACGAACACCTAAGCACTTGTTCAGAGTTTTGGACCTAGTGCCTGATCATTCAGACGACAATAAGCACTCACGGCCACGACTGACTTCTAGCTCGTGAAAGCCACGACACTGTTTGTAGTACCTGCATATTTGGTGATTAGTCCAAATGGGTTTAAAACACCATAGTCTATGTTTTTGAATTTCTAAGTTGTGCATTCCATAGCACATCCTTTTGTAATAATAGTTGGATGCATTGCTCTCTGTAAATGATCTAGTGAACACTTTTAGAATGCTTAATATTCTACATATTAGAAGTGGTGTAATTTCATTGTCGTGTTGTTAACTACCAGTAATGCATTCAAATTTGAACTAGAATGTAAATTTTATTTTCAATGGAAACTTTGTAAAATGTCCATCATCCGCACATTTGAGTCTTGGAATGAATCTGTCCTTGAGTTTTTTATCTACTCTTGAGTGTTGTTTTGTACTTTGAGTCATTTATAGAGACTCATGTAATCAACAGTGACTCTAAGTTGCACGTATTTTAAAAAGCAAAGCTAGTGCTTCACATACTTAAAATATGCTTCACCTTCTAATAATATGGGGTGGCATTCATACCATTCTAAAAAAATGCATTCAAGAACTCTTAGTGCCTCCATAGAATTAATACTCAACATTGCATATTAGATCTCCCAATCATTCAGCCTTTACTTTAAGAATGATTGAAGAGATCTAATAATTCAGACAAGTATCACTGCAGCTGTTGTCATTCTACAAATATGTTGCAGCACAAGTAATTATGGAGGAATCCTATTCTAGTAAATAGAACAATCCCTTTAGCAAATTTGGAGTTTTAAGGCTTGCTGAATTTCCCTCCTATTATCTTAACCTGAATCTTTCCCGCCTGGCTGTTGTAATTCACTCAATGTTCACAACCCTATATAAACCGCAGTCCCCAAAATTGTTTTTCATCTTCCACATTTGCTTGATGTTTGCTTGAGATTGTGGACGCAGTGACACCTTCTCCCTTTAACATTTGAATGTTGCTTTGTTGTGAAGTCTATGAAGCCGGACATACTCTAAGGTCTTAACTATTTTCACGTTTTGATACTATGTATTCCACCATTATATTGAATTAGCTTCAACACTTGCATGTTTTGACTAGGATGTAAACTAACATGATATTGTTGTCTTCAAAAGGTTGGCATGTTGCATTGCTATTTCAACTGTAAACCTTGTAACACTATATAGTCTTCCAAATGCGCAAGCTGTGATTGCATTCAAAGATTGAGGTCTAGTGCTCTATTGTCTTCAGTGTTTTAGTTACTTCCGTTTCTAAAGGCAACTGTCGTAGGTGTGTTCTTTACACTTCCAAATCCATCAAGATTCCTCTAACTCCATGTATACTGAGATCACTGCAGTAACTTCATCTTCAAGTTTAGATATGTGTCACTAAGGTCTAGTTAGAATATTGTCAATGCTTTTGTCTCCTAATTCGTTCATAAACAATTTCACTTTAATTTGTAGTTGCAATAATCTTTCTTGATGTTGGATGATAAAGCTTGACCTTTAACTTTGCATGCACGTTCTAACCATAGAAGTATACAGCCGCCTACAAGAAACAACTCGATATGCCTTTTTGAGGCATTCAAATATTTGTAAATAACATATGATAAAATTGGTCTATGTTATCTTGCAGAATTATCATTCAATTCTTAGCCAAGCCCACTCAAGCAGATCAAGTTTCAATTTCAAAAAAGTAAACTTCTAATACTTGATGGATTTTTTAAGCCAATTTTTATGAATTTACAATATATTTTATTGAAAATAATCGGAGATGACTTTTTTAAATTTAATTGCAAAGATAAGTAAGGAACATACATACACACATCTTTTGCATTACAAATCACTCCATTGGAAATTCCTCTATGAAGAATTCAATGAAAAGTTATTATGCAAATAATTTTGTAAAATATATAATTCTTTATTGTAATTAGATTTTGGCAGAAGAATTATACCATCATGCTCAAATGTACAATGTTAATTCCCACGTGATTCAAATGTCATCATGCTCAAATGTACAATGTTTATTCCCATGTGACTCAAATGTACAATGTTAATTCCCATGTGAATCTTAATTCTAAATCTTGCATTCCATTGAAACCTCATATACACTTGCTCGATAGTTTTTTCTTGCTAGAAGTTCCACATATGTCATTTAACTTATTGCCAACATTCCAACCACGTACGTTATTTTTGTGCATGCAAATCCCTGGCTCAATGATATTTAAATATGGGCCATGTTGATTGCATTAAGTCTAATATACGTCAGATATTTCTCACATAATAACTTGCTATTTCAGAAACTACAATAGCTTATTTGTTAGATCGTCAACTGAAGAGTTCCCTATACCATTAGTTTCCACGTGTTGGCAATGTAGACGAAATTTTGGATTCAGGTGGTCTCTTCAATCTTAGCAGGTCTTTGTAAAGATTCATCGCGCTTTAGTATTTTTAGTGTGTCCTTTTGACTAAAAAGAATTGCTTATGTATAATGAGATTCTAAACTAAACTCTATTTCGGATAATTTGACTTTAGATTGCAATGCTCTTTAAGGTGTACTGCATTTCCCTCCAAAGTAGGCCATGCATGCTACATTGCAATCTGTGATATTGTGACCTTAGATCCTTGAGTGTAGAATCCAAAAAGTTTGTCTGAGATGGTTTTTTTGGGTTTGTTGTAGATATATGGGACTCCATGGCGGATATCCAGGTCCATGTGTCCAAAAAGGTATAGATTAAATATTTTCCCTGGGAATTGTTTGTGGCAATCCATCCTTTACCTTAGTTGATTGCGTTGATTGTAAATGAAATTTTTTTACACGCAACTTATTTTTGAAGGGGAAATTCGAGAATGTTGCAATTTTTGAGCTCGACATTTTAAACGGTCGGGTACATCTTCATTAACCAAATTCTAAGATTGCATTGCATGAATACGTGATCATAGGCATGATAATCTATGATTTGTTTGAATGTCAAAGGGTGTTTCATATAAAGTTTGGATGAAAGACACTTCGTGAAATCTAGTCAGAAGTATGTGTAATTAATTATTTCACTTAATTTTTGAATTTTTTACATATGAAATTAAATTTCATTGTTGAACGTCTATTTTATCCTTGCTAGATTTATTTGAAATGATTGTAATGCTTTGCTATATAGTATTACTTTTCTTAAAAAATAAATTTTTGTAGCAGAATCGAGTTTTAACTAGGAGATAATTAGTTTTCTTGGCATCTTAGATGGAATTCAACCTCTAGCCTTTTAGAAATTTATAGCTTTACAAGATGTAACAAATTGAGATGACATGTATTAAACTATAGTTTAACAATGACAATGCAATTCAAATAATTCCTTTCTTTTTTGTACAAATCCTACTCAAGCTAGAGACACTCTTCCAGTCCTCACTCTAGTGGCCACGTGATTGCACTGCGTCTACATCAAATCACTATAGTTTTTTGGTACTGGTCTCCTAGATCGTTCAATGTTTTATATATGAAACTTGTTGTACTTTTGTAGTTGGAACATGTGTATATTGATTTAGCTACTTTCTTAAGTGCCGCAGAGTGAGTTTGATGGTGAATCAAGTAGGCCTTTTATCTAATGGTGAGGCTGTTAGTCTGCGTAAACGGATGGAGATGACTGAGACACCAAACCGGTCACCAGGGCTAACTTGTGGATTAGAGGAGTGGCAGCGGTGTTTATAGGAGCTGAGGTATGTAGATTAGTAGTTGGTGAAGTAGTTAGTCACCTAAGCAGGTCTAAGATCCAAGGCTAAGTGCTTGGAACGTAGCTAGAACACTATCTAGAAGTTTTAGTGAGAAGGACTAGAGTAGAAGATTTTCCAAAGACTGCCGTGGAACTACAAGGTGAAGATTACTTGGGCAGCAGAGGGATTAAGGAAACAGTAATGTCAGTGTACATTTAGAGAGATAAAACAAGAGAGAGAGTTGAAGAGACTTTCCCAGGTGCCTTAGACTATGGGACAAGGGGCGAACACATACATGTAACACTAAGTCGGATGTAACAAAAGAGTCAAGGCTTTACTCCTTAGAAAGGCACAGTGCCATCATTGTAGCTGTAGTGTCCAAGTACAAAATAAAGAGTGTCAAGGAGGTGGCCAATTGGTCTAGAGTTCAAGCGGTGCTATCAAAATGCTCCATGTCTCTCGTACAAGAAGTGATTTCTACTACCAACCTTTATCCTTTTGTACTTACCTGATCTTGCAAACTGCGGCTAACTACCAGTTTCAATGCCTGTAATCTATGAATGCCATGGCTGCCGTGTTGTCCTTGGCCTTGTATCATATTGCCATCCTTTTCAAACTGCAATTTGTCCTTAGTTTGTTGCTTTAATGGCGCAACGCTGAAAGGCTGGAAGCCGGTCGAGGTGGGTCTCCTCGCGAGGTACTCGGACTTGGCGTCGTGGGGGTGCTTGAACACTGTAGAGAGCAGCTATGGCTGCAGCAACACCCCCGTGGATTAGCTTATGCTTAGACTAAGAAGTATTAGTATGTAAATAAACATCAAAGACCGTCCTGCCCCAGAGCCTATTACACGCGGGGCATTGCACCTGATCAGCCTCTAGATTGGCATTTAGAGTAGCGAGGTCGGGGTTGTCTACGAAGTACTTCTTCACTTTGGCTATGGCGATCTCCTTGACTTCTTTGACATCACTGTCATCCTCCTCGTCCCCCATGTTGTACTCCTCTTTTAGTCGTTGCAATGCAATTTTGTGCTTCTAAATAGGTTTGGAATGGACAAGTTCCGCTGAATTTGGTTGATTTGGCACAGGGATGATTGTCGGTGCAGGTGATCGTGGCTCCGGAGTTGGCTGGAATAGTGAATGTTGCAGGGTATCATCAACATCCGTTGGTGCGTCCAGGATGTGTACTCTCTTCGCTTGATCACCTTGTTTTTGGAGCTCTAGAAGTAAGGTAAGTACCGCAACCTTGTCTTGGTGTCCGTGGATTGGTGATGGCTCACGGATTGGTGCCTTGTTGTTCTTGCCAAACCGGTTCACTATGTCCATGGCGTCAATGACCATGACATCTAGGTCCATGTTGTCCCAATTTGGCTCAGATTGTTCTAGCTCAAGCTCTGGGATTGCGTCATCAATGCACAAATTAATAAAATCCAAGGGTGGTACTTGTGTGGTTGGGGGATTTTCCTAGAGCATTCAGTATGCATTGTTAGCAATGACTCAAGCCGCATTTTGAATCCAATTCACCTTGTTGGCCTCGAAGTTGGTCTCAGCGTTCTCGGTCTCTCTTGTTGCCACTTGGAGATTTTCTCTGTGTCCATGGCTGCCATCAACTCTATGCTGGTCCCCTATGCAAGAGCATTCTTTAGGGCTTTACATAGGGCAATGTAGTCAATATTCTGTTGCTCAAGCAGCTAAGCTTATATGACTGCCAAATTCCTCTCCTTCTCTAAGGTGTCCACCTGCTCGTGAAATGTGTTTAATTCTAACTCCAAATTTAAAACTTGATGGCGCGAGGTGGCGTGGATCTGGTTGATCTCGTCTACTTGTACTCTATACTCACCTTGAGCATCCTTTGTTGTCTTCCTCGGGCGTTCTTGTGCGGCCTAGAATGCTTGGGCTGCCTCCCTCTTGGTACATCCTTCAAACTCTTGCTGTTGCATTGTGAGTGTTGTCCGCTCCTGCTCCATGTTCCGTATGAATTGGAGCATCTGCTCCACGCATATTGTCAATGGTGCTCCCTATTCCCTGAACCTTATTGATTGGGTCCTTAGTCTTGACTAGGCTCCCCCCCCTTCTATATCTTGAGCTTTGGCACTCAAGGTTGCTTGCTAGGACCTTGGACGCGGTGTCTCTTGGTGCCCTAATGGCTAACTCTCTCTGATGTCCAAGAATGTGCCCATTTGGGGCGGGTGTTTGTGCGACTTGTAGTATGCCAAGAATTTGGCAATGTACATCATCAGGAACTGTCCGATGGGACTATCGTAATCTTGAGGTCTACAATATCTTCGCAATTGGACTTGGAATTGATCTTCTAAGATCAGTCCCCAATTGATCTTTTTGCCCTGATTCGCTAGGAGGAGAAAGCTGAGGTGCTTGGGGGTGATACTATTGCAGTCATTCTTACAAAAGATCTAACTAAGAATTCCCGTAGCCTAGCAAACCACAGCTCCTTTAAAGCACTGCCTCGGGCGTAAACATCATACTTGCCATTGGGCTTGGGCTATAAAGTCTTGACGACCTCGACAATATTGAGCTTCGGGGTAGCACAGTCAAGGTCCCACTACGTGACGAACTAGTGCTCTCCTAGCCAAAGAATGCGTGCAAATACCTACTTAAGTAATGCACTAGATCTCCTACCACAATGCCTAAGGGGTATGGCTCTCCTTGCTATGCTCCGCCATGGGCGTCAGGAATTGTTGGCAGCGCGCTACGTCCACAATGTCATTCAATCTAATCCAGTACTTGATGTTGGTGCGGGTCAGCCATGCTCCAAGCGTCTTGCGCTTCCACTCCCTCACCATTTAATGAAACAACTATCAATTGGCAACTACCTAAGAACAAATTGGACAGACTATAGAAGGAGATGGAGCAAGAGTGAGGGCAAGAAAGTGGGAGTGGAGAAGTGTGAGATGATTGATTGGGGGTGGCCTTTAAAGAGGGAGACAAGAGTTCCATGGGCCTAGTTTGACAGCCGAGGTAGGCTCTTTAGAGCCTGCCGAAGGAACTAGCGAAGCTCTCCTATCTCGGCGGGGCATTTTTTGGAGGTGAATTGTCATATCACCATGGTGTTCATGATGGCCTTGATGATGAGAAGGGCAAGCTAGGAGTGCTTGGCAATGGCTAGACTTGACGTATTATAGTTATGGTTGTCCATGTTGTCACTGATATGTGTGGAAATTGGATTTGCCTAATTTGACGACCATGTAGTTTGTCCGAGTTGGCCCTTGGTGTCCATGTGTTGCGCCCTGAAAGGTTAGATCCGTATGCAAATGGCTAACGTGGATGGCTGAAAGAATTGTATAAGTCTAGTCACTTCCTTGATTTTGTGTGACGTCTGTGTTGTGAGGCTTGGTTGTTGCCATAGTGATTGTCTGCAATGTCTGTGGTTGAGACCTCGGTTGGGAGGGATCCATGGTTATCAAGGTTGTCTATGATGTCTGTGGCAACTGACTCAATAGGTGAGATTACTCCCATGAATTCTCGGCGGACACCATAGTTGTCGGTGTCCGTGGCGGTGGCCTTGGTCAAAGCGGTGGTTGTCAGGGATCTTGGGTGGTGGCCATGATTGTCTCTAATTTTTGTGACGTCCTTGGAATCTGATTGGTCTGCAGTGGCGTGTGCCTCGGTGGTCAAGCTAGTGTATATATCTCTAAGGCTTCACGTGGGAGAAATGTCTAAAAGGTCGTGTGGTACTGTATTAGCTTGATTGCATTGAAAATTGTGGCTTGTCGATCATAGTTAGCATTATTCACTAAAAGCACGGTACTCTTGGGTGATACTAATTGTACTCTATATGGACTTGTTTGATTGCACTGCCCGGCGAGATGAATTCAAACTTGAACTTTGGAAGTTTAGGATCTCATGGACACCAAAGGACTTAATTGCCCTTTTGGAAGGTGCGTATGGCCTGGAAAGCATAAAAGTCCTTGACTTTTAGAGCTTTATTTTTGGTGATTACCAAGTCAAAATAGACGAGACAACAAGAGCAGAAGGAACCCCTAGTTGGAATACAGAGATACGTGTCTAGCTAGATGATTAACGGGCTATACATCACAAACCAACACAACTTTTGTATTTAGCCTATGGAAGAAGGAGACCAGGTGCATGTACGGGAAAGAGAGGCTATGGAGAGGTATCAGAGTTGGCTGCAATAGGAAGAACGTACAGCAGTGCTACCAACCCCAGAGGCACCTGGCCGACTTAGTTCGCCGGGCAGTGCAATCAAACAAGTGGGCGAGCTGATTGATATGGAAGTGGATAGTGACATCTCCTCCTTAGAAAAAAGAATGAGAGAGAGTCAACTTGAAGATAGGAGGCCGTCTGTAAAAAGGGATAGATCGACCCATCAGCCAGACCAAGTTGTTGTGCCATGGAGGTATCAAAATCAAAGGAGGACATCCTCATTTTTGAAGAGACTTCTCCTAATTTGTAGATGAGCACAATACCTTCGAAAAAGACACGCTACAGACAGAGGAAGCGTTTGTAGAGCCCAGGCAGTAGCCAAGTAGAGTCACAAGAAGGACAAGTGTGGAGATAGAGCCGACATTGTTAAAGAGCCGACCAAACATCTCCTGTGCGCCTCCCAAAGCCGCCAAAGACTTTGCCGGCAGCTTTACATACCCTCCGACAAAAGTTAGAAGAAACAAAGAGCCGACCGACCACAGTAGCAATTTCATGAGCACATGTGGATGACCTCCTAATCAAAAACGTTTATTTCTTGGACGAGTATAGACTTCATGTACAGTGGAATCAAGAGGAGGAAGACCGAAGGAAAATGGAGCCCCTTACAGCTAGGCAATTGGCTAGACAAGAACTAACCAAGCAGCGTATGGATCAAGTACCACCTTACACCAGGCTAGAAACCAAGTACCTTAAGCAGCTCGAGACTTTACAACCGATAATGCTAGTGGGAGCGACCTCCCTACAACCATGGCAAAACAAACCGTTGTGGACTGCAGAGCAGCATGCAACACTACTCGAGAGGGACTTTAATAGGCGGGTACAGGAGGCGGCTTTGCACTTAGCCAACCAGTGCAAACATGAGAAATAGAAATGAGTGCAGCAATAACTCAAGAAGATGCTAGATTGGTGGGAGGAGCGCAGGAGAAGAAGCCAGAGGGAGCATACAGAAGGGGCGAGCACGGGACCCCTAGCTCTACCCACACTTGCATCAGAGTTACTAGTTCCTCCGAGAATGATGGGTTGTCTACCCACAGTAATTCCTACTACACCAGTAGGGTATGTGGATCATTTGACAGGGGATGTGTATGAGCTTAATTTCTCGACTCCATCCACACGATATCCCTTGAAACCAACAGTCCCAAATTCCCACGACCCCAGCCTTCTCTTAGATGTTGATGGCCAGCCAATAGCTGCGCACACCTCACATGTATCCACGGGCTATAGGGCAGCTAAAGTCCCAAGGATTCCTCTACACCCATCGTACACTCCGAACTCTACTCTTACGGCATGAGTGGTACAGGCAATTGCAACCTTGGTTGTACGCACTACCGATTTTACCTCCGCACCTCCCCGACCACCAGTCAGTGCATAGAAGAAGTAGCTCCTATATAGAGCTTACAAGGAGGGGAATGACCCTAATGCACACATACAATATTTTGACAAGTGTGCTTGATTGAATGGAGAGACCGCTAAAACATGGATAATAACATTGTGTGAGACCACACTTGTTGATAACGCTCAGCGCTGGTTTGATGATTGGCTGGATCATCATCTTTATTTCACATGGGAAGAGGCTAAGGAAGCTTCTAAGTCAAGGTATAGAGAACAGGATATTGACAAACAAGTTTATATGACCATAAGGACATTCAAGTAGAGTGAAGTAGAGAAGGTACATGACTACTATGAAAGGTTCATGAAATCGATTAAGTGCCTGCAGACTGAAGCCGGGGAGGGATTCAAGCTAACTTACATTTGAGCAGGGCTGTTAGACTTCCTGAAGATGACTACGAGTGGCTCTACAGCCACAACTCTCACTGAGTTGAAGGAGTTGGCTCAACGGTGTGAGACTAGCCGCACGGATGCTTCTGAAAAGAAGTTGTTTTTTAAAACTAAGAAGGCAGAGCTGACCCAATCCATGTAGACACCACCACCCTCAGTAGAGGGAGCAGAGATGGCTAACAAGCAGCATTGCACCGTTTGTAAGAAATTTGGCCACAAGGATACGTACTGTTTTGTCAATCCCGCCAATCCGAACAACCGACTACCAAGGACATACGGCAAGCCAACCGTAGGTGTCAATGAAGTTGCGACACAGCCAACTGGGGGCTCTAGACGCCTTGTAGCCAACAGATCGACTCATTACCAAAATGGTGGCGCACTACGGAATGACACATGTTGCATCTGTGGGGGTGTTGATCACCAAATGCGTAACTGTCACTTGCAAGATAAGTACCGACAATTAGTAGAGGCTGAAAAGCAAAAAACTAACAGAGTGGATGTTAACAATGTGGAACTGCAGGAACTGGAAGACATTGAGGTAGCAATTATGTTGAAAAGAGCTCCGCGCGCCAAGGCTGACCATCCTTTGGAGGATAAGGAAGTCAAGGAACCAGAACCTAGGCAGGCAAAGACTCAAGCGGATTGGGCAAAAGAGGAACGCATCAAGAACAAATTCCTTGCGTTTACACAAGAGATTAACAAGGAGATTGAGCTCGCGCGAAAGGAGGAGGAAGGAACTGCAGAAAGAAAACTGCTACAGCCGGCTTAGTATACAATTGGCTAAGGGTCCCATCTTGCATGGTGACAGGGTTGGCTTTCCAAACACTGACTGTCTCCAAGACCTAGTACAAAAGACCTCCAACGACCAGACTGAGACTCCTTCTCTACTGAAACCCCCGAAGTTAGTGAAAAATGTCGGCGGACAAATTTTGGAGACTCTTATCACTATTTTTCTGGGAGAGCTATTGGAGGTGGCCCCTAACATAACCAAATATGTGAAAGCTAAAGTGTTTCCCAACACTTCCCGACTAGTCACCCCACCAACCAATTGCGCCCCTCAAACTGCGAACCACCCGCACACACCACCCATTGTATAGCCAACCTCGAGTCACGCGTCACTCTATAGTGACACAGGTTCAGAGGTAAATCCTAAACTAGTAGTTGGTGAAGTCAATATTGACCGGGGTCTCCTGGTGATCTGTGCAGGTGGACAACTCAACCCTCGACAATGTATTCTTAGACGGCAGATTAGGGGTCAACTTGATCACAAAAGAAGAACGAATCCGGTTGGGTTTGAAGGTGCCTTCTCCGGCCCCTTACACGATACGAATGGCTGACCAGGCTGTTGTTGAGCCGGTAGGGTTGGTCCGCAATGTGCAAATCTACATACATGGTATCCCGTACAATATTAGTCTAACGGTCATTCGCAATAAGAAGGTCAATGAGGCTTACAACATGTTACTCGGCCGACCTTGGCTCATTGATGCCAAAGCCACCCACGACCGGGGGAACAAACTAGGAACAATCTGAGGGAATGGCAGAGTAAAGACCATTTCTTTTATTTAGAGGACATGACCTTTACCTAAGCTGCGTGAAGTATTGGTCTACTACAATCTTGCAGAAGGGCTAACCGACAAAGAGGAGAATGGGTTCTTGCTAACAGAGGATGATTTGTTTGTAGTGGGAACACTTATGCTGCCTGAAACTCTAGGGGCCAACGTAGAGGACTCAGTCAACTCATCAATAGCCGACTCTGGACTTGAAAGGAACCCTAAGAATGCCATGTTTACCTATCCAGATTCTATTTATACCTTCATGGAGGGGGAGATCCAAATAGATGAGACACCAGTTAGGGACAAGTTGGGGTCCATGAAGGTGCCGGTGTGGAATCTAACTCAAGCCGAGCAACTGCGAAAACTCAACATTGGCACCGAAGAGGACCCAAAATTCATGAAGATCAACACTCATCTAGAGCCGACTATAGCCCAAGTAGCCGAAGCCCTTCTTAGGGAGTATACCGATGTCTTTGAGAGGACGTACAAGGATCTCAAGGGGATTCCTCCATCAGTGGCTCAACATCGAATTGTATTGGACAAGGAAATCCCTCCCATCTATCAAGCAAGATACAGGATGAATCCTAACTATGCTAGTATTGTCAAGCAAGACATTGGCAAACTGTTGGCTGCGGGTTTTATCATACCAATCGAGGAGGCGACTTGGCTCTCACCCATTGTTATTGTATCTAAGAAGAATGGTCAATTATGCATTTGTATTTACTACAGAAAGTTGAATGCAGCCACAAAAAAGGATCCTTATCCCTTGCCTTTTACTCAGGAAGTGCTCGATGTTGTGGCAGGTTTTGAGATGTACACCTTTCTAGATGGCCGGTCTGGCTACTACCAAATCATGATTGTTCCCGAAGATCGGCATAAGATGGCCTTCATTACTGACCGAGGGGTCTTTGTTAGGATGGTGAAGCCCTTAGGGTTGACTAATGGACCACCAACCTACCAACAAGCTGTGAACAAGGCTTTCAAAGATTACTTGGGCAATTTCATGAAGTGATTCCTTAATGACTTCACAGTCTACAGTGACAGAGCTGACCACCTGCCCAAATTAGAAGTGTATTTCGGCAAATGCCGCGAGTACGGTATCTGTCTGAACCCAGAGAAGTGCGCCTTTATGGTAAACTCAAGGGTTATGCTAGGACATGTTGTTCCAAAGTAGGAAAAGTGCCGGACCCTAAGAAAATTCAAGTCATATAGGAAATGAGGCGGCCTAGACGCGCAGCTGACGTTCTAGTGTTTAATGGCTTTGGCGAGTTCAACAAGATTTACATTAAATCCTATGCTCACATCATGGAGCCGATCACTCGACTAATGCGGAAGACTGAAGAGTTTGACTGGACTGACAAATGCGAGGCTGCTTGGCAGGACATCAAGGATAGCTACACTAACGCTTCAATCCTGGTGGCACCACAGTGGGATCTCGACTTTCATGTTCATACAGACGCTTCGGATATTTCTATGGTAGCAATTTTGGCTCAAAATCAAACAGGGAAGTGTGATCAGCCGATCTCCTATGCTTCCCTATTATCAAATTCAGCTGAGCAGAATTATACAACAACCAGAATGGAAGCTTTAGCTATAAAGTATGCTTTAACAAAGTATCTTCATTACTTAATTGGAAACAAACTCATATTTTATGTAGACCACAGGGCATCAACTATTTGGTCGACAAGCCCCAAGTGTCGTGGCGTATTGTAAGTTGGTTGTTGCTGTTTCAGAAATACAACTTCACAGTGGTTTTCAAACCTTGGCCGTTCTCATGGAGCAGCCAACACGCTGAGTTGACTATCAAATGGGGAGCCACCTACAAGAGTACCAGATCAGCTTCTCAACGTTGGTCTGTTTTATGTCAAACTCAAATGGCTGTAGGACCTCATTAGCTACCTCCAAATGGACGAACTAAATGAAATTATGCCCAAAGACGATAAACGCAAGCTAATTTTGTGGGCCCTTCCTTACACTCTTATTAAGGGGGTGTTGTATAAAAATGGTCTAGATCTTGACCGAGGCAGGTCGAAGTTGTTATGCGGGAGATGAACAACGGTTCTGTAGTAGGACATTTTTCACAAGACATCACGTCTCAAAAGATTCTAGATGCAAGGTACTTGTAGCCAACCTTACACTGGGATGTATCCAATATTGTCGAGCTTGTGATAAGTGCCAGAGGGTGGGCGGCTTGGCCAATACTGGACTGGCCTAACTGGTCACCAGCCTACATGCAGAACCTTTAATGAAGTGGGGCTTGGACTTTGTTGGGCCTATAAAGCCGGTGGCAGCTCATACCAAGAACAAATATATCCTAGTCGCCATCAATTATGCAGCTAAATGGGTTGAAGCTAAGGTCTTACGCACTAACACAATAGCTATCACTGCCAAATTTTTGTATGACCATATCCTGACTTGCTATGGATGCCCTTTGATTCTAGTCAGTGACCAGAGATTGTGGAAAGTGATTTTCACTGTTTATCGGCCGGAAACCTATTTCGGGTCCAAAAATTGAAAAAGTCAAAGATTCCGTCATGTTTGTAAGTATGTTTGTTACTTGGAATGTAGTAACTACCGGTTAAGCCGGTTTGCTCAATAAATGAATAGCCGGAAGAACTAGGAGGGCTTCTGCACAGGCCAATAAAACCAGTTGGAGCGGATCCGGAACCGGTCGGATGTAGGGCAGCGGCTGGAAGCATTGATTTGTACGAGTCCGGCAACATTTCAAGCGTCACTGGTCGCAACCGTCCATGATGAGCAAGCTACGACCGGTCATAATGAAGGGCTTCAAATGGCCGGGGTTGAAAGGGGGTAGCAAAGGAGGAAGGGAGGTCAAGTAAGTTCTTTCATTTTTTCTTTTGTCGTCTTGTGTGCGCCAGAGCCGTATGCTTTGCTTGGTGGGTTGCACTCTATACCTAAGCGATAAGAGAGACGAAAGATGCCCCACTGTTGAAGGTCCAAAAAGTCATGCCGTTGATATCGTTAGAGGAAGCCACCCAGAGGCGTTTCTAGGAGTTTCTAAAACATCATGGGGTGTCTGTTGTTTTTGGACAAGGCGTGGGCGTAGACGGAAGCCCGGACGGCCCAGGAGCTTTTGGTCAAGGACCCTCGGTGGAAAGAGACTCAATGAGGATATACGGAGCAATGGATGGCACAGGTGTGAAGAGATACATATGGCCTGAGATTGGGTGATATCTCAACACCGGAATATAGATCGGAATTTGTTAACCGGTACATCAAGACAGAAGGCGATGAGAAAGAGGGTTGGACTCTGGACCACGTATTGGAGCCCCACGCCCGGGTAATGATAGGGTTTTTCAACCCAATCTTCCACTGGAAAAATCCAAACGGGTGACGATCAAGTAGGCGTCCACCTTCATCGGGGCAATGTACAGAAGGATCACTATCGATTTGGGGGCCATGATGAAGACGATGATCGACCGAGAGGTCTAGAAACTTAAGAAGCTGAAGAAGAGTGGCACTTGCCTTCCGACGTTTCTCATACACCTCTACCAGGCTAACAACTTGGTGACACTGAAAGAGATAGAGGAGTACAATCTGTTGAAAAGCCTCCAAAAGAACGCGAAGGTAGAATCGGAAGTTTTCTCGGACTAGGAAGACGTAGAGGAGGTTTCCCCCACATCCACCAAGAAGAGCAGGCCTACTCCGATAGTAAGTTAGCCGTCCGGGACTCTGCATACATCTACTCCGGCTAAACGTACGTTGGCTACAGAGGCCCTCAAGCCCATTGGCCCACCAATACACATTATGGATTCCTATGTGGACTTGACCCACTTAGCCGAGCAGATTACCTACAAGAGCTCACCAAGAAGGAATGCTGGGTGGTTCAGAAGATGATAGCCGTCACAAAGACTTCCCGGGTGGAGGAATGTGTTTCCAAGTTTAGGAGCTTCCGGAACATAAACGATTGGAGCATTGCCTACGAGAAACAATTAGGGAGTTTGGAGGAGCAAGTGATCACTCCAACAGGATCTCCATGAAGTCTAGGTAGATTTTCAAAAGCCTCGAGACCAGGCCGCGACGAATGTCCGCAGGTTGGTGGAGGTTAAGGATACCCTTGTGCTACGGGTGGACGTTGCCAACCAGTGCGCCGTCTACTAGCAGTTCTTAATCCGCCAACCAGATCCCACCCAGAAAAGCATTTTTCAGTTTATGCACGATCGGATAGAGGTGATGGAGAGGACCTGGACAAAGATGAGGGAATTGGTAGCAAGCCTCAAGTTTGAGCGGGCTGGGTCATGAGATCCGAATGTTCCACCGTGAAATCAAGAAGCAAAGAAGTTTCCAAAGGAGCCAGCATCGGAGGTGGCTCCAGCCCCGCTACCACCAGCTCAGTCTCCCATCCGGTCCACAAACCGATCACCTGCTCAGCCGCAATAGGCACGCTCAGCAGATGCAAATCCTCTTCCGGAGACCTTTGAAAGTCTTCAAGGCATTCCAATTCTGAACGAAGTGGATACGTTCAACGCGGGTGTCATCCACTTGGAGTGAAGTGTCTCACTCTGGTCACCCTCGAGGAACGCACCACCAAAATTCACTCCCATACAAGGAACCCCGTCCCCCTTGTCCGACCCGGCACGAAAAGTCATTAATGCAGAGCTTGTTGCTACACGTTCGCCGTCTCCGACTGGTCTCGTGATCCGCACTTGGAAGCCAAGAGACCGACCGGAACTAGTGCCGAAAACTCGCAGGGCCAGTCCATCATTGAAGCGGCTGAAGAGAGGCAATCAGGAGAAGCAGCCGGATAGACCAGACAACGCTTGACGATGCCCAGGGTTTGAGAAGGATTAGGAGCAGATTAGGTACCGGATAAAATGGCAGCAATTGACGATGGAGCTGAGTTGCACCTGGCTGCCAATCTCAAAAGTTAGTGGCAGTAACTAGGAATAGAAGGCCGCCACCGGTCCGGAATTGATGGGATCCAAGATCCGGAACTTTGAGATCTTAGTTGGCCACTTGTCCTCTAGAACCCCGGATACGAGACATTACTTAAGGCAAATGTTTTTCCAAGGCTTGGACCTTGTTTTTGTACACCGTTTTGATTTATGCAATTGAGAATATACTTTTGGATTTGTTGCGTGGAACGGTTGCATGGATAGGTCCGTTGCAGTCATTGGTTACTCGTATTATTGTCTCTAATAGATTTCCGGAAGAGTGTTAAATAGTGTGATGATGTGGAGAGCGCCCCCAGGGAGTGGAAAGGTGTCAAGCGTGTAGTGTTGACGATTTCCAACGTCCAAAAGGAGCCTGGAGGGAAGGAAAGGCGTACTGCAACAGGGACTCGTAGTTTTAAGGACACGAAGTGTTGTGTGTACACTGGAATTCTAGATACGACCGGTTGCTCCGTAACGATAGGATACAAGCCGGATTATTTATTAAGAACTAGTCCGGAAGAGGGATAAAATAGTTAGGATAGTGGGCAGCCGTAATGCAAATGCATTGTAGTAGAAAATCCGTCCGTGTAACCGGTGTTAAGTAGCTATCCAAACCGGGTGAATAGACATACGGAATCAGCACTTCCCCTCTTTGAATGGTAGTGTGGAAATAGTGGGTTGTCCAGCCACTTTAAGTCTCCGGACGGTGGAAATCCAGCCACATGAAAGTATAGACGGAGCAGTGAGAACCGGCAACTAGTCTAAAAATCCGAAAGTTGGAAACGGTAGAAACTCGACCGTTAATTACCGTTTTTGTCTAAAAGGAGGAAAACCATAGATCTTCCTGAGAACAAACGCGGAGTGGTTTACTTTGGAGGGTATTTAGTGTCAACAAAGTCCTCTCCGGAGGAATATAGACACCAGGCCATGTTACAGAGGTCTCATATTATCAATGAGGCAATTAACTACCTTGTACAACTCTTTTTGCAGCAACACAGAACACCCACCACCTATTACCCCCACAGCAACAAACAAGTTGTGTTGACAAACAAAGTCTTAGATTGGCTGTTGACAAAGTTAGTAAACAACCACCTATTACCGACCTCACCCATGATAACGAAGGAAGCTACGGGCGGAGGAGACTACCAGTTGCAGTAGGAGAAGGAGCAATCTTAGGAAGGAACTAGCAGTTGTAGAGTAGGAAAATATGACAGCAGCAGAGAATAAACAGGTTAGCTAGGAAGCACTTACACTCGTCAATTTTGCCGCCGAGTCAAGTTTTAGTTTAGGTAGCGTGAACACCGTTTTGTACCGGAACCCTTGGTGATCTTGGATGCCGAGACTCCCTCTTTTATCAATATTGAGACTACACTACCCTCTTGTTCTTGCATGCTATAACCCCATCTCGCTTTTCCCTTCCTGGTTGATACTGTGTCTACAAATTGTTTAACCATAACCCACTATGATTTGTGTGTTTGTCTTCCTGCCTTTCCTTCTCACCCTAGAATCCAATACACGTATCACTCGCTTCTGCTTTCCTTGGAAACCCAAGGAAACACTTAGACTAGGGCAGACGTCGCGGCAGTGAGAACCTAATTAGTCTCGAGGGTCGTTTCGTCTTTGACTGCCAAGGGTACCCTCGGTTACTCTTCCATCCTTAACGGTCTAAGTCTTGGAACCATGACATTCCATATTGGTGACCGTGCCTACCTTGCTTGAACCCGAGGCCCTCTCCTTCTAGCTCCTTAGTCCGTCGCTTTCTCTCTCTCCAGTATATCTATATTATGATCCCAGCTAACACCATCGCAGTGATTGCAATGAGCATATAGCCACGGCACTCTTGTCCTACTGAACAGCTTGCAAGGTCAATACCGGGTTTACTCCTTTTCAGTTGGTTTATGGCCTTCACTCATTAATGCCAACGGAGTAGAGTGTTCCTATGCGAAGAACGAACGGCAGCATTGATTTCACCCATGTACGTGTTTTGCAAGCTCGTATAGCAAACTTATATCAGTTGGACAGCAAATGAGCATTTGCCCAAGAGTAGGTTGGGAACTGACTGTGGGCGCGCGTTCTATAGAGTCAACAGCATTTTAGACAAAAGGACTTCCAGATCAATGATCATGTCCTTTGATACGCTAAAGGAAAAATGGAGCAAATTCAAAAATCCAAGTGTCGGTGGTTCGGGCCTTACCACGTAAAAAACGCATGCCCAACAACACTACACTTATTGGTAACAAAAGCCAATTTTGAGCCCAACCCTGTTATCGTAAATATAAACAAGCTCAAACCTTACACTTTTTACATTGAAGAGCAGTTGGTTATTCTCGGCCCTAACTAGTTGACACGTGGATTCTCCACGGCAGAGTCTGAGACATCTACAACCCCCACCCTCTCTGATCTAGAGCATTTAAACCCGAAGGCGGCGACACTTCCGCTGGTATTGCCAATTAGTGCCACTGTTCTACCTCCCACCATATTGACCTTGGCCCAAAACGGAGTTGTGAGTTGCTCTCCACTCCCATTAGACCTCCCACTTCCTCCGCCTCTCCTATCTTTACAGAATTCCAACTCTCCCCCTATCATCCTTGTTGTCGGAAGTTTCACGGTGGGAACTATGCCATCAAATTCACCCATTGTATAATCTACCACAACTATCAAGAGCCTTCAAGGACTAACAAGCGCCAAGAGTTCGGGATCCAAGCCTTCTGTCATTAATGCGTCACGCAATTATCACCCAACCGGCACACCTACACTTCGTCCCTAGGGTTTGGTGCTCATCCTCTAATTTCTAATCCCCTTCACCATCTGCGGCTTAGCCAATCAGACCGCCCAATGTTCTCCTTTTCCGATCTGCTCACTGCCTCCACCGACGTTGTTACCAGCCCCCGTTCACGCAGCCAGATATCATCAGCTTCCGCCAGGGCTGCACCATCCTGACGCCCTCCACAATGTACAGTTTGATACACCACTCGTGCTTCTCCACGTGTCCTCCCGTTTCACCCTTGCTTTTCGTCGCCACCGGAGGGGCCTTCACTTCCTTTTTGCCGCCACTCTGACTCATCAGTGCAGTCAAGTTAAAGTCTCCTTTGTATTGTGTCGTCGGGTCCTTGTCCGTTTTATGCTGTAAGTATTTGCCTGTCTCCTTACAGTCCCCTAAAAATTCCTCTCGCCTTTTCTTTCAATTCCAATGCCTAGGTCAATCTAGTAGTCACACTCAAGGTAGAGTCGGCCAAGCCGCTTGTCTGTCGTCCCTGTGTTTCGATCAAGCATAGTCTTTCTCTCGTCTTTGACCTCAGTATAGTCAGTCATCCTCCTCCTTCACTGCCTCACCGCCCCCCTACTTCTCTTGCTTTAAGTCAACTTCAAATTACGTTAAATAGAGAGCCCGTGCTTGCCATAGTTGATATACCCCGTCAGACTAACCTTCAGTTGCCTTCTTCTAGAGAACAATGGTCTCATACAGAGAATAGTAGCTCCGACAATCTCAATTTTCCCGTTTTTGTTCACAAGTTCTACCTTCACAACCGAGTGTTCCCTTGCCCACCGTACACAGCACTCGAAGTCCAGAGTAGAGGCTTCAGCGTCAATGTCGACGTGCTACCTTTGGGACATTAGAGAAATATTTTGCTAGGTAGCACTTGCAAGGTGCGGACAGCCAGGAATATATAGAGGAGAGATGACCTAGTCAGCTACCGCCGGTGCGTACGCTACAACCAGATAACCGTGCAGATGACACACTCTACGCAACCAACTTACCTGGCTATGGCTTTTTCTCTGACCCCGGCCCCTATCCTACTGGCAATAGATTCGCCACCAATGGATGCAGTTGATCGACCCCGGTAGCTGACCGCAGCACACCAGGGACACAACCTACCTAGTGTGACAATCAGCGCAGAGCTAAGCAAAAATTCACCCAGGTGGATGCTCGTGTCCCCAAGGTGGTTTAGGTGCCCCGAATACCTTTACGGCGCTAGAGGTCATCTTTGAACCTTTTACTCACTGGGCAAGGTGGACAGCCATAGCGGATGATGAGTGGGCCACCCGCACCAGCCTAGAGGTTTTTTACCACTACACCTAGTCGATACCCCGAACCAAATTGATCCTCAATTTCATTTAAGATTTGAATATGAATCCTTTGATCGGTGTGGATGCCACAATATCCACGAAGCTAGAGGGCCGATACGCTCCATGGTTTGCGGGAAGCTCGCCGAGGTCATGGGCTATATGATTTGTGTAGCTTTTGGGTTCGAAAGTGGAGTTGACCTGGAAGGACAACGAGTCGGCAGATGATTCGAGAGCAAGTTCTCCCGCTACGGTTTGGGAGCTAGTAACCACGTCCACGATAGCAATTGCGTGTTCAAGGACTTGCCAAGGACTACCAAGTGCGTGTTCAAGCGTTGGGGGATGCTATTGGTTTCAAACATTGCTTGATCTTCAACAGTAACGACCTCTTGGACCACGTCTTTGCTGCTATGGAAGGCGGAAATCAGCGGGAAACATTTGATTGGACAAACTTCGTGCTGACTAACCTCCGTAAATACCTCATCTACATCCACTCGGCTATTATGGGCCCTTGCCGATTACATGGCGCTCCAGTTATGGATGCCATTTTGTCTTACTGGTTTCCTGATAGGGAGGACATTATCGAGCCAACGTAGGTCACTTCTAGTCTTGACGCGATGGACGACTGTTACAAAGGGTCTCCACCAAGCAAAATATCTGCGCAACCCTTAGGTACCCACGCTCGTGATCAGGTCATTGGCAACCATACCTCGACCAACCTATATATAGCATCCGACCAAGAATCTACACAGCCGATCTCCCACTCATTAGAGGGTTCATTGGATATAGACAGACGTCCCTGCCGCTTAGTCCGTCGTGACCGTTAGCCCGACTTCGTTATCCAGAATCCTCCACCACGCCAACGTCGCGAGACACCACCGACCAACCCGACAAGGTCTCCTAGCTGTTGTTACCCTTTGAGGTCACGACCACCGACTTTCAGTCTAAAACGGGGGTCTTTGGATTTGGATGTGCACCTTATTCTCGCCCTCCACCGCACTTTGAGTTGTACCTCCATCCTCCGAGTCTGTAGCTCTTCTGCCGAACTAGAGGCTACAGAGTCGGATGTTCTTGGGTCTACCGCACGAACAACAGAAATCCTGGCAGACACTAACCCTTCATATCGATCTAATGCTGAACAGGTTGCCCCTCCTTCTCCCTTGTCAGCATCTGTCCCTCCACTGGCCCAAAAATCATTTCAATGTATGGCAATGGTGGTGTGGCAACCCCCCATGCTTTTGGCACCACCACCTGTTGAATTTTCCGGTCCATCGGGCACGACCTCGACTCACTCAACTGGCCTTGGTTCCGCAACGGAACCCTTACATCAGCACACTCTGTTGCCTACTGAATGGCCTCATCCAACCACAACACCTCCATTCCAGCCCTCAATGAATTCCAGTTGCTGATGAGCCACCTCCAATCCATGGCCACCGTACTAATCCGAACCAAGATTGCGGCCCGCAACCTCAAAACAATCCGCTATAGCGCGGCACTGAAGGTCCTGTCCAGGTGCACTCTCGTGCTCCGGAATTAACCGACCAAGTTGCCACCCTGTCCACACATCTATAGCCGACTGCAATGGATTGGGACTTGCTTTTCCGTGACAATACAAAATTACGTGCTACAAGTCAGACCCTACAGGCTGAGCTAACCGCCAAGGCCATGACCCCACCTAAACAAGATCCTTCCGTTCGCTGCCTGGAACTTGAGCACAGTCTGAGCAGCCAACTTGAGCAAGTTGACTACTGGGTTCTAGAGAATCAGCCGCTGGCCATGGAGTCGGCTACTACAATGCTTCCTTTTCATGACTTGAGTTGCACCGTTCGCGACTATGCAAGCACCAAGCAGCGAGACATTGAGGCGGCTCTAACAGAGTGTTAACTGGAGATTCCTTAATCTCTCCTCCCTTAGTCTCCACTAGCTGTTTTACAGTTTTTAATCCCTGTCCCCAAATGTCATCCAGTCGGCTTGATGAACTCTATCAAAGCCAATTGGATGAACTCTGTCGGAGCCGACTGGATGAATTCTGTCGTAGCCGACTAGATGATTCAGTTAGTTTTCAGAGGGTTTAAGAGGCAGGTTTGGGGTTTTGGGAGATCAATCCACACTAGAGCAGGTAGAGTCAGAGAGGTCTAGGAGCTGTTCGGAGCTACTGAACCATATTTTGGGGCTGCTTTGACCCATTTTATGCAGTTTTGACCTCTTTTGGCACTTGAATTGTACATTTCTAGCATTCTGTGAGGGTTTGGAGCACTTAGTTTAGTTGGGTTTTGTTGGGTTTTGATGGGATTGTGAAGGCTAGGATTTAGTGGTTAAATCTTCCCTTTACCATAGAGCCCACTGCACCGACTAGAATTGTAAGCAACGTTGGCTCTCCAGATTTGAAGAACGCAACCTTGATTTTGCACCATGGCTGGAGGATGAAGACATGTTGCAAGTTGAGGAAGACAATGAGGCCTTGCCTACCCATGTCAAGACGGCTCCTTCAGCACAGCACCTCAGCCAGCAATCTCTCCACATCTTAGACTCTGCTGCTCAGCGCCCTCCTTTGTCTCCTCGCATCACACGCCACAAGGTCACCACCTCCTCAAACCAGCCGACTCCAACCAACCGACCTGCCTGGCCAACTGCAGAGTACAGCTTCATATCTGCATCGACAACACATTGACCACAGCCTCCACTCTTTACTGTTCAACTTTAGCACCTTCTCTATTTTTCATTTTTTGGTACTCCTTTTACCTCGCATTTTTTTTTTTCCGTCTCCACCTCTTTGACCATCGCGTTATTGGGACAGAACTATTGGAAAAAGAGGATACTGTTAACCAGAGATCTTTTCCTTTTTGCCTTAGCTTTTTGACGTAATTTTGTAGTTAGATTCTACTCATCTTTGATCTGACAAATACACTTTTTATCTCAGTTCAGTGGATGAAGTTAGTCGGCTGACCTGGATGTATTCTGTCTGCGGACTGCGGATGTACAGACCTAGGTCAAGTGAGTTCTGAGGATAGGAGGTAGGATTTCTAGATGAGTGATCATTCGACTCCAAAAAAAGAGGATCATGCATTTTTGTGGCTGTACCATAGTTTTGGCAGATTTTGCCTTATACATTGAGCATTTTATTTTCCTTGAATTGCAATTATGTAGATTCGGCACTAGTAGAGTTCTTTGAGTGATCAAAGGAGATAGGTGTTGAGAATTTTGCTGTGTTTTGAGGAAGAGGGTAGGATTTAGGATTAAATCCTCTTCTTACCAGGTGCCACCATTTTTCATCCATCCACTAGATTTCGTCCAACAAACGTTATTCATGCAAACTTGCAGTTTTCAACCAAACAGACTTATTGTAGGCCAAGACCAAGACGGAAATGTAGCAGTTTATTGCCCCCCTAAGTAACAACAGTTTTACTGCTCCCCTACATTTTTCTTGCCCTTCTATTCTACTGCCTTGAATTCTTGGTGAACATTATCCCCCTTTTAGTCTACACCTGCCCTCACATGCTCGATTTTATGGGATTAACTAAAGAAATTTAAGGAATCAAAAAAGTAAGTCCTACTGGTCCTACTAGGTGATCAGGCCTACTTCCAACGTCAAGCCCCTAGCTGGTGCCGCCCCTCCTAGTGCTAATGCTGGTCCTCCTAGTGCTGCCACTAATCCTGATGGTGTCGGTTCTAGTGATACAGCAGGAGAGATACCTGCTGGTCCTACCCCTGAGTAGAATAGAATACCTGAAGTTGTCTTCTGGCCACTGCTCAAAGCTCCGCCACCATCCATGGATTGCCCCACTCAAGGCATCTCCTAGTCCTCTCCGTCATCCTGGTCATCGTCAGAGTAGTAAACAAAAGATGGATAAGCCTCAGCAAATTTCATCAAATATCTGGAATACCTAGCCTAGTCCTCCACATATATCCAAATCTGCTCCTGGGCCTGCTTCATGGAAGTAGACATTAGATGTCTAGTCAACCCCTTAGAAGCCTGAGTAGAACTGGCGTCAGCCAACTCCACTCTCTACCTGAGCTGCTCGTTCTCCAAAGCCAGCCTGTCAAAATCCCTGAACCTGGTGCTCGTCATGGCCTCTAACTCCAACCTTCATGTCCTCACTACCTCTGCCTGGACCCGCTGGTCTATCCAAGCCTGTCTCTCCTTCTCCTGGTCCTCATGGAGTGCCACCAACTGCTATTGAGCAGGCTGGAGCTAGTCAGTCAACTCCCAAATCTTCTCCTCATAGCCAAAACTGAGACTGATAAGCTCTTGATAGCTTGAGCCTGACCTATCCTCTTGCTCCTGCAACTCGTGCACACGAGATGCATGTGCCGACGCCACCTGCAACTGCTGAACCAACTGGCCTACCTCCTTGATAATACTCACCTAGTCTTTGCTGCCCTGTCACTGCTCGTATGACTAGGATTCTGGTGTCTACCAGGGCTATGGATGTATCTACAACTAGCCCATCCTAGTGGTTGATGAGATCTTGCTCAAGTGGTTGACCTCCCAAAATCCTGGTCCTAGTGCTGCTCCTAGGACTGCTCTTGGTGTTGGTCTTCACTACTGGCAGACGCATGGTGGGTCCCAACACTAAAATCATCTTCGGGCTGCTGGAGAGCTGTAATGGACTTCTCACCTGCCCACCCATCATCTTGACCTGGTATCTCCCTAATCCTAGGGTGATAATTCGTTGCTCAACCACCTCCAGTGGCTCTAAATTGCTCTCCTTGTACCCTCCATCCTCCTCTGCCTTTTGAACTAACCAGCCTGCTTTCTAGGTACCACTCGAGATACCTATAATCTTCTCTTCCCCCTCCTCTATGACTGTAACAGTCCAGGTGATGATGAAGATTGGCGCTCCACTTCTGCAGCCCAGTCCTCCTCCTTCCTAGCTAGCAGAGTTTCATAGCCCACCCTGGAGCCCTCTCCATTGCCCACATCTAGTGGCAGTATATCTGCTGAGCGCTTTGATGTCCTATCTGGTGGTCCTCCACTACCATCCATCTCCTCACTAGAGCTCTCCCGTCTTGGTGCTGGATCCACATACTCCTCTTCATGTGTCCACCATATGAGCATCCTCCTGAGGGTGGATAGAATAAAGGGTTCCCGATTGTGGTCCCAATACCTCAGTACGTGGTACAGGTTCTCCAAAAGCTCAGTGCTGGCATGCATAGACTTCTTCTTTGCACACATGATCTCCACCAGCGCCTTGACCTTGTCCTGGTACTCCTCTGTGAACCCCCTGATCCTAGTCCCATCAGTGCTGTGGTCCGCACTCGTCAGGCCAAACATGGTCATGTACTTCTTGTTCAGCTCCTTACTGGCCTTAGGAACTTGTGGTGTCCTGGTCCCTACTATCTCCAGAGAGTGATGTATGGTCCATGCTGTGATATCCACAAGTATACCCCGCATTGTGGCCCTAATGGACATGGTATACTTGATTTCTCCCCCTTGATGTACTAGAATCAATCCACCAAGTCTGCCACCACAGCTCAGTGCGTCGTACAGGCCAGGTATACTCATAAAACGCCCCTATACTCACCTTCTCTAACCATACATCATCTTGGAGATCTCTCCAAGCCTGCCAGTGATCTAAGGGAGGGAATGTCAGCTGAATAGCTCTACCTACCTTCCTCTCAATCTTGGTCGTCCTAGAGATCGTGGCAAGGGCGTTGGTGAACCTCTTCCTGGTGGTGTTCCCAGCAACTGGTCTCTGCGTCCTTGGCTCCCCTCGTAGGCCCTCCTGAGTCTACTGTGGGGGTTCTTGCCCCTCCATCGGTTGCAGTTTCATCTTCTCTCGGTGTAAAACTACACCTAGTCCATGCAGGTAAGGTCAAAGGTTACCCTTCACTCTTGCTCTTCTGCTGTAAGTAGAAATCTGCTAGTCACCTAGTGCTGCACCCCTCTGAATTCTCCACCTACTCCTGCTCTTAGTTCTTATTGGTCCATTTTAAATTTTTCTTTCATTCTTAATTTATTCTTGTGCTCCACAATTCTCATGGTTTGCACCTCTTCTTCTGAATTACTTCCTTCGCCCCAATTTCTAAATGTCAAGACTGATGTTTGGCTTAAAACTTCCCTTGATCCCCTTCTCAAATTTCTCCTCACTAGTCTCTCCCCTCTAATTCCTATTCTTGGTGTTGGCTCTCCTTGTGCAGTTGGTCTACGGCTCCAGGTATCCCCCCTGTACTCCTCTAATTCCTCTCTATCTAACCCTCTGTCCCTGCCTTCACGTCCCCCAAGCACAATGAGCCGTGTGCTGGTGATTCCTTGCTTGATGTTTAAGCTGCTCTACTCTTGAAAACTGGCCTGGCCTGATTCGGTCTTGCCTCCTTGATCGCCCCTTCCGCTGCAATTTGCAAGTGCCGCCCTACATGCCTCCCCTCACACTGCCTAATTGCTGTTAAGGTATCCTCTCACTAACTGGTCTTATGCCGTGATCTGCTCATGTTGTGGCCTTGATTGCCGCCATGTATCCCTTGTTCTTTTGCGGCACCTTGCTGGTGTACGTCCTCTGTTGTTGCTATAGGGTTCTTGTGCCACTGTTCTCTTTCTTACCCTTGTTGCGGACTTCCTCTTGTAACTACCACCAGCGATCACCACCCAATTTCGAAACCCAAACCTCCTTCGGCGGCCCTGCTCCTTCCCACACCAAATGCTTCTCAGTGCTGCCCTCTCGATCCTACTCTCCTCCATCGACTAACTGCAGTAATCCACCGCCGCTACCTGAATACCGCTCCCTACCTGCGAGCGACTGCTGTGCTCCCCCGATGGCTAGCTGCTAGCACCACCGCTGACGAGTCCTTCACTTCCGCCTGCTTCCTACTGACCTCTACCTGCAGCTGGCTACATCGCTCCATCAATAGCTGGCTGCAGAACACCATTGTCAACTGCTCTTCTTCTTTTGCTTGTCGACTACTGCTCTCCACGTGCAGCTGGCTGCTGCGCTCCCTCGTTAGCTGGCTGTTGAGCTCCATAGCAGACGGTCCCTCTTCTTTCGCCTATTGACTATTCACCTTCACGGCCAACGGCTCGCCGTGCTTCCTCCCGCTCCCACAACAACTGTTGATGTGGGCTACGGCTAGAAACCCCTAAGTCACTGTCTACAAACCCTAGCCACCCTAAACTTCCTCCACCTTGGCTGCTCCGTGCCGCCCGCTGTTACTTTTAGTCCGGGCCGTCACCAAGCGCTCCTTCTCCTCCACTCTCTAATCTCCAGCACCCACGTCCTCTACTGCTGCTACAGCCAAGCTCCACCTGAGAACCCCGGCCTAGCTCGATTGCTGCTCCTCTAACTTTGACCTCCAAAAGACAAAGGCCTTCACTTAGGCTGAGGAAGTCTTCCCTCGCCCTGCTCCATTGCCGTCCTTTTCCATCCTTCAGTGATGAACCCCTCTGGCCGAATGGATGGACCCCTGGTCCTTCCTTTGACTGCTAACCTATCTGCTCCCTCCTTGCTGGTAGACTGCCGCTGCTGGTCCTTGCTGCGTCTGTTTCTAGCAGGCTCCAATTAACTTGTACCCACCTCCCTTCTGCCTCTGGCATATATATGTTCGCCCTGCACAGCCAATACCTAAAATTGTTGTTTAGGGTTAGCCGCCTATTCTCATCCACTGTAGATGAAGTGTGCTGAACGGATGAATTTTCGTCATCCTCCTCTTTTATTGGCGGCCTTCTTAATTATAGCATCGCCTTTGTCACATGTCGTTGTTGGGCTGGGATGATCTTTATTACTCCACACATTAC
This sequence comes from Ceratodon purpureus, assembly GCA_014871385.1. Classification (NCBI taxonomy): domain Eukaryota; kingdom Viridiplantae; phylum Streptophyta; class Bryopsida; order Pseudoditrichales; family Ditrichaceae; genus Ceratodon; species Ceratodon purpureus. The sequence continues at coordinate 41,114,201 of CM026426.1, read as the reverse complement.
TAGTGGTTGCTTCCTTTCTTCCTGTTTTGCTCCTTCTTTTATTACTTCCCCTTTCCAAATTATTCATTCTTCTTTATCATTTCCTTTTCTTTCTTTTCTTATTTCTTTTATTTCAACCTCATCTCCTCTTTTTGATCTCAGTTTGTCCTTCCACCTGTTTTGCTGCTCTTGATCTTTGTCTTGCCCCTCTTCATTTTTGTTGTCTAGGGCCATTATGTTCCTGTTCCGCTAGTTTTTGTCTACTTCCTGGTCCTTAAAAAAAATGTTGTCTTGGTCTTTGTCCTGGTCCTTCAGGCCTTTGTTGTCTTGGTTATGATAACCTGCTGTCTACTCTCCTCTGGTACTAGCACTGCCCTAGTCACCTTAACTGGTCTCTTCCTGGCCTTTTTTATCATTATCCCCTTCTGCTATTCGACCAATCCGTTGGTCGAATTGTTTGGTGTCATAGTAACAAGTTAGTCCTTGTCATTAAACATGTAGTTTTTTGGCTTGTTAATGTTCACAATCACTGGGTTAGGCTTGAAACTCTACATTGTAACGAAAAGAGCAGTATTGTTAGGCAGCATGTATTGGACCTAGTGAGGTCCGAACCACCTGCTCTTGAATTTACCCACATGCTCCTTGTGCCCCTTGGGGTACTACAGTACATAGTCCTCAATCTGAAAATCCTTCCTCTTGTGATGCTGCTGGCTCCACAAAGACATGTTCCACTGTTTGGTCCCTGCCACCTCCTGTGCATCTTGTCCGTTGGTGTCCATCTGCTCCAAGTCTCCTATCCTGGCTTTCAACACCCGAACTTGGATGTACTCTATGTCCAGATAATTACTTTTAATCGGAATTAAGTATTCCGTGGGCATCAATGGATGTAACCTATACACTAGTTGGAATGGTGTATAACCTATGGTGACCTTGATACCAAGCTTGTAAGAAATCAACATTGTGTGCAAGTGTTCATTCTAGTATGTCCTCTTCTCATTAACTAGTTTGATGAGTAGGTCGCCAATTACCTTGTTGGTTGACTTTGCAAGGCTATTACTCTGGGAGTAGTAGGTCATGGAAGTCCTGTGCTGGAGCGGAAAATGCTCCATCAAATGCTCAATGGGTTCATTTATAAAATGAGAGCCGTGGTCACTGACTAATGTCAATAGACACCCGTACCAGGTGAGTATCTGCTCATATAGAAACTTAGCAGTCACTGCTGCTAATTTAGTTCTCAACGCTCTGGCCTCCATCCTCTTGATGGCATAATTTGTAGCCACATGTATGTACTTGTTCCCTGTCATCGCAACCATAGGCTTGACTGGTCTCATAAAATCCAGTCCCTATTTCATGAAAGGCTCTGCTGGCATATTGATCACCACTGTGGCCAGTCCTGTATTTGCCATACCTTCCACCCTCTGACACCTGTTACAGACCTTGCAGTACTCAGAGATATCTCAGTAGACTGCTCGCCACCAAAATCCGGAGTCCAAAATCTTCCTGGTGGTTACTTCTTGTGAAAAATGACCACCAGCTGCTCCATAGTGCATCTCCCTCATCACCGTCTCTACCTGGACCAGGTCCTGTACCCTCCTGAGGACCAGATCCCAGCCCTTCTTGTGCAGCACTTTGTTGATCAAGGTATAGGGTAGTACCTTCAGGACCAGCTCTCTAGATTAGCATATAGAGTAGTGCCTTCAGGATCAATTTTTGCTGCTCCACCTTGGTCAGATCCTGCCAAATAAGACCAGTTCAAAGGTAAGAGTTGACATCATCTAACCATTCTAACTTAACATAAAACAAACTGGCATCCTTTGTCTAGTCCTACAGACCAGTTGTTAAATCTCCATTAGGAAATCTGGATAGCGCATCTACTCTCCATGATTCTTCCTTGGTTTGTAAACTACGGTGATCTTATACTCCTGAAATAGCAGTAGCCACCATGCAAGCCTGCCCAACACTTGCGGCTTATTGACCGGGTACACCAGTGCCATATGGTCAACATAGAAAACAATTTTATTGCCTAGCAGATAATGTCTATACTTGTTCAGAGCATAAACCATGGCTAAGGCTTCCATCTCAGTGGTATTGTGATTCCTCTCAATAGAATTCAAAAGTCTGCTCACATAAGAAATTGGCCGGTCACACTTCTTTATTAGATTAAGGGCCAGCATCACCTCCACAACTATATTCGGAGTATCAGTATGCACATGAAATTCCAAGTCCCACGTGGACGCAATCAAAATCGGTGCATTCTGGTATGCTCCTTAATCTTCCTCCAGTCCTGCTTGCACTGGAGCGTCCAGATGAACTCCTCAGTCTTCCTTATCAGTCTGATGATAGGCTCCATGGTATGAGCATAGGATTGGATGTAGCAGTTGTTAAACTGGGCATAACCGTTGAAAAGCTAGACATCAACTAGTTTCCGCGGTCTAGGCATTTTCTCAATGGCCTCAATTTTCTTGGGGTCCGGAAACTTACCTTCCTTGGACACAATGTGGCCCAAGATGATACCAGTAAACACCAGTAATGCACATTTTTCAGGGTTGAGCCTTATGCCATACTCCTGACATTTCTGAAAACACAGTCTCAACTTGACCAGGTGATTGGTCTTGTCACTGTAAACACTAAAGTCATTCAGGAATAGTTTCATAAAATCACCAATGAAATCACAAAAAGTTGTGTTTACTGCCCTCTGGTAGGTTGGTGGAGCATTCTTCAATCCAAATGGCATCACCTCCCAGACAAACACCCTCCACTCTGTCACAAAGGTTGTCCTGTACCATTTCTCCGGTGCTATCTGAATCTGGTGGTACCCAGAATAACCGTCCAGAAATGAGTACATCTCATGTCCTGCCACAGAATCCAACTTCTCCTCAGTAAATGGCAATGAATAAGGATCCTTCTTAGTAATAGCATTCAACTTCGTGAAATAAATACATATACTCAATTTTCTGTTTTACTTAGGCACAATAACAATGGGTGATAACCAGGTGGCATCTTCCACTCGTGCTATAAATCCGGCCTTGAGCAGTTTGATTAGATTCTGCTTCATGAAACCAGCGTAGTTTGGATTCATCCGATATCTGGCCTGGTGTGCTAGTGGTGCAATTGAAGGCAAAACACCCTTCACGTCCTTGTAGGTCCAGGCAAACACATCCTTGTACTCCCTTGAACAGGTCCTTATTTTGGTCCTTGGCCTTGCACTAGTCTTGGTCCTCGTCTAGGTGAGGCAGAGTGACCGTCCCGATGGTCATTAGATCCTGCTCTATACTCAGCCACCTTGCTTCCTCCTCAGCCATTTGTCCTTTAATAAAGTTGTAGCAAACCAGTACCTCAGGCAATTTAGGCCTAGGCCCCTTCCTCTGACTAACTGAGACAGTTTTAAGTGTTGCATTACCTCAAATTATGACCAAGTTATTACTCCAGTTATGATTCACCTTAGCATCAATAAACCAAGGACGACCTAACAGCATACTATATGCTTCACTGACCTCCTTGTTTTTAATTACAATCAAAGTAAGAAGGTAAGGGATACTATGTTTGTGAATTCTTACGTTCCAAATCATCCCCACCAGGTCTACCACTATCTGGTCTGCCATCCTCAGTGTGAAGTGTGCAGGTTGAGGGTTCTTCCGTACTAAATGCTTACGCTCCTCTTCGGTGATCGGATTGACACCAAACCACCATCCAACAGTACATTGTCCAGGGTAATGTTGTCAACCTGCACATTCAACACTGGCAGTTCCTTGTCAACATCTATAGCCAAACTGCTAATCAAATCTAGCTTACCTGTCATACTGGTCGTCGGCTTCACTGCTAGTGTCTGTCTGGGTCCAAAATACTTGTCTAGTTCCAGCTTTGGGAACAAATGTACCTTGACGTATTTAGTGATGTTTGGAGCTATCTTTAATATCTGCTCCAAAGATATTGTGATAGGGCTGTCGAGTACCTTTCTGCCCACCTTCTCTGCATAGCAATGCTCCTGGCCCCCTTCTGTACTGGTCCGTGCCGGTAATTCTGGTCCCACTTAATCTTCCTTCCGGCTATTATTGAAGGGGTCAGAATTTGGGAATTCAGCCCACACATTGCCTACTAAATCTTTGCTGCTCTGGCCCCCTACTCCTCCTTGAGCTGAATTTCCTTCAGGGTCTCTAGCATAGAATTCTTGAGTTGTTCCTCCTCCTTCCTGTCTACCTTGGTCCTGGCCTTCCTTGGTTCTGGTACCTTGAACTGGTCTTTAATTGAAGGCAGTCATGCCTTCTGCCTCTAGACCCTAGTCATATGGGCCACGTTCACCTGGTCCTCAGGATCCTCTAGTAGCTCAATCTCCACGTTCCTTACATGGTTGTCATGTTTCTTGGTCGCCTGGTCCCCTTGTGCCAATAACTGTTCCTACTGGGCGTTTCGAGGGCAGTTCTAACTATTGTGTCCTGTTCCACCACACAAATAACAACATTCTTGCTTGTCACCATAACTTCCTTCCTGGCCATTACCTGCTCTAGGATTGGGTGGCCTCTATTATCCCTAAATATAGTTGCTATTGCACGTGGCTCCTCGCTTTGGGACGAGCACCTCATTCACTCCTACTGGTTCATCTCCTTCATTCTTCAAAACCTCATCCCCTCTGGTTTGCTGGGTAGTACGAGCAATTACCATCTTTATGACCCAGCAAAACCTAAATCTAAACCTGGCCAGTATACATGACCGGTATACATCTAAACTAATGGTACCGGCTCTTCTGAGTAATTGCTGGCTGCTGTGGCCACTGGTACTCCACCTTCCACTCTTGGTCTGGTCCTATATGATGTCCCTCCAATTGCTTCTGCTGGTCTTCGGAACCATGTCCCTACACTAGGGCTCCTCTTCCAATGTTTGTGCCTCCACCTGACGAGTACACTAACTTGGGTGCCTCAGGCTGGTATGTATCACCAGTCAGGTCATCCACATAGGTCGCTGGTGCTCCTCCTCCTCCCAATGGACCTGCTGATCTTGTCTGGTATAGGAAGTGGCCTTGTACTAGTCGCTAAGGTACAACAGTCGTTGTAACTAGTACTCCCATCACCTCTGCTGATGTTGATGGACCAAGTCTCCCCACTGGTACCCGACACTGGTCATATCCTCACCACGGGCTCCTCTTCTGCAAGGCATCTAGCTTCTGGCTTTCTTCCCTCAACACCTCCTGCCACTTGTACAAGGTTGCCTAGCGGGTTGCTTCTTGTCTCTCCTTCTCCTTCTTCTTCTGGTCCTCAAGTCTTTGTGCCTCATGCCAGAGGCGCATAGCCTCCTGGCATAACAGATCATGCTGTATGGCCTCCTGCTTCTCAGCTGCCTGCTTGATCTCTTCCCTCCTTTGAGCCCGCTGCTAGGATCTAAGGGCATCATGCCTTTGTCTGTTCTAATCCTGCTCTTCTATCCTGTTGGTCTTCCACCACAACCTCAGGGCTTCATTCATCTTATGTTCTTTCCAATTTTTTTCCTCTTAAGCCTCCAGAGTATCCTTGAACGAGGTGGCTTGTGCTAATTCCTCCATCTGGCGTTTGTACACCTCCTCTATGGTCTGCTGGTTCCTTCTGCCCCACTCAGCTTGCGCTCTTGCTTGTTGTTGGGCCTTAAACTCCTCCAACTGCCTCTTGTCTTCCTCTTCCTTGTCCACTTCTGGTCCTTGCAACTGGTCTTAGGCAAACTGCACTGTCTGCTTCATGGTAGTCACTTATTGTGGTCTACTGATCCTTGTCTGATCTGAAGTGGGTAGTGCTTCTCCTTAGGCCCTGTCTTCATTTCTGACCTAGTCCAATCTCTTCATCAGCACCTCCATAGTCTCTAGGAAGTCTCGTGGTGTCTACACCCCTCGCCTTGGTGTATTTGGTCGGCTGCTACCTCTCTTGAAACTGGTTGTATGCCACTAATGTCTCTAGTTGAGGGTTCCAACTGTGTTGAGTGTCTCCACCTTGTAGTCTTAGAAACTCTCTTCTTTTGGTCCTTGGTGATGGCATTGAGCCATCATACCTTCTGATCTCATCTTCTTCCTGCTAGCTCTTGAAATTGGAACCAGGTTCGCCCATAGCTGATCATGTCCTCCTACTTACTCCAAGCTGTGTCTCCTGGCTTGAATTTTCTCCCACCAAGTCCGTGTCTATCAAGTCCATGATCTTCATTTTAGCAATGCTCTCCTTAGAGCTGATCTGCCCTCCTATTTTCCTGCCTGGTTCAACTGCTCATCTCTGCTCCGTGAGCTCGTATCTGGCCAGCCTCTCTGAAGCTTGTCTCCTAGCCAAGTCTTCCTTGTCCCACCCTTGGTAGCCTCCTTCCATGATATGGCAATTACTGCTTCTCCTTCTTGGTCCTCCCTGGTAGTGATCTTCTAGTCTGTCTGCTTCTCCAATAAGCCAAGTTTGTCCCTCCAGGTAATCTCTTGGGTAGATACTGTAGATCTATGTCCTAGTCCTCCTCTGGTTCCTGCGTGCTAGTTCTGGTCCTTGTCAGTACATCCTTCTGCCACCCTAGTCTCGTCCTTTGTGGATATATCGGTAGCTATTGGTCCTACTTAGATGGGCCCTAATTGCCTTTAGGTTGTCAAGTTTGTCCATAGTCTAGAATTCTACCAGATTTCAAAGCAATACAATTTTACAGTCTGTTCCTAGAGATATGTCCTGCCCTCTTTAGTTTTTAGTGAATCTGGTCCAGTTTTACTTTTTCTTCGTCATCTTTTCACTGTTTTACCTAGATCTCATGATTTACTAGTTAAATTTCCTTTCCTGATTCCTATCACAGGTCCCTAGGTTCTTTTTTTCCATTTAATCCAGGTGTTCTTTTTTACTACCCCATTTTTACCATAATTTTTTACTGCATTATTTTTACTGTCCATACATTCACCTAGCTGTTAGATCTACAAATGTTTAACTGACTGTTCCATTTTGTACTGCAAGTCATACATTTTGCCTACCGTTCCTTGCAATGCATAATCAGATCAGTGGTGAATAGTAACTTACCTAGATCTAGCTGACTTTCACCTTTTTCCTTAGGAGCTGCCCTCAGCTCCTGGGATGCGTCTCCTTTCTAATTGACTGTTGTTGCTCCCCGCTGGTTGTGACTGCACTAGTCCTGCCTTCACTGATCGGTTGCTCCCCCATCACTGCCTTGAAACCGCCACTAGTGCAAATCTTGTCAACCCCACTGTTAGTGGCGCAGATCTGGTTACTGCCACTGTTACTATCACAAAAATGGTCAGTGCCACTGACAAATCTGCTCCTCACATTCCCTAGATCGAAACTGTACCTATCACCCCTGGAGCAGTACGAATCCGGCGCTATCCTGGTGTGTGCAACTAGAGCCACAAGGTTTGAACTTTAGCATGGTCGCCAATGTGAAAAAGGTTTTTTCCTTACTCTCTCAGAAATACATCATGTCTTAAATCTCTTTGAAATCCTGCAAAAATTACTATACTGCCCCAGAAACTGCCCTAAATCTTGGTCCTAGATGTGAAACTGCCAATTTAGATCTACTCAAATCCTACTGGTATTTTCTCAGATCTGATACATATTCCTACTCTCTTTGGTCTGATCTACAATACCCACTCATTTGTACACTAGATCTACAAGACCAGTAAACCAATTGACTCTCATGGTCCCTCAGCACACAAATCTGCATCTCCATACATTTACACACAAGTACATTCAATTTCTTTCCATAAATCACTACAAATCCGTACATAATTCTGCTCCCTCCTGCTAGTACTGCATGGATTCTCCAAGATCCCTAAAATTGTTCTAATAGCAGCTGCTCTACAGCCCACAACCTATCCTATGCACTAACTCCACGCACACACTGAAATCTGATAGCTCCGAATCAAAAGATACAGAAAGAGAGAGAGAATAAGAGAGAGAGAGAAAGAGAGAGAGAGAATGGGCTGCCACAACCCCATCCTCACAACCCCATCCAAAACCTTAGCCGCCGCCTCCTAAACCCTAACTACCAACAGTTTTCATCTGACCACCAAACTTCATGCAACCACCAAAATTTCATCCATCTGGCAGTTTTCATCCAAAAAAGAGTTACTACAGGCCAGGGCAGTAACTAATAGTTTACTGCCTCCACCAGTAACAATAGTTTTATTACTCCCCTACAGTTTTATTGCCCCTCTATTCTACTGCCTCAATTCTTCGTTTAACAATCATATGCGTGGCCACCGTGCATGTCGTATTAGTCATCATCATTGTCCTCTTCGCTTGTATCTCCTTCCTTAGGATTAGACTCTTGTGACCAGTCATTGTTCTCGTACCATTGGAGAGGGTTGGTCCTCGGTCGTTCACGGAGGAGTCTGCTATTTGTATAAATGTACACCAAAGCCTCTGACTTCTCCACGCCCAGGCGGTTATGTACCTTATTGTGGACAAAGAAATACATGCTCCAATTCTTTTCACATGATGAAGCGGAGCAAACCAGAGATAAAATACGCTTTGCAATGATTGTCAAGCCCCCACTCCCAATCCTTTGCCACCATTGATGGGGTTCCAGATTTGCTTCTTGAATATCGATTGCCACCTCTGGGCTGTAAGAGCCACGGTCCTCATCATATTGGGTAATTTCTGCTACAAGTTCGGCGAATGAAATTCCCAATTGACCACTCACCCGATACAAAACACGACTTAATGTTGCCTTCGCTTCTCCTACTAGTTTTCAACCAAGGTTTTGAGAGCGCCGCTACGTAAAGAAGATCAGTATGCATCATGTCCCATCTACAATTGAATTGCCTTTCAAGCCTTGTTGCCATTGCCAGCTCAAGATAGAAAGGTTCATCCCGAAGTTTGTACACGTGATCCTTAAGGTTGTTCATTGTCAACCACGCCTTTCCCATTGCACGCTGGTCTCCATCAAACGTTCTCAAAGCTACAAGGACAAGTTTCATCATGTGTACAAAGTTCATACACTGAATCCAGAATGAATTGTCACGGATTGTGGCTCAAACTTGACCAGCGCATGCGTGGGCACGCACCCCTTTGGCTTGGTTGAATAGTCCATCAACATATTCATACCACTCTAGTGCCATGACCACTTGCTCCAGGGCTCTTTTCACTTCCAAGAGGTGGTGTATCATTAAGTACTTACAAGCAAATCTGGTTTCCGCTAGAATCCTCACTGACAACTTTGGTGAAAATTGGCGGAGAAGTGCCATCGTTACATGATGTCTCCTTATATAAAGACACACGAATTTTGCTTTCATAACCAGATCCTTCACCATTTGTTCCTTAACCCTGTCCTCTGGGAAAAGATCAAGAATATGAGCACAGCACCCTTGTTTGTACATATGAAGATATTCCTCTAGAATATCATCCATGGCTTCAAGTAGGTTGCTTGCATTGTCTGTACAAATTTGGGCAACATACTGAGGACCAACCCCTCAAATATTATTCTTCATGTCTCTCGCTATGTAACCCGTTGTCTTCTTCTAGCCAGTTGTATCAACTGAACCAAGATATATATTGTCAGCCGGACATACTAGCATGACATTCATCAATGGTCGGTGATTCACATTATCCCAACCATCCGAACAAATGATAGCCCCGTATAACTCCATTGATGTTTTGATACGTTCATCAATCGTTGCTTTAATTTGCTTCTGTCTTGCTTTGATGTGTGTTGTTTGCATCGCATGATAAGAAGGGGGATTGTAGTCAAATCTAGCATTTGCTGTTGAGTTCAATGCCTTTATAAATGCTTGATGTCTAATCACGTTAAATGCCACGTTTGACTCGTAAAAAGAAGATGCCCACAACATGGCCAATTCCTTTTGCTTTGTGATCTGATATGCTTCATTCATATCCTGTTGGCGCATACTCCTTGTGGTATTCAAACAAGCCCTACTAGCCGCCACACTACTATCAATTGGATCTTCTTGACAATCATTGTTATCGAGATTTGATCCACCAAACACAGTATTGTGTGTGGAAGCACTAGTGCATGGAGGCTAAATTGGTGCCGAGGATGTTGGCCTACTACCTTTCATCTCTTCCACTGTCAACTACTTGGGGACCATTCGTGACCATGGAACTGAAACTTTCTTTTTACTGCGATAGGTGCCTTTTGGTAAATCTGCGAGGGAGATATCTAATCCCAACTGTAATTCTGGAGGCACCTCTTCTTGACATAGGAAAAGGTCTTCTTGAAGTACACAAATTCTGCAACCTTCTTGGACGATGTAGCTTCTCTGATATTGAAATTATACCATGGCTAGTACTCTTTTGTATCAAGTCTTTGAACCGCTTCTATGGCAAAAGATTTGGAACCGCAACCCAAATATTGAATCACTGAGAGCTGAAAATTATTATTTGATAAAATTTAGTGTGTCTGATAAAATGTCTGGCAACTTGATTCATGGAAGGAAGGATTTTTACATTCTCCCAACAAAAACCAAATGTCTCCCTAAGCTCATAAACTCCCGCAAGGAGCCTACAAAGAGACCCAGGACATGAAACATGCAATGGAGGAAAGATGGTTGTCTTATCAAGGGGGTTGTTTATATACTGCTTGCCTCCATTGGGCGCGCGCAAATGGGACGTATGATAGTGGACGGGCGCGATCATTTGGGCGCGTGCGCGCAGGCGCGATTGATCGGGCACATGTTTGCGGGCAAGTGCAAGTAGCATACCACAACTCAAAAATTTAAAACAATTTCCAACCACGAGGTTGCACGCGATCTCTCGAGCACGAGCACTCGTGCGTTGGAAGTCGGGCGCGTAGACGTGGGCGCAATCATACTAGCGCATGAACACGGGCTTGTTCATGCGAGGGCATACACGCAACCACAAACAAACAAACAGTCTTTAGTTATTTCATGCGCCCTCAATCGAGCACGTGTTTGAGGTAGGGTTGTCATAACGGACGGATATGGGCAAAATTCGGCAAATCGGACGGCACTTCGGACGGACGGACCGGTCGGTTCCTGAAATTTATTGGACATAGCGGTTTGCTAGAAAAAAATTAATAGGTATATATCTTCAATATGTACAATATAATCTTCAATATATGCAAGATTGGAACGGTCAACCATAAGTTGACCAATAAAGACCGGGCATGACCCTTAACGGACGGACATGCAGACCAGACCGACGGTCCAGTCCTCAGGTCCTGTGAACAACCCTAATTTGCGAACGCGTGTTTGCGGGTATGTGAATACGGGCACGAGCAAGCGGGCGCAAGCAAGCGGTCTTGAAGTACCAACGCATGCAACTTAATCAAATTAAGGATGGAAATTACAGAGATTGGTATTTTAAGAAATAAATTGACATATGGGTCCTCAATTACAATGTAATTAAACCTTCATTCCAATGAAGGCTGAAATCATCAAAAAATATTCATCATCCTGTTTAGATTTCACATTGCGAGACATTTGAAGCTGATCAACGACACACCCCATTCACACATACTTGACCAATAGGGTAAGCGGGTGAGAGACTCCAGATGTGTCTGCCCACTCAATTAATGGTAATTCTTATTAAGTTAATCAAAAACAGATTTACCAAAACTAATGAGATTAACTTAAAGACTTCCTCTGCTAAACGGTTTTAACGGGATGCAAGCGCGCCCAAATTTGCGCGGGCTGTTGGGCGAGTGAAATTGGGCACTTGCAATGGGGCGCGTGCGTGTAGTCAACTGTCTAGAGAATTCCACGTGCGTTCCTAAATTCTACGCGCACGCTCGCAATCAAGCGCCTGCAATCGGGCAAGTGCATACGCGCGCGCACGCAGTTGTCGAGGAGAGTAAAAGGTTGGAGAATTGGTGCGCCCATGTTCGGGCGCTAGCGTTCGGGCGCACACAGGCAAGAAAGTCAATGTTAATTCTAAAATAACAAAGGTTACAAAATGAAAATAAAAAACAGAATGTGAGGTTACTTGATAAGAAATTTATAAATTATGGTAATGTGAGAGTGGAGGAATAAAAATAAAATAAAATAAGAAAATAAATAAAAAGTAGAATAGTGAAAAAAGAATAGTTGCTTATAGACGAAAAGAAGGGGACAGAGTTCAAAAGAAAAAAGAAAAGTATAAATGAGAGGATAGGATGAAAGAAGGTGGAATTAAAAATAAAAAAATAATGAAAGAGAGAAATAAAAGATAGTGGAATAATAAAATAAAAGAGGATGGAATTGAAGAGTAGAGGGAAAAAACATAAAATAAGAGTTATAGGATGGAAAAGTAGTGGAATAAATGTTTTTTTTTAAAATGGAAGAAAGACTCAAAGAATAGTGGAAAATTGAAATATAAGGGGATGGAATAAAAGAGTAGTAGGGAAAAATAAAAAGAAGAGGGATAGGATGGGAGAGTGGTGGAATAAAAAAATTTAAAAAAAAACAATGGAAGGGAGACTCAAAGAATAGTGGAATAATAGAATGTAAGATGATGGAATAAAAGAGTAGTGGGAAGAGACAAAAATAAGACGGATAGGATGGGAGAGTGGTGGGATAAATGAAAAAGAAACATTGGAAGAGAGAATCTAAGAATAGTAGAAAAATAAAATATAAGATGATGGAATAAAAGAGTAGTGGGAAGAGACAAATGTAAGAGGGATAGGATGGACGAGTGGTGGGATAAATAAAAAAGAAACAATGGAAGAGAGAATCAAAGGATAGTGGATGAATGTAATATAAGTGGATGGAATTGATGAGCAGTGTGAAAAAATAATAATAAGAGAAATTGGCTGAGAGAGTGGTAAGCAATTAAAAATAAGGTAAGGCTGTATAAGTGACGGGTACGCACGCGCGCGTCAAATGACGCGCGAGAGCACTTTGGCGCGTGTACACAAGCACGAGAAGTTTGAAGAGTTTTGGAAAAAACATTCTTGCTTTAGAGGAAGTTTGGCGCCGATGATCATACGGACGCGTGTATATGGGCGGAGTCAAACGGGCGCGTGAATACACCCATGCGTGACGCCAAGGAAACAAACGGAATGAGAGTTGACCAGCGTTTTGAAAGTCAGGAGCTCTTCCGCGCGCAGATGACATTGGGCGCGAGCAGATGGGTGCTCGCGCGCAATGTAAAGATTTTTTTTCAAAAACACCACGTTTTGAGGAGATCCAACACGTTCGATTGGGTGCGTGAATAGACGTGCGCAAAACTATGGAAACAAACTTCATGTGAATACAAGGAAGGCCTTATTTGTTAAATTGAGACAATTAAGAAGTCTTGTTTTAAATCTGTGCTATATTTAGACAGGAATAAGGTTTCATTAAATTGAGACTCTTCAGTAAAGTAAGACTTCTATTTCTATTAATAAATATAAAATCCAAATATCCACATGTCAAAAATTTTAAAGAAGGACAATTGAAACTTTTTATTTAAATACTCATCATAGGAACATAGTAATAGTATAAAAAATTTCTAAAAGATATCATTGCCTTATCATGCAAGTGCATTCTACGCATGCTCCAAAACAAATAACCTACGGACAGAAACTACAAGCTATTTAGCCCTGCGATGTAGATTTAGTGTTGTTTGAATCAGACATGAAAGCCATCACCAATGCTTTGATGATGTCAATTTGCGGCTTTGGGATTGCAACTTTAGAGTCTGAAGTTCCCTCTCTGAAACGTGGTTTCCAAGCCATCATGATACAATCTGTGCTTGAGCAGGTTGGAGCTATGTCCCGATCTTCACACCAGACATTTCCTTCTTTTGTTTCCCAACCATCATAAGTTTCCATATCAATATGGAGATGTAAGGTTGGTGTCCAATATTGAATATTTGTCATGTGCATGTGCTGTGGATCTAGATTAGGATTTGTAATGGCTCTTGCAATCCCAAATGGCTTAGGATCATCATCATCAGGGCGCACTACTAAAAACTTACCTGCAAAAGTATCACGATTAACTCGTAACGAAGCTCGTGGACGATCACGCTTCCGTCCAACAAAACATGTGTCCTCAGCATCCTCTTCATAAATGATGCCATCTCTATGTCTTCAATCTGCCTTATCATTAATGATCCTTGAAGCCGGCCAAAATCAGTCTAGTAATGCCTCGCGTATTTAAAGAGGTGCATCCAAAAGAAGTCTAACAGATTTTCAATAGTCGTTAATTGTCGCATTCTTCCGCCTGAATTCTCCAAAATGGTCATTGTTGGCCATTCTATTCCAAAGGGCAATGAAACCGTTCAAGCCTTTTTTAACCTCGTCAAGGGATTTCATTAGATGAGGAGCAAGAAGAGTTGGACTTCCACTTAGCACTTTGGATCGCCCGTCCTTTGTCTCAGACCACAAGCGAATTCTTCTACCATCCTCGGGCAACCAAATTTTGTATGTGCACAAATTTTTATACTCTATCAAAGGCCATCCTATAGAATCCATATAAAACTTGAACTGTTGTGACATAGAATGACCTTCCAAAAAATCACCACCTCTACCAATATATTTATGTAGGAATGTTTTAAAATCAGAGACCACCTCGATGAGATGAGGAATAACCAGAAGTGTTTCACATTCCATGAAAGATTTCATGAGCCTTCGAAGTGTTGGATAGTTCTTTGTTTTCAACATAGTGCTCCAACGACCGAAAAAAGCATCAATGTCTTCGTGAGTGTGTCCAACAATAAGAAAATTGATATATATTTCTCGGAAAATCCCTTTGTATACCAACAAAGAACAAAATCCGAAAACCCATTGGTTCTTGTTGTCACCGGAGGCATTATCCAACTGCGACGTCAAAATTGGTGGAAGAGGGTTAGCCGGAAGCGGCTTTGGTGGAGGTGGAAGAAGAGAGTCTAAGCAAGATTTTGGATCATTCAGAAGCGCCAAAGTCAATGTGGACTCGTCCCTCTCAGTAGAAAATAAATGGCGAGATGAATTTTTGGGAGGGGCTTCCAGATCTCGCAACAACTTTGCAATGGACCCTATGGTATAATTAAAGTCAGTGGGGAAAATGCCAAGGCCGTAGTGCACATATTGAACATTGCCCTACCCATGAGCAATCAAACCATTTATAGCAATGGGTAATTTCATGAAGGAGTCTATTGCTTTTGTCTTGTGAGAAAAGTGTAGGGAAGTGGTTTTTGAGTGATCCATCTTGTCATGAATAATGCACAACATCTTCTCAGGGTATTCTTCGGAAATATATCTATTTCCATAGTAAAGTTCCCGATGCGCCCTTTGCCTAGCTATGTGGGTATTCAAAATATTGGACCATTTATTCTGAACGTCTGAGAGCAGTGTGCAAGCACTTCTAAGTTGCTTATATGTATAGCACTGGCCACACCGAGCAAAGGTGTCTCAGCGAGCCTTGGATGCAAATTCTAGAAAAGATAATCGTCGTATGTTGCTTAAATCACTCGAAGAAATTGGCTCCAGATTTAACATTGAATTGGCCTCATTGATTATTAGCAATTGGTCACTCCAACAGAATGTTAAAGGAAGAATCATGGCGGGGACTTTTTCTCCAGTTTCCAATGTCCTCGTCTTATGGGGCATTTTGTCTGCATGAGGTACAATGAGAGTCCTCAGCGTGGCTGCAGCTTGCAAGGTGTGTGGAGGAGGTTTCTTGGATCCCAAATTACCATGCCCTTCTCTTTGAATACCTGCTTTGGCCAACTCTACATATCTATAGAAAGTTGCTTTTCCAATTCCATGAATGGTCCACTATGCCTTGGGACACACTTCTTGACCTTTCAAGGTAATCCACTTCTTGCCAATAGCATCTTTGTGAATTTTTCTATGCACTTCTAGAAGACAATTCTTGCGAGCATAAACCCTATCATTCACATGCAGCTGAGCCAAGATTGCGTGAGTTTGGGTACACGAAAACGGCTGTACACAGTTTCTCTCGCAACACATTTTCGTTGAGACTTGGATAATGGCCTCTACTGAGAAGAGGGACTCCTTCTTGGGGGGGACATCAGGCTCAATCCACTGACGTGTACTTTTGTATGAGCAAACCCCATTTCAAACTCGTTGATTTTGAGCGTTCATGGCAGTGTTGTACATGTAAGTCTGATTGTGGTCATACAATGTAAACCCATTCAGAAACACGTGTCTAATGTACCAAGAAACAATCGACCAAACCTAGCCAGACGGAACTTGCGCTTCACAAAGAGACTCAGCTATCTGTACAGCAACTCGATCGTCACCAAGAGGTTTACCATCCATGTCGATAACAAGCTTTGGATCGACATTCTGACAAACTCCATTAGCAACATCTACATCTGCATCGTTCCATAGAGTTACGTACTTTGTGTTCCACTTTGCGCGTGGAATACCATCACATAAACCAATACCAACGAGTATTGTTGAAGCAAGAATGGCAAATTTGACAACCTCATGATTATCCATTCTCGTAAATAAACACAGAAGTTAGACCCATCTGTTATCCCTCACACAACGATACTCCAATACAAAAAAAATAAAAAAATAATATTAATAATTGAAGAGGATACTATCATCATGGATGGTAAGAAATGACTTGGCAAATGAAACAGTATCCATATCATCGTCTCCTTGATAGGGAACCTCTAATTGATTTGAGCTAACACATTTATTATCATCAACATGATGATAAGCAACTACTATTTGCTAGCATATTGGAAGGTAATAATCTAGTTCAACATTAATAACGAATTAGGGGATGAAATACATTTTAGTACATTATCAATATTGTTAGATTGCGCTAAGTTCAATACTAGTAATTTATTTGGATATTTTTAATTTAATAGAATGTCGTATCCTCGAGTTGACGATAACCCGTTTCAGTGTAGAATTCAATCAATTATTAAGGCTATCATCTATCTGAGTCCTGACAATAAATTGCAGCAGTATATGATTCCATAATCAGGATGACCGGATCATATCATCGACACGACAATAAGACATGGACTACAATAAACACATCGGAAATCCTTATCACTGACTCAATGAATCAATGGCTTTGCGTGTGGTGTGGACTCGATAATACGGCCGTGGGAGTAGGAACAATTCCCAAAAACTACATAAAATTCAACCAGAGAGTTGACATGTAGGACTCGATAGCAACAATTAAAGAGTTGACATTGTCGGAACACGGAAACGCAACTAACATCCGGATAGCACTCAAAATGAGCGTAAACTCCCGTATTGTCACTGGGTTCCGAGTATCGTCCAGGGATTCAATAGTGCTTCACCAAGTATTTACTCACAATCTTTCCAAGCCTTGTCACTGCTCGGATAGTGTTTCCGGAACGTATCTCTTCGACTCGCTTCTCGGTTACAGTCAAGTATTTCGTCCACAACCCCAACGTCTCGGAAAGAATACTACCTCACAACTGACTTAGAACACTCTGGTCAGCAGGTCACACAGGCGCCCACTCCCGATCCGTGAGACTACAACGACAAACCGATCCGGATTTGGGAGAACCAAGATCCGATTATATCTAGGCAACCCGTGCCACGTTCCGAATTCCCCTCTCACAGAGTGCGGAACCTCTTCAGAAGTTCAAGGAGCCCGATCAAGTACCCCTTGATCCCCTTCGACCCTAGCGACGGCTATTCCGCGTGAGGTTGGGTTGGGGATGGAACAGTAAGGCTTCACTCCTATGACAATCCGCTAAATCTTTCCGCTCAATCCCAGTACCATTCCAGTTCGAGCCTCGTCACAACTCCCATCACCTTCCTATCCGAGCTACAGCGGAACTCTCAACATCCTCTCGGATTATTCACACTTAACTGGAAACCACGCACAGTACTTGCAAAACCCGAATACTTTACTGATAAGGAATATAGGGAGAAAACATGCAAAACGAAGGCCCGGACTGCATCGCCTGCCCCGTTTAAGTAAGCAGGGGCTTCCACAAAAGTGGCAGCGCCGGAAGTTCAATCAAAAACCCTAATTCCTAATTATCTACCTAGAATCCTACTTTACGACTAAACCGGATCTCCCGATCCGAAATCTACTCCTATAAATCCGGAAAGTGACTACCAGTTCCAGCGTGAGGAATCTATCCCATCTTCGTCTTCTTGTGGCTCTCCTGCCCTTGGTCCTTCTCCTTCGACCGAGTCACCCGGGGCTCGGATCCTCCTGCCTTTGCGGCCCGCTCCGCCTGACGACTAGCACTCCGTTCCTCCTTTGACTCCTTCGACTTGGTCTCCAAGGCAAGCCGGGTAACGACCCGGGTCTTCGGAGACTTGGAAGACTTGGGCAACATCCGCGAGGGAGGGGTTCCAATTGTCGGGGTTCGAGTCTCAGTTCCGGCTGTCCCAACCGGAGAGCTCGCGTGAGTATCCGAGTCAGACCCAAAAATCGTAATGGGCCTTTTCTCCGCCGGTTCCTTCCTCTTCCACAAAACCATCCGAGCACCGGAACTGTGCGCGGGGGAGTCCACCATGGGCGTCCCGGTTGGTGTAGGAGTCACAATCCCGGTCCGGGCTGTGGGTGAAGGGGTGAGTGCCCCCTCCTGAGTCACTCGGGTACGTCCGGTAGGTGAAATGGACCTTCTCCATTCCGCTCCGGCTACCTCCCCTTGGTGAACCGAAATAATCACCGACGGGGGAGACACCTAGTGCGGGGGAGACAAAATAATCACCTAGTGCGGGGGAGACAACCGGCTGCACTGGCCGGGTTACCTCTTCCGTAACCGTCCGCTCCTCGGATCGCCTGACAGTGACTGTAGTCCCCATCACCTCTGCCTGTCCGGTGGGAATTGCGCAGCCTTGCTGAGCCGCACAGGCTCCAGGTGACGCCTCCTTGGCCTGAACTTCCCAGATCAGGTCCGCGATCGTCCGAGCCGGTTTGAAGATATCCAAGTCAACCGCCATCTGCTCCTCAAGCCGGAGGTTGCGCTCCATTGGGGTCCTGAACCCTACACCGCGAGATTCCCCTCCCACAGTCCGAGAGGGAGATCTGGGAAATCTGGTTCCGACACTGGGACTTCCGACTCCCGGATTGAGCAACTTCTGAACCTGCTTCAGGATCTGGTTCATCGAGTGCTCGCATTTGGAAAGGATCGTGATGATCCTCTGCTTATTCTCCAAATCCGCCGGCTGCAGCACATTCTCGTCGAACAACCGGGCCTTGTTGACTATATCACCAGGAACTCCTACCAACTTCCGGAGCTCACCCAGAGTCTCCTCCTGCTGAGCATGGAATTTCCGGATCTCCTCGCTCTTCGTCGCCAGTTCCGAGGTAAGCTCCTGCAGTTGAAAATCCAACTGCTTCTTCTCACTCTGAAGCTTCGGGGCGTCCTTCAAAAGCTCCACCTCTCGGTTCACCTCTTCCGGTAAACAGCCCCCGAGCGACGTGCAGACTCTCCGGAAACAACGTCTCAATCCAATAGTAAGAGGCCTGCACCCGGTGAGTTTCTTCCCTGAGTGCCCGGAACGGGTCATCCGGAAATCCTCGCTCGGAACTGACCTCCTTCCGTTCCGCATCTCCCCGGGCCGTGGAGGGCTCCGCGTGCTGCGATGTAGCGAGTTCCGATCGCGACTTGGAATGGGTCTTCGTACCGCTGGGATTCGGAACGATCACCGTATCATCTTTCCCTTCCGTGAACGCTGTATCCGAGGTTTCGCCGTGAGGTTCGACATCAAACCCGGGCGGAACCTCCTGAAAGCAGAGTATGTTCTTCGCAACCAAATAACTCTCCTCCTCCTTATCCATCAGCAAGCTAATGGACTGGTAGAGGTGGAAGAGAAAAGGGGTGATTGGGGTCGGCTTCTTTCCGATCGAGGGCACCATCTTCTGCACGGTTTCCGCTATGAGCGCGGCCCAATTCACCGGACGCTCCCCCGTGTACGCTCCAAAGATGGTGTTCCCGACCGTGATGGTGACCTGTTCCGGTTTCAACGGATACGAGATCGGAACGAGGAAAGCTAGGACCTGTCTTTGTCTCCTATCCTTGCAGGCGTCTATCACGTACCCGTTGTTCTTATGGATCTTTCCGTGGAACCTATCCTGCACGTACTTATCCGTCCGGGTTGCCCAAAGGAGTCCGTTCTGCTTGAAGTCATAAACTTCCGCCCACGGTTCCGCACTCCATAGTGTGGGCTTGCCCCGGATCGTATTGTTCCACCTATTGTCCGGTCCCTCCAGGATCTCCGTCACCATCGCCTCATCCTTCAGCAACCACGGCCGTGACAACAAACCCTCGCACCTCATCCGGGTGAGATCGTCAATCAACTCGTTCATCTTCGACTCTTTCACCGGAGTGGCGGGACTAAGAACTCTGCACTGAACGTGCGACATTGCTACTCCTCACTTCTCTCCCTTAACGATCCGACAGCAAGAAACCCGGCAATCCAACTGCCAATGAATCGGAAAAGACAAAAACACCTCACCGCTCCTTCACTCTCTACTCCCAGTCCGCAAAAAGGAACTCCAAACCCTAACACTCCCGCTTATATACCCAGGGCACCATAAACGCTGCAGCGGCGCGTAATTGCAGCCGCCACCGTACCGGGCTCGACATTATCCGAGTCATGATGACTTCCGCGTCGCTTCGGATCTTCAACGCGGTTACAGTAACGGTCAGTTCTCGGATCGTCAACCCGTTCTGAGTATCCTCTTCCGAGTTTCGGAATCAAGGTTCTGAGAATACTTCCTGCGTTAATTGTTTTAAGGTTTCTGGAGCATCCGGTTTGTGTTAACGCCTAATGCGGCTAGTGTCTAGCCAGTTTTTACCTAAATAACCAAAAAAAAATGAAAATTTAATTGAATCCTAACTCCGGATGGGGTCCTTCTCGTTTATTCTGAGTTTCTCGGATCCCACAGACATGTCAAAGATAGAGAAGCAACTAGAGAGTGGACATGTCTTAGACAGAGCAGCAACTAGAGAGGCGAAATGGAGGAAGAAGAGGAGCAGTAGAACGCTGTCAATCTCAGCGTCCCAAAATCAAAACCTCCGGATATGAACTATACCAACACAATCTAAGCAAGATCACACAAGCTCATCACCTACTCCACAAAGATAACAGAAGCGCATCATCACAAACCAAACATAGTGGACTAAGAATGGAGGTCGCAACGGACCGACAATTTGAGCCGAGGCAAAGTTGAACTCAAGCACAGGAAAAATGCGACGTCGAAGTGCACGAGGGAGACGAGTACGAGAGTGAGATTCAGCGGGCGGAAAACAGAATGGTCGAGAAGTTGTGAAGATTCAAATATCTAACGAAAACATCAAACTTTCCAATATGCTTTCTTGATATTATCAGCAAATGGATTTTCAAAAGCCTTTTCCACAGCTTTATCGCTAGAACGGTGTGGAATCTCATAGTTATCGCCCTTCCCTACAAGTGGCTGTCACTTTTAAGAAAGGCCAACGGGCACTTCTATTTTCTTAATATTGTTAGTCAACTAGTGGTAGGTGCAGAGTTTAAAGTTTTTGGTTTATGTCAATATAAAATTAGAGGATTTAGGGTTTACGGTATAGTGTTTTAAACACTTGCACTAGGGAATAGGGTATAGGATTAGGATTAAGGGTTTACAGTTTAGAGTATTGGGTATAGGGTTTAGGGGTTAGGGTTTTAGGGCCTAGATAATTTAGTTCTTTGAGAAAAAATATTGTAAGTCATGGTTCTTTCAGAACTGAGTGTTCTTTGTGGAGAATGATTGACACAGAATAATCTAAATATAACTGATAACTAGAAAAAAGAATGATTACGAATCTAAGATAATAAATATTGTGAAATTTTTCTTTCTACTATTTTGATATGGCTAAGCTGAAAAAAAAATTACAAAGCTGTGAATTATTAACTAATTTAATTTAGATAAAATTGGATAACAATAATATCATTATTATTTATTAACATTACAAATGATTGAGATATCCGTGTTACTTAATTTTGTATGCATCTTTTTTGAATAGAGGGGAAAATAAATATGAGCAATCTAGTAGGTTTTTTTTTTTAAAAAAAATATTGACAATATATTTGTATAATTAGTATTTGTTTATGGGATCTGAGTTTGATATGCGTATTAAATTACCACAACATAATTAAAATTATTTATTTATTTAATTGACATCATCCAATACATCATATATCTAATAAATGAAATGAGAATATGTAAATACACTAGTGGGACTCATGCCCTTGAGCACATTGACCGCAACTCGGTTTGTTTCCTCCATGGATTCCACCGCGGAACCGTCGTGTGAGACATCCATGCTCATTTGTAATATAGATGACAATTGTGATAATTTTAAAATTATTTGAATGTTGAGGATTAAATCTATATTTTGGCAATTGCAGACTTTTAGAAGTCTATGATTAGTTATGAGCTCCTCCATCATCACAATGCTGTTGTAGTAAATAACCTGAAATCATCAAAATTTCAAATAGGAAATAAGATACATACAATAAATAATGAATGTTTTTAAAAATTCACAAGAAAAAACAAATCAAAGATACCCAAATGTGAAATTTGTGAGTCGATCAAAATTAAAAGAATGACTTTTAGGCCAAAATTTGGTTTTCACGGCACCATAATTTACGAATTCAACATATGTTTTTTCTCGTACCTAAAGAGTGATTTAAAACATGACATTCAAGTGGTTTATTTTGCCATAATTGTGCCAAGATGTAATCCGAATGAAGTACTCTAAATTATGTGATTGGAGAAGACAAGGAGTAGTCCATAAGTTTAGACAGATGAGTATGGCCCAAGTTTTTATCTCGCATTATAATTCATCTAAATTCTCCTCATACTTGTTCTTATTTCTCCTCATACTTCTTATTTCTCTTCATACTACTTCTTACTTCCACTATTATAATTCTAAACCTAGTTGATCGAGGGGACTCTATTTTCATCCACCAAATTTGGACAATACTTAACATATTTTCATCCATGTTGGATAATCTAGAACAATTCAAGTACAAAGTACTTAATAATTGTTGCAACTATCATTTTTTCGAAATGCTATTTTATATGTACACTCACTTAATTATCCTCTATTTATTCAAATGCTCTATTACATATTATTATCATGTTTTACAATCCTAGAGCATCTTAGTAGATCTAAATAAATATAAATTTTACCACGAATGAATATACAAGACCCTACATTTTATTGCACGTAAATCCTATGTTTTTCCCTACTGCCCATCCTGAGAAATTACTATATGTGAATACATGACAATTGTGAAAATTATTTTAATGATTTGTATGTTGAGGATTAAATTTATATTTAAGCAATTGTGGACTTTCTGAAGTCTATAATTAGTTATGAGCTCCTCCATCGACACAATGTGTTTGTAGTAGATAACATTTTATCATTGTAAATTCAAATAGAAATTAGGATACGTATTAATTATAAAATGATGAATGTTTAAAAAAATCCACCAAAAGAATAAAAATAAAAAAATGCACAAATGTGGAATTTGTCACTCCATCAAAATCTAAACAATGAATTTTAGGCCAAAAATCTGTTTTTGGAGCATATATCAATTGAAAAATATCCCAAAAAAAACATTATTATTGCCCTGCTACTTTGAGGGCAGCCCCCTAAAAAAATAATACGCAATCCATAATTAGTAGTTTTATCCATAATGACTTAGATATGGGATATAATATTAATACAATCATAAAAACTGACTTCAGTAGATTTCCGAGAAATATAAGCAACCCACTCTTAGAGTTTTTAATTTCTAGTGTATTATTAATGGGTCTAATCTAATAAATAATTATTCATTCAATTCAATGTCAACCGATCAATGATAGATTACACGGATTAAAAAATTATATGTGCTTAGGATTTGTATTAAATGAAATTACTAATTGAGGTAACATACAATTATTGTGGAATTTAGCACACCATTTAAAGAAAACAATTGACGTGTTGTAGGGTGTGAACATAATAAATCAATAATATGTAATAATACTTATGTTGTTAGTGTATAATTTTCAAATTTTTGTGCACTTTTATGTTCATTTTAAGTGTCGTTACAAATGAATCCATGGTTTTGATAGGAAAGTCAGTAAGTTCCATTTCCTATAGTTTATTTATTTGGATTCTTAATGTCACAACTTATTGTGCAAATTATTGGCCTTATATTCAATGTTTTGTTTTTGATAAACCTTGTTGTTAAAATCATGTTAAATTGTTTAAGAACTAGTTAAATTAAAAACTTATCAATGTATGTTTATTAATATATCTTGTATTTATGTGGATTAAATGTGAATTGTCTTGCTCCCCTCATCATATGCTTGTATACAACCATATGTAATCATAAGATTATTCATTTATCAGATATCTCTAGTTACATTACAAATATTTAAAAGAGAAAAAAAATACATGCTCATTTATCAACCTAGGTTTGTATCCATTAATTTGGATTTGTATCAATTGATCTAGATTGTACCAATTGATCTAGATTTGTATCAATTGATCTAATCTATATTATTTCAAATTAAATTCAACATGTACGTGATTTTTTTTATAAAAACAAATTACTGTATAAGCATAACTTTTACTTTGAATAATTTTTTTTAAAATTTCAATCAAAAATGAAAAAGGAGCAGAAAGAACAAACCAAAAATATCCACGTTTCATATGTTTGTAAAAAAAGTAAAACATAATTGTATAAATTGTGTAAAGTCCACAATTAAATTACCACAATTAAATCACTTTCTTTGCACTCAGGACGCAGTCCCCGTTTGCAGGCGGCTTCTCCGATCTCACTTCATCGCTTGCTTTTCCGACCCCGAGTTGTTGCCTGTTCGCGAATTCAGAGTCGGATTTGAGCGCGTGAGGGCGGCGCTACAGGTTTGTGGCTCCTGTCAATTGTGTGTTTACAGGCAGGTGGTGGATGACGGGTTGAGCGTGTGTGCGTAGTGTTTCTTGCTTAGGTTTTCGTTGGTTTGTGTGACGGATATTGTGAGGGTGACATAGACGGTGCGGAGTGTGCTGTGCGTGAGGGTGAGACAGGTGTTCGGAAGTGGGGTGTGCGGTGACAGGGCTTAGGGTGGCGGATGATTTGATTGTTCGGTTGAGCTTTCGGCTTCTTCGGAGGAGGGTAATGTGTTGAGATGGCGCGGGGATGATTGCTCGTGTCAGGAGTAGGGGTTTGCGTATGTCAGGGTTTGGTTTGGTGCGTATATCTCTTCTTGTGGTGATGATGAATCGGGGGATATCGGGTGGTGGAATGTGTGTGTGGGGGTGGTTTCAGGGGCAATCGATCGTCGGGGGTGTGTGGTGTTATGCTGTGGTTTTCTCCAATTTACAGGTTTGGAGAGATGTTATGGAGCTGGGAGGTTTTTATTTGGAATGGTAGGGTTGTGTTGTTTTTGCGGTAGGGTTCTATGTGTATGTTTGAAGAAGCTCCCGAGTTGCATCGAAGGAATCTCTCGGGATGGACGTTGAAGGAGGGTTGCGGGAGGGTCTGTTACCGGTGGATTCAGAGTTCTTGTTCGAATAATAGGGTGCTTATACGCTGTGCCGTGGCTTTGCAGGTTGACAAGAAGAGGTCGATAGCAAACACGAAGCAGCAGGTGGAGGAAGACTCTCGTTGTTTGCTTCCTCTCAAGGTAAGCGATCTCTCCAAGTAGTTCGGTTCTTCAGTATTGGGATTCTTCTGTATGGGGTAGGGCACCGATGCAGGTCTTGGCGTGTTCTGCATATGCAGATATTGTGATTATATTGTGATATACAAGCCAGCAGATGCAGATAATGTGATTAAAAGCCTGGATCGGGGTAGAATTGCACTTTGAAGCATGCTTTTATTCCATCCGAAGGCTAGTACCGTACTTGTGTATTTAGTTACATGCTTTCGGTTTGGACAGGATCCTGAGGCGGCCATGCCGGTGTTGTGCATGTTCGCTGAGTAGACACTGAAAAGCTTCTCTTTCGGTTCTGAGTCTCTATGTTGGTACACTTTGAAAATGGCCTAATATTTCCGTGTGGCATTTAATTTGAATTGCTGAGCCTGAGTATGGCCAGGTTAAGAATGTTGATGATAAGTGTTCAGTCATATTACTTCTTTTGTTGTCACTTGAGACATGTTTTGTGTTGCATTTTATCGTACTTTTGATGAGAGTGTTATTTTGATGGTGTGCTGTTTAGTTATCCTCTAAAGCTTATTCGAATTAGGGTGTTCTTTTACAGGCCGAAGATATTTCGAGGTGAATTGAAAGAAAACAGGTCGAAGATATTACCCGCAGGTACAGACTCAACGTGATATTAGGGTTTAGGCAGCATAATTAAGGTTCCGGGTTCTTGATTCCAAAAGCTAAGCTTTATTATCGTCGACACGACGATACTTGGGAGAGCATTGGGCGAGATGATCTCTGAAGCCCTGGAGTTATCCTCGATACGACGATAAGTACCTCGGTTGTTGGGTCTGAAATGTCCAAAAACGGATGAAGATGCAAAAATATTAGTAAATAATAACCTAGGTTTAGCATAATAACAAAATCACCTAATAAGTACATAGGCAAACAAAACCATCGGATTTCAAAGTCTCTGGAAAATACAATATACTTATCCTCGACACGACGATACTCGGGAGAACATTGGGCAAGCTGATCTCTGAAGCCCTGGAGTTATCCTCGATACGACGATATGTACCTCGGTTCAAGGGTATAAAATGTAAGTCTATCTGATAAAGATGCTAGAAAACACATAAATAAGTACCTGAGTTCAACATAATAACTTTATTTCGTAATAAGTACCTAGCCTTAATTGCAAAACGGACCAAGGCTACAAAGATAAAGCGAACATTTGGGGGATGCGGATCGGGAGATGCGGATCGGGAGTGGTATGAACACCGGCAATATTCAAAAAAAAAAGAGTAGGAAGAAGGATTCGTAATAACATGACCTTGTAGTCCTTTTATGGTCATCCTCGAGTCATGATAAAATCAAACCCAACATGCATACTCTATTAATTAACAGACGTCGAGTATGATTACTCAGTCACACCCACCATCTATAGCCATTTGCTGAATCTGATCTAGATGAGCCACTTATTGCTGAAATGGAGACGTATGGGACGCTGCATTGCTGAAATGGAGACGTATGGGACGCTGCAGGAATTCAAAGAACACATCGAAGCATGGAGTTTTCATGAGAGTCGCTGGAAGAGCTACGAGTTCCTTTGCTAACGCGTCACGGAGAAGACTAATTATCTCCCATGGAATTTGAAGGAGAAGATCATTTTCATCGAAGATATCCGGGAGGACTATGTAGAAATCGGGTATAGAGTAGTTGATGAAGACGGGAAAGAGATTGACCACGTCCATTCGATTGTCATCAACATAAAGTTCCATCATGGTAAATTAGATTTGGAGGATTTGATGACGATGCTACAAGGCTCGCAAATGGAGCCTTTGGTTGAATAGCTCGAGAAAATCGGCTACATCCCATGGGTCGATGGATCTGCCAAATCGAACGCTAGAAGACTAAGACAACTCTTTCTGACGTTGGACCGATATACTCTAGAGAATGTCGAGACACCCTGAGACTTAATTCGAGGTGGAGCACAGACAAATCGTCAATTTGAGGACTTAGTAGCCACCTCTACTTCTACTAGTGCTGGATCTGGAAGAAGAGGATCACTAAGTAGGACCGCTAGGTCAGCCCCAAAGAAGCGCACTGCCAATTCGCTAGATGTAGGGGAGTCCTATCGAAAGCGACGGAAAAGTGTTAAGGGGCAGCTACTGATCTTGGCAGGTCCATGTCAGCTCTCACAAAAGTGTCCACCGGTCCTTCAAAGTCCATAGCTCTAGTACCAGATTTCGAGAAGTTGGCCCTCATTCAACGAAACTTCTGGGCTGAGCACAAGGAATGCTTCCTTCTAGACAGGGGAACAGAACCTGTGAACATAAAACAATGCATTCTGGCGAAGGACAAGCACATTATTTGAACATTGCAAAGGGACATTGTAGACTCTGTGAAGAAGGAACTGATCCAACTCATCGACGTCTTGCAGTGCCAGAAGGTGTGCCTTACACCAATCGATGTGAAAGGCAATCTGTTGAAAAAGAAGCCCGACAAATGGGAGGACATCCAATACGGCCGTTTCATGATCATAAACGGTCAGCATAGCATTGTCGCATCCCAAGAGCTTTAGGTAACAGGGTGCGGCGAACACGAAGAATTGAGTTTCAAAACTTGGATGCGTACATCGTTTGGTCTCTTGATCGCAACAAGTTGACGAACATCTCAAAGTTCTATAACTATACCAATCACTTGGACCATGCACGTCCGTCATAGGGCAACCAAATTATTAGTTGCCGAAATATCAGGTTAGCATATGATTGACCAATCGACTTGCGTGATGAGGACAGTTCGAGGAAGAATAAAGGAGTGTTCTACATGAACAAGTATAAGGTAAGAATTCTGCACAGCCTCCACATATCATTGAGTCAATGATATTGCTAGCTTTCATTCTTCGTATCTCCCGGATAAACTGTGGCTGTTTATCACGGATAAATTGTGGAAACAGTTCTTGAAAAAACACGAGAAGGGGGATCTTATTGACCCTCGTTCGTTGAAGAAATGTAAGGAAACCAAGGGATTCAAGACTAACGATAAATTCCTAACTAAGAAATTCTTCAAGCACTTTGGTCACTTCATGGACACGGACTTTGGAGCATGTGCGCAACACCTTCTCGCTGAAACACCAAATCGTAGAGCTTTGTATCCAAAGGTGTCCGTCGGGAAATATAAAATCTTGGTACCCGACAACATGGCCCACAAGGATTGGATAGAGCGTAGGGTTCCTGCGACAAGTTTCAACCATCGCAAACAGGGTCGTAGTTTGGACGACGATGACCTAGCGCAATGCAGAACTTGTTGCTGATTATTTGTTTAGAGATTGTCCGCCATCGTACAATATCCTTAGTTAAGAGCACCGCAGAAAAATCGAGATATCTCTTGGAAAATTCTATCACCGCAGTCGTAAAGTGATGTGTATGGAAGTTCTTTCAGAAGCTTTATTCGTGTTTGGTAGTGACCGCAACAAATTTAACACGCATAATACACTTCTCATTGACGATTCTCCTGATAAGAGCGTCTGCAATGAGTATGGGAATGCCATTTTTGTGGACAGTTGGAATCATGGAAATCGGGCCGACAACGTCCTTATGACGGAACTCCTCTCTTGGCTGCTACGCCTCCATTCCGACTGCCTCAACGATAGATTGCGTGAATATGTTGAGGATAATCGACTCGGTAATAAGCCGTTTGGTCCCAACCAACACATGATCGAGGACATCCGTCACGCCATGAGGGCTTCTGCAGAGGCCGTGAGGGCTCGATACAAACTGCCGGCCCTAAACTTAGTTATAGAGGGCCAACAACCTAGGATGTGGAACATTTTCTGAATGGCATATACAGAGCGAGGCATTTTTTAAAAATATTATTTTTCTACTTTAAGTTGATGTATTAATGCATTTTTCATTTCCAATTTTATTGCACTGTCTCCTTCCTTGTCATAATGCAATTTCCTGCTGGATGTTTTGTTCATAATGCGATTTGTTAAAACCGTAGATCTATTGCTGTCTGTTTATCTTTTTGTAGAATGTTATACATGTGAACTTGTGTGATCCTTCTCCCTGCAGGTTGGAGGTGACTTCATGGAACCAACCTATAATTACAAAATGATTAGGAGCCTCCTCTCCGGTTGAGAAAAGCCGCAATAGATCGGGTCCGAATTGAAAGGGGGGAGCTGTAAGACGGCACCCTATTCCAAGCCTTACATGTTGCGTTCCGCCACTGACGCCGTCTTGGCTGCCATAGACTATTCCAGAGGAAATGTCTAGAACGGCGTCGTTGACAGCCCCCCAAAGCGGGGTCTTGTAAGGACTCCCCTCTGCTCCTCGTCACCGCTGAAACAAGAATCTCCAAGTCGCGGGGGGTCCTTGTTGCGTAACCTAGGAATAAACTGCCTTATAGTCCGCAAATTGAACCTCCATATTACGGAAGCTCTGAGGCATCCTTGCCTTTATGATGATGCGTAGCTGTTGCCGCCAGTTGGCATTGTTCACAGCTGTGATCCAAAATCCGCCCTGGCCCTTCACTCCTTGCACAAAGAGTCTAAGGATAGTTTAGTTGGGGTTGTGATTTTTGGTATCTTGCAACAATAGCACAATAAGCGACCACGTCTCTCGTACTACGTTGGAGCCCTCCCAATGTCCTTTGTCGACATGCTTTGTCGTCCGCACGATTTAACAGATCGTCCAAGAACTGTGGACCCTAATTCAATTGGATCTCAACTTCCGCTCCCAATATATCTGAATCCCATGCTGCTAAGATTGCCCCCTCGAGGGTCTAAATCTCTTCTAACTTGCGAGATTCCTGAATACACTAGCATGTTGAAGCGGAATGGCAGCGGTTCCCAAAGTCTTTGCAACGTGCCTCTCGGTGGATTAGGGCGGCATTATCCTTCTCGCCGAGATGATATTTTGAAAGGCCTTGCAAAACTCAGAGCAACAGAAGGAGCGGAGGCAGCAAAGAGAGATTGTGCAGCCGGCAAAGATGTTTAGAGAATCTAAGTAGGAGTTTTAAGACATTGGCCTCAATACATTTGTACTATTAATAGCCTGATCTTAGAAGGGGTATTTAAGTAATTATGGACAAAACGCTCAATTATGGACTACTTTGCATCATCAGTAGACGTCCAATTCATGTGTTATCCTTCAAATTTAAAGACAAAGATGTCAAATATTTATGAAAAAATGCATTCCGCTTACAAGGGATAAAATCATTTGAGTGAATTTTAATATAATGTTGAATATAGGACATCCAAGTCCCACTGTCATGGCCGAATCTCTCGGCGAGTGGCTGACTGAGAACCCTAAACCCTAGAAACCCTAAACCCTAGAAAACCTATCCTTAGAAATCTATCTGTTATAATAAAAGGAAATACTTGCTCTGCAAAATGTGGATCTGTGAAGTGAAGCGGGTGAAGGGAAGATCGTCGGCGACCCGCTGAGTGGACACGACTGCCAGGCATCTCATTGAATTGGGTGTCCGTCTGTGAGGACTCCGGAGTCTTCGTTTAGAATGAACAGTATTCACGGTCACAACGAATGGAAGTCCTTTCTAGTCGGCTAGCCGCCGACTAGGAGAGCCAACCTCTTCCTCACTGAACCAACCTCTGGAATTTGAAATACATATAAAAATGATGAGTACATAAAGTCACATAGTGATGCATTAAAAATACATCAGGAAGAAAAGTAACTACCCATATGGTTCAGGGTTTAGGGTATTCGCCTAAAAGAGCATTCAAAGGAGACAATGCCTGGTCTTGACATTAGAAATTGGGATAAGTTGTCATATGATAAATTGTACTCTTCAAGAGTAGACCATACCAGGAGAAGTACACAATATTGGTTAATTACGCTTAGATAAATATATGCAAAAGACGATAAGTTATTTCTACTTCGGTTAGTCCGAGTTCAGGTAGTCCTAGTCGGCTACCTGCCGACTAAGAGAGTATGCGCTAGTAGGCTAGCTGCGTCTAGCTGCAGATAGTTAAGCTAGTCCTAGTCGGCTACCAGCCGAGTAGGAGAGTAGGGGCTACTAGACTAGGTCCACGTTGGCAAGTAGTCGTCCAGAAAACCCTAGAGAAGTGGATTACTAGAACGTTTACCAGTTTACTAGACGAACTCCAACGGGATACTGTAGAAGAAGGTCGCATACTGTAGAAGATATCGCATATTGTCCAATATTTTGTCGTTATGGAGAGGCGGGGTAGCAATGTGTGGTATCCGCAGTATCAGAAGACACCTGCTGAAGTCAAGGAGCTCCGGCCATGGTTTAGGGCGGTGGTCGCCCGTTCTCGCAACACAGCTATTCCTGCGTTCAAATACATCAGTGAGATTCTGCAGCCAGGTGCGGAGTGGTTTTGGAGTATTGCTCACACCATAGAGTTGTTGGAGATCTCTGACGCTTCCAGCATCGCCTTCCCACTGACATTGGAGGAGTCTGAGGAGTTTGAGGAGTCCGAGAGTGTTGGCAGCGTTCACTTCAGCCACACAGCGGAGGTGTCAACGCAAACCATGTCAACTGTAGGGTGGCTCCGCATTGTTGGCGAAGCATACGCCATCTTGGAGGGTGCTGGAAGTCGGTGCTCTGGCCAAGATCAGTGGTGCGGAGGGAATGCAAGCCCGCAGTCCACGTATTCGTCGTTTGGATCCGTGCATCCATCCGTCGATACTGGGTGTAGTGCTGTCCGAGCCAAGTCTTCCAAGCCGGATAACAATTCACTCGTCAACGCCACACGCACTTCAGCAACAAGGCGAAAACATCCCCCGGTAGCAGATACCTCTCTCACCTCCGATTCGGATAATTTCAACCCCGAGCATTCTGAGGCAGCGGCTTCTAGCGATCGAGACCACACTGCGGACGAAGCCGACCGTCTTGAGCTGACTGCAGAGTCGGAGGAATATAGAGATTGCTGGAGAGCTATGCCCTACTTAGGGCCGAATTTCCTGACCCCATCTTTCAAGGAACTGTTGCCTCCTGGTCGAAAATAAGTTCTCAAGTATCACCATCCACCATCAGCGGCCTTCGTAGGCATTCACTACTGCACATACTCTGAGGTTTTAATCTCGGGGCAAGCTTTTTGGATTTTTGGCTTAAGGGTGAATTAGTGTGTGTTAGAATTGTCCAGCTCGTTTTCAATAGAGCTGCTTCACACACTCGGATAGTTGTAGAATTCATGGTTAGCATTTGTTACTGAGGCTTTAGAAGTAGTGGCATCTCTGATGTATACACAATACAAAGTAACATATAAAGGGCGGAACACTACCGTTGTACTCCGATAAGAATATAATGAAATGGATAAATATTTTTTCCCAGTTTCTCAAAGCGCATAGTGGTTCTACCAATGTTGTGGAAAGCGTCGGCGGGCAGCCGACTAGTGTAACAGTGTCCACCGTAAAAATCACAGGCCATACAATATAGACCAGCCTCACAAAGCCACCGATCATGATGCTTATCTAGTATGGTTAGAGGCATCGGCGGACAGCCGACGACCACCGAAGAAGGAAAAGTAAGGCATAAGAACAACAAATAGAAGACAAAGCGTAATACATGACTAGTATTGGGTCTATGGTAAAATACAATTTTTATTCGAAGGAATCACAGTGTTTACAATATTCAACTATAACGTTTACAGAGGAAACCATCACTACCTACGTCTTCTACAGCTAAGATCACAATCGTCGGCGGGCAGCCAACTAGTCTTCCTCCTCGTCATTCCAGGTCATCGAGATTCCATGCGATTCGAAGTTTGCCATGGCAGCAATCACAACCTCTTCGGGTATTAGATGGGACTTTGGGGGGCCCTCATGCGTTGTTTCTTGGTCCTATGAGTGTATACGACGGATTTACACTCCACCCACTCCGCAAGAGTCAACTCCCTTTCCCACCGTCTTGTCCAGCACTCTCTCGCAACTTTCTTCTTACCTTCCTTCTTGCCCTTCATCGGAGTCCACCATTCAACCTTGAACTTACCGTAATTAGGACCAGGCTCTGTTATAACAGGCTCTATCGCCCTACCCATCCAAATGGGTAGGTGGTCTTCCTTACTCGGACGATAGAACACCCAATCGCCAAAAAACAAGTCACGATATGGGTTAAATACAGACTTCGGCCTAGAGTTTTTTGGACCGCAGAAAGGATAAGGCTCCACCTCATCCTCGTCACCGGGACGAATATCCGGATCCAATATATAATCGTCCTCTCCATCGAATGTGGTGACGTGGTCCCGCTTCCAGTTTGAGATAGGCCAGAATCCTTCCTGTAAGGTGGCGGAATTGGGGGCAGTGGCTCGTTGACCTCCTTTAAAATTCGCTCCCAATACAGTACATATGGTAACATGTCTTGTGCGTATTTCTTATCCCGAGCCATGCCAGTTCTCCAGTACTCAATGTACTTAGATAATCCACTTTTAATGAAATTTCTCTTCTCTGAACACTCCGCTGCCCTTGCCACCTCTTTATCCGCGTTCCTCTTGCCCTCATCGACTTCAACACTACCCCATAAGTGCTTATGAGGAACCGGTTTGGGATCACCGACGGGCAAACGTGGTTTACCCTCTTTGTCTGCCCTCCACATTTTCACGGGTTTGCCAGGATGAAGCCATGACGGATCAGTTGCACGCTTCTTGTACCTCATCACGGGCCACCCCGCATCCTCCCCATCCTCCACTACATAAAACTTAAAAAGATGCATTTCACTGTGACCTTCTATCGCATACCTCCGTCGTGATGAAAATCAGCAACATAACTTTTGAAGTCTGCCACTTCCTGAACAACCTCTGGAATAAAGGCAACTGTCTTCTGAGAATCCATGAATGCCTTCATAAGGTCGGCAAGGCAGTATGTGTTCTTTCGCTTAATGAGTTTTGACAGGTGACTGAAGTGGGCGTCGATGTCCTCATGTGTGTGTCCGACAATCAGGAAACCAACTGTAACTTCCTTGAATATTCGCCTCGCCGTCAGCAACGAGCAGAATGCTAGAAGAAACCGGTTCTTGTTGTCCTTCGCTGAATTGTCAAGCTGGAGATACAACTTCTTCGGCAAAGGAACAACAGGCCTACCAGGCAGAGGTGGAGTGAGTGGTTCATCTCTAGAGGGTGGAATTGAGGGGATGCAACGTGACGATCCATGCATTAGCGCTTCAAAGAATTCATTCTGTGGCGGAGCCTCGAAGAGTGCTTTTGACTCCCGGACAGGTAGTCTCTCCAAGGCACGGAATACCCTGCACAACGAGGAGATTGTGAAATTTGGGTCTCCTGGGCACAGGGCAGTTGCATAGTGTGCGTAGGCGCCATCTCCGTGATCGTGAGTCAGCATTCGAGTACAGGAAATCGGAATTTGACCAAGCCCTGCCGTAGCCTTCGTGATACGTTGCATGCGGGGGATCGGTGTTTTCGATGTGTCCATCTTATCGTGTATGATGCATAGGAACTCAGTAGGACTCTGTATAGATTGGGTTGTCCATCCGTAATAAATGTTGCGACAAGCTCGCTGATAGTTCAAATGCCTGGTCCTATCCTCTGTCAAGCTCTGCCACTCGTCCGACCCTCTAGGATACTTGGCAACGAGTTCAACGAGGAAGTCACACTCAGTGCACTTGGAGAAATTACTTCCTACTGCCTTGACCTCAACGTTGCGGACGTACTCCTTCCTCATGCGACTAACGGAGGACTGCGAAATCGGCTTCGCGTTGCACTGCTCATTGACCTGAATAGCACAGAGTGAGGCCGATCAGTTGGCAAGTTTGTCATCCAGTCGGCGGGCAGCCGACGATAGTAATCACTACAATTCAATAAACTATCCAAAGTGAAAGAAGATGAGGAGGAACTTACGGCGTTGGCCATTTTGCGCATGTGATTCCAGTTCATCGCAGACGGGAGTACTTTGAGTGCGGCCACTCTCTTCTTGCCAATCATCCGAAACTCATTGGGCATTTGGTCGGCATTCTCATTAACGATAGTGGTCAACGTCGCGCGGGCCTGGATTGTGTGAATCTGGGGACGATGTACTCCGGAATTTCCGTGACTCCCATTGACACGGCCACTTCGCGCCGAAGCCTTGTAGCTGTAGTACGCGGATTTCGATACTCCGTGAATGATATACCACGCCACTTCACATACGTCAACGTTCGCAAGAGTAACATAGAGCTTCCGCTTGCCGGGTACAGTATGTAAGTGCCCTTGCACAGCGAAGGACATCTCTCGCCTCGCCTCGAATGTTGTCGTGTAAAATCTACGACGAATACGCACAGTATCTTCCCATCTAAAAGTCTAGCAACATCGGTCCTTGCAACACCGCTTTGAGCTCACTAAGCAGCATTCAGCACAAACAACCATTCGACGAAGCTTAGTAGAGGAGACGTCATCTTTTTTCGCAAACTTTCCTCCTCACCGATCGATATGCATTCTTTGGGACACCATCCAGACCATCCTCCGCATCGGCATCTGCTAAATTCTCGGAGCAGTAAGTAATTATATCAGAGAGAAGGTGACCCCCTTCTAAGCGAGTGTGAGTCAGACGCCATCTGAGAGTTGTCATCTGCAGATGATCGTCTTCAGAGACGAAGAGAACCCCAACCTCTGTATTTCCTAGGACTTCATCATCACATGCCTCGTGCGGTAAACATACTTGAATCATTGCTCTACCACGGACTGATAGGTCATCATTAAGAAGTTCGACATACCAATTTCTCTAGAAGCGGTGGTCAAGATAAGAAGTATCTGGAGTGGAAGGAGTACCCGAGGTCCCGGAATCCGGACCCCAACAATGATCATCTGTGTCTACGTTGGATTTCCCTTGTTCAGACACATCGTCGTCACTGCTGATATTTATCGGAGACCTAGTCCCCAGATCCTGCTCAGACGGAGCGGAGTTGCTTTCATCAATTTTTTCATTGTCGTTCCCCAAGTGAGGTTCCGTTGGCAGGCAGCCGACGGGACATGAGCCAGCGAACGCGCCATTCACAAGTGGACATACCTTGTATCCACTCTAGAGTACTAATCGCCCCACAGCACACCCGATCGTTAACACATCCAATAACTCGCAAAAAGCAGGTGTTTCAGAGAATTCAGGATTGACGGACGACACTCTCACTATTAGAAAGAAGCTGTGGGGAATCAGGAACCCCTCCCACGTTCCTTTAGGAGAGCACTCCAAAATGACTCCAGCGGCATCACAACGCTTTGAACCTCCAGATTCCTCGAGGAGCGCAACTTCCATCTGCTCTGCGAGGTCCTAGAATTCTTGAACGGGCTTGACATCTTCTTCAACATCTGTCGGCGGGCAGCCGACGGCGTTGATGTCATCGTCTTCCACCTCTCCAAAAGGCTTGAGGTCTGCCGCCTCCCTCAATATCATGCGTCCTAAGCAGTCGCTCAAGGACTTCACACCCTCATCCGGAAATGGTATATTCATTACCATGCTGTCTGAAACCTCAATCACTTTTACCATCACCACTATAGGATCAAATTCTACAACACGTTGGATCACTGCCCTGCCTGCATAATAGGGCCCAGAATGAGTAAGGGCCACGACAACGCCCTTTTTAACCTTCTATTGCTCTGATCGGCCATTCCTTAGAAACGTCTGGATCGGCTCTACTTCCATTGGATAGAAGAAGAAGACCTCGTCGGCGGACCGCCGATAGGGTCGACAGAAAGTGTCCCCGCCGACGGAGAAAACTGTATCCGCTGACAAAGAAGACGACTCGGCGCGCACCCGACGCGAATCGTACAACTGGGAGTGTGCACAGAAATAGTATCCGCCGACGAAGACGGACACGTCCGCCGACAGAAATGGCAGGGGACCTTAGGTGAAAAGCAGTATGGTGTCCTCTAACCTGTCCAATCAGAGACTCCTCTCAATTGTCCAATCAGAAACGATAAACGAAGACAACAGAAACGGCAACAGAAGGTGCTGGACAGTTAAGCACATGCAAGAATAATATCGATCCTCTCAGGAAACGTGTGCGTCAGGAGCACTCTCAGAGGGAATCGAAAGTGCAATGACAGAAATAGAATGAAGTATGCGCATCTGACGGGGGGTTAGTTATGAATTCCCAGGAGTACAAATTGGTGCTAGAATCGAATTCAATTTTGCGCGCCTTGAACAGATCAAGATCCCATCATGGCGGCGAGATACCCCCGCCATCACAGAACAATGTTAGTTCATTATTACGAATTTGAACGTGGCGATTGGAGCAGCTGTCACATCACATGCCCACGCCATCATGACTTGGTGACCGGTTGAAAAAAAGTCAAAACACGTCCCATCATCATCCTACGTGGCGTGATAGGACGGATGTTAGGGATGACCATCCATCCATGGATGGTATGTACATAGCCATACGTCATGACCCATCGGGCGTGACGATTCAGTCTCGGGAGGTGGGGGTTTGCAGGGTATACACCCGCCACCCTCGACATTTCCTCCTCATTTCCAGCCTTCTCTTTTTCAGCTCTCTTTTGTCCTCTTCTCAGCGCTCCGCAGAGGTCGCGTCGGCTGCTAGGTTTTCCTGCGTCGGCTGCTAGGGTTGAGGGCGTCGGCTCCTTCACCAGCACGCGTCGGCTCCTTCACCAGCGCGCGTCGGCTGCTGTTCCTTGGATCATCCGCCGACGGTGAAAGGCCATCCGCCGACGACATGGCTGCCTCCGAGAGTGGGTAAGTTGTCCAGTTGGCTATCCGCCGACGCTCCCCTTCTTGAGTCCTTCATGTTTTCGTTTTCTCGCTTGGGTTTGTCCCTCCCGACGGCTGTCCGCCGACGCCACCCCTTCTTTTGTGTTTCATGTTTTGTATTTTCTCGCATGGGTTTGTCCCCCCCGTTGGCTGTCCGCCGACGCCATCCCTTCTTGTGTCATTCAATTTTCTATTTTCTCACATGGGTTTTCCCCCCCGTCGGCTGTCCGCCGATGTAGGGTTTCTGATTTGGGTTTATCCCCCTCGTCGGCTGTCCGCCGATGGGGAGGGAGTGTCCATCCTCCTTGTCGGCTGTTCGCCGATGGGGAGGGAGTGTCCATCCCCCCGTCGGCTGTCCGCCGATGGAGTGAGAATCTGAAGGTCTAATCTTGTGATTCTGATTATGCAGGGCGATTGTCGACCCCACCGCAAAACCAAGTGGGTTACGGTGGCTCTGTGACAAGGTTGTTGATCCTGAAGGAAGAATAGTTGCACGGGGCTTGAAACCGAGGGTGACATTCCTCGCTGATTCAAAGATAACGGAGTGGGGCATCACCTAGCGTGACACTCCCACGTCACTGGGCTTCGTGACCAAAATAGGCCAGAAGCAAATGGCGGGTGGACCAAGATTCAAGATTATTGGAGTCAGGGAATGCCAGGATAAGGACAACGTGTGCTTGGTGTTTGCATCGATTCCTGTGGCGGAGGGGACTCCTGTGGACTGCTTCGCGGTTGTAATTCCGGCTAAGAAGTGCATGGACAGCTTGTGCTCCAAGGAAGTACAGGAAGCGGCTCCTTGGGGCAGGGGCGAGAACACTACCTTAAAAAGTGACGACATACTCGACGTGATTGATACGCTCGGGGACAAAGTGATGGAAGAGAAGACGAAGAGCTTGGTTAAGCCTTCACCAAAGAAAAGAGGCGGCCGCAAGTCCGCCGTAGAAGCAGGAACTGGTACAGTCACTTCCGAGACCGGAGAGACATAGGCGACAGGGGAGTCATCGAGAAAGTAGAAGGGAAAGGCAGCGGCTGCTGAGGGCGAGGGTGGGAGACAGAAGAGAGGTGGGACGAAGGAAGAGAAAAAGCAGACCGTCGCGGAAGCTCTCATGCTCGCAAACAATCTCACTTCCAAAACAAAGGACACCGACGTCCTTGCTATGTACCAGACGTTGGAGGAGGGACTTGGGCACTGCTTCCCCAACGGGCAACGTGCCCTTCCTTGTCAGATTCCATATGACAGGATACACATAGCTCCCGACCAATTTAAGTACAGAGCGATATTCAGGAAGAGGCATGATCAGATAAGTCTTTTCTACAAAGGACTTGGAGCAATCGGGAAGAAGCCCGAGCTGTACTGCCTTCCTATGAGTGGTGACCCCAGAGTAAAGGATCCAGTGACGGGCGAGATTAAGCTTAAAGGCTTGGAAGGACTTCTTAGACCTATGCCAGCCCTAAATATCAGGTATTCACATACAATGGATGACGGCCAAACTAAGCTGGTACCTTGGTATGAAGATGAGCTCATCCACTGGTACATAATTGGGGGCCAGCACACGTTTGAGGCTTGTCGAGAACTGGGAGAGAAGGAACCATTGGACTCTCCTATGCGGCAGTATTACCTTAACCACGATATCATTCCTGTATATTCTGATGACAAGGATACCCTCATTAAGGTCTCTAACGCATTAAACATCGAGGTGAAGGATAAAGTTGCCGAAGTAAGTTTTAGGTCCCAGCTGGAGAAGATGCGCGCCAAATGGATCGAGAGGGATAGGATCGACAAGAAGGATGACTTCAGCGCATGGAAGGTAATTCACATCTTCCTCTTTTCTTGTTGTTTACATGTAGTTGAAACTCGTCGACGGCCCGCCGAAGTTTAGGTGGTTTTCCTTATTGTAGAAGTGGGATTTATTTATCGATTTCATTTTCTTCTTCCTTGCAGGAGTTCTGCAAGGAGTACCTCAGTCCGATTCTCGGAAAGTCCCCTATGTCCCAAACCTTCAAGCTGCCCTTAGTCTTCGTGCCTGACGAAACATATAACGAGTGGCAACTGGTCTTCAATGCTTGGGAGGAGGGGAGGATCATCTCGGAGGACAGTTTAAAACCAGGATTTCCCCTAAAGCCAGCCCGCCGGGACATAACACTCAACGACATGCAGTACGTGATCGGTCTTCGGGACCGCGAATGCAAGAGGCTGGCCAAGGAAATTCTGGACCTTAAAGTGTACGTCAAGGTCACTGGGAAAGAGGTGGTTCAATGGGATGGAATATCATTGAAGAATTGGTGTTTTCATGTGAAGTACGAGTATGTTGTCCGAAATGAGCTTATGTGCATTTACAGGGGCTTCGCACTTGGGAAGCCAGGGACTGGGAAGCATATTGAGTGGAGCATGGATGACTGGAATTCCCTTCAAGTCGAGAAGGGGTTCAATGATACGATGATTAGTAATATTCGGGCTGACTTGGAAGATAGTCCTGAGGGGAAGGAGTGGCTTAAGGGACGAAATCATCCGCTCACGCCGTCGCACGGGCCAACACCCAAATTCTTCAAAGACATTGTGCAGAAATACTGGAAGTCGGATGTGGACCAGTCTTCGCAGTCGTCTGTACAGTTCGATGCCAGGATTGCACAGGACCTAGGTGAAGTGTGCACAACTCTTGACGTTCGCGGAGCGTTCTCCTTCGACAAGGCGTTGTATGAGATGTTCGTAGTCTTTGGCTACGATCCAGCAGGAAAGGAGATGCCGAACTTGCGACAACATGTTCTAACTGTCGCAAAGAGGATTCACCGTGAGGTGGAGGAGGAGGTCATTCAGGTGGATGGGGAGGTAGATACAATTAAGGTGAATAAGCTTGCCACCCCTTCCTTGTGGCTACTCGATGTTGAGTCGAATTACATTCTTCAAGGCGTGTCAAGGCTGACGGGTAGTTCGTGGACGGTGCATACTATGCAATACTTCCCTGATAGTTCCGACGGGTTTGAAAGGAGTTCTCTCATTGACTCTAGACCCAAGGTTCATGTGTCCGTTATGTATCCAAAAACAACGCCCGGGGATGCATGGAATACCTTCTCGGACTTCATTGGTTGGAAACGTCCGCTTCCTTCCTATGTGGACGAAGGAGAAGATGGTCTTGGGGAGGATTGGTCTAATGGAGACTGCCACGCTAGTTACTCTTTCCTCCAATCTCTTCTGGAGAAAGCGATGCCGTTAGAGGACGTTCAGGTGATCAATTGCTGGGGAGGGGGGAACGTCACGGCCCTTGCTCTGGTAAGTCACTGCTGTCTCTTCTGGTGCCTTCGCTTTTTGCTCACCGATCGTCGGCGGGCAGCCGACGCTCATTGCATCCTTCGTGTTTCTTGGGTACAAGATTTCCTTAACCGTTTCGTCTTGTTCTTCTGTAGAAAAACCATTTGACTGTAATTGAGATCGTGCGTACCGAGGAAGAGAGATACGAAGCCACTGTCGGGTTCGGAATATGACGTTCATTCCGGGCGTTTATAACGTGCCCGTCGAAGCTCCAGTTTAGACCACTTAGTCTTGGGCCGGGCCGTCTGTCCCCGCCTCTGCTAGAGGCAGGACTGGCACTCTCACGCCTGCCGACTTGGGTGTGAATGCGGAGGAGGCCCATTTGGTCGGAAAGGGTGGATGTATGGGTTCAGGAAAGAGTGCGGGGGTTCCCTCACAGAATTTTCAGGACTCCGACGATGATGTCGACGAGGACCCACCAGATGTACCCGACCCCGACGTTGAAGTTGAAGCTCACCTTCCAACTGGAGATGCTGAGGAACAGCCAAGAAACAAGGACGACCAAGCTGAGGCTCGCATTCCAACTGGAGATGCAGAGGTAGCTGAGAAATACAAGGAGGACTTAGACTATGAACCAGAACCCGACGTGGTACCAATGGAAGAATCAAATCCTCGTTATGTGAACCCACCGCTGTCGCAAGTTACAGGGAAGGAAGGAACTGACTTCCTCGGCTTCGGTATTAATTCTCCTATATTACATGAGCAGGAGACTCCTCTCGCCGAGCCAGAACGTGACCTAGACCAGGCGGGGCCTCCAAAGAAGATGGAGGTTCCTCTAGCATCGAGGCCTGACAATGAAGTGGTTGTCCGTGTCCATAAACCAACCCAGGAGCCTGCAGTGAGCATTGAAGGGCCTCTTCCTCCTGCTGCCGTCGGCGGGCAGCCAACGGCAGACGAGCAAACCTCATCTAACCCCTCTGCCAAGTCCAAGTTGACAGGGAAGTCAATCGCATTCGTCACTCAGGGTGTGAAGGGCGCAACTCGGATGAGAGTCCCAGATGAGAACCCTCTGGGCAAGACACGAGCATTGAAGAGAAGTAAGATGGATGGTACTGCTCAGGATTCCTCTCTTGTGGGTAACTTATCCCGTGATTCCTCAGGGGTTCAGGAAGGGGAGGAGTCCTCTGGGAAGGGCAAACGGAAGGCTACTTCGAAGAAGACTTCCTCCAAGAAGGGCACATCTGGGGAACAGCACATGAGTCCCAAAAATGTGGACGCTCCAGAGGACGTTCTGTCACGTGTGCGGGCATCCAAACGGGAGCCTAGGTCGAAGAAGCACAAAGACGGAAGTCAGTAAATCAGGC
This sequence comes from Ceratodon purpureus, assembly GCA_014871385.1. Classification (NCBI taxonomy): domain Eukaryota; kingdom Viridiplantae; phylum Streptophyta; class Bryopsida; order Pseudoditrichales; family Ditrichaceae; genus Ceratodon; species Ceratodon purpureus. The sequence continues at coordinate 41,071,502 of CM026426.1, read as the reverse complement.
GGTGGCCCAGTCCATCTTTTAAATGCCTGCATTGATAAATTAGTGTAGTGTTCCGGCGCTAGGATTGTGTTAGATGTTTGTACTGCCAAATATGAATAAATTTTCGGTAAATGCCAAGTTGTACGCTCTCCCTTTCTCCAAATAGTGTTGCTTGCAAGTCGGCTGTCCGCCGACCGTCATCCTAACCGTCACGTTTGTCTTCAACTTCGTTTTCTGTCACTCCAGAGTCCGCGGTGAAGGAAGTCCATGGAAAACTTCGCGAAGACAGACTTAGTGCAGTTCTGGAGCAGGGACCTCCACCTCTGAATTCACTTCACATAGCCCTGGAACAGGCTGGTACTCAGGTACACCATCCAGTGCTGAAGTATTTTCTGGTTCTGGATATTAACGGCCTGCTATTAGTCCAGACGAAGCAGGGCACTAGGTGGAATACTAAACTTAGACCGACTTTAGAGAAGTTCCTAGAGTTCTGCCTGGACAATTTCGAGGTGGTCTTCTGGAGCTGCGTTCAGGAAAAGAGGTTCGAGATTCTGTGGACAGTGTTGCAGTAGCGCTGTCCTCGTCTAGATGACGAAGTGCGCTACAAGTTCGACCAGAGTTTCTACGAGACTTGCGTACATAAGGCTAGTAGGGAGTTTTATTTGAAGAGACTCCAGACCCTCTTCGACCTCGATGACGGGCTGAAGGGGACGGGGGCGTCTTCAATTAACACTCTCTTGGTTGATGACTCCCCTTATTAGAATGTCGCAAACACTCCTTGGAACGCTGTGCACCCTACACCATATACCTTAGAGTCGAAGGAGTCGGAAAATAAGACAAATTACCTGGTGGGAGAATTGATTCCTTGGCTTACAAGTTTGAAAGAATCCAAACTCCCCGTGCCCGAGTACTACCAGAAACACTCCGAATTTGGTCACGATTGTCTGCTTTCGGGGGATAAGGCTAATAGTCTCTTCTCTCCACACATTCATTGCCCTAAACGAAAGAGGACATAGGAGAAGTAGAAACTGTTTTTGAGAACATGCACATGATTCAGTCGGCTGCCTGCCGATGGGATCTTCATGTATTTAGACTTATACAGTAAATAAAGTTTTCCTCCTTTTAAATATATGAGAACGAAACTCAGTGTCGAGACAATGTATTCTGTCGTAGGTGTCTTATTGTATCTCCTATTGTACACTAGAGCAAGTATGAATTGTGAGCACGCGATTGATCACCCATGTTTACTTGGAATTTGTCCTTCATTGTTCAGGAGTCACTGGAGGATGACGCTGAAATTGAAGTGCACCAGGGACCTTCCCTTTTTAGTACGCTCTTGGAGCAGTACCCAACATCTCCTGATGGTGATGCTCACAGAGAAGAGTCTCCGGGAGCGGAAGCCGAGAACGAAAGTGATGGCGAGGACGAGTACGACTATCTTGTCGGCGGGCCGCCGACGCTGTCTGCTGCACATAGCTTCAGCCGGTGTGCTATGGCTTCCACCTCGTTCGTCGAGACCAACGTTGCGATCCCGCGCACTGGTTCTCCGCTCGATGATTCCGTCAATGTCAGCACTGAGATTAGTGCGCGTAATATTGAGGTACCTCTCCAACGATACTACCTTGTCCTTGACATTAAGGGATTGCTCATCGCGGAGCACCACGGGTATATCGGTGATAACCTGAAGACAAAAATTCATATCCGGGCTAGACCAGGACTTCTTTCATTTCTAGAGTTCTGCACGGCGAATTTCGAGGTAGTCTTTTGGTCCACGGTTTCTGAAAAGAATCTCGATCGTCACTTCCAGAAGCTGTTAGCCATTCATCCTTTGCTCAGGAGCAATTACAGACGCCTTCCAGGATACTGGTGTGATATCTCAACAAGAAATAATTCGAATGGAAAACGGGAGTACTTGTTGAAGCGTCTGGATAGACTTTTCTGCGACACTAGGCTACTGGCTCCATCAGGTGCCACTGTCTAGAATACCCTACTGGTTGACGACCGGCCTTATAGGAATGTACTTTATCATCCATTTAGCGTTGTCCATCCTAATTCTTTTTTCTGGGACTCTGCAGAGTGCAAAGAACCTCAATCCACCCCCAATCCCTATTTAACTAGGGTAGTTACACCATTCCTTGCAGGCCTTAAGCAGTCTGGATTGGATGTCCAGGAGTATTGTAGGAAGAATTCTAGCGTGGGGAAGCCACGTCTTTTTCCAGAATCTCGCGAATACCAGAAGTATAGGGAGGTTATTCCTTCTCATGCATGCGGGTTTGACGTCCCGGGTAATCCTGGATCTTGGTTTGTTAATTTACCTTGTCCTCCGGAGGCCCCTGGTAGTTCCATCGTCGACGGGCAGCCGACTGATTAGAGCCTATACCAGGCGCCACTTGTTTTAAAAATGACATATGATACTCTACACTCTTTAGTTTAATACGCTAAGACTGTTCCCTTTCTGAACTTCCCTGCACCACACATTTGTTTCCAATGCTGCAGTTCGGTACTTCTTTTTGTAGATCCATGCATGAGATTTCCCTTGCTGCACATTTACCTTTGAGGTTTCTTCAATGCATCGATTTGTCGGCGGGTCGCCGACGACTTTAAATATAGTCCATTTCTTTCATATACTTCGTCCTATTCCTTGATTTCCTTCACTGATTGCATTTCATATTCTTCAGGGTTCCTTGTTTTATTTCAAATGCCTTCACGGTCCACCCCATCATGTCAAGAAATGTATTGTCCTATGCGTCAATGGCCTTCTCTGCTATGTGGATCCCAGGATAGAGGCTTTGCCATGGGATACGCATCGGAATGTAGTGAAGCGCCCAGGTTTGAAGAAGCTTTTCGACATGCTTTTCTTGCATTTCCATGTTGGCTGTGGTCGAAGATGCCCTTGGGAGAACTAAAGCCTTTACTCACACATATTCTTCGGCCCGTGTAATGGAGAGGCTGTCCTTCGTGTATAGCAGAAGTGACCTTATCGACCGGGAGAATTTCCCCTGGAGTTATAAGACGTTAGGTCAAGTTTGCTCCAAGGTACAGTCTCGTAACGTCTGCAAACTAGATCAGGTGCTATTTGTGGATGTTGACTCGAGGTCATTGAGGAGGACACCAAACTGTATGTGCTACATTCCTTGGCCTTTTCAGGGTCATCTAAACTTTCCGAACGATGACGGCGTTATACCTAACATTGCTACAGATATCCTTCCTCTGGTTTATCCCTTGCACAAGTTTGGATCTGTACCGGAGTATATGGCGCAGGCGTATGGGCCCGGGCAAGTGCACTGGGCAATTGAAGCTGCGAGAAAGTTTGGACGTGCACGAGTGGACTGGACTGAAGTTTGCTAGGATTGAGTTAGGCGGACTTTTTCGCCTACAACTTGCACTTCTTTCCTCCTCCTGACCAACAGAACACCTTCCATCGCCTGCCCGCCGACTTGGTCGATCCGTTTGTGCGGCCTTCAAATATATGATTTACTCATTGACCCTACGGCTATGCTTTCAGGGAAATAGTTCCCCGAGTAGGTTATAATGTAATAGGATTTACGTCAACTTGGTACATAGTGGTGGGTGTAGACTTAATGTTGTAGGACTTAATGACTCAAAGTGCTACGGGACTAGTTAGTTTAGCGTGTTCTATTATCGGCGGGTCGCCGACTCTGTATTGTACATTTCATTACTTGAATCAACATGATATTCTTTAAAGTATTCATTGTAACTCTTATTCTGCATCATATGTCGCAATCTTCGGGTTCATATATCCATCACTGGCAAATTCCGCCCATGCACATATCGATGTCCTGTTTTGCATTCCATATTCTGTGGTATTCATGTACAATGACAGTGTTCATCTGTGGTCTCCATCCATCGGCGGTCCGCTAAGTTCGCATTGGTCATTTTTGAATTCTGGACTTTTTTTTGTCTAGAATTACCTAAATATCCCTTTTAGATATAGGTTTGTAGAGAATTTATTGCTTCATGTAGCTTATTTATGCTTATTGTAGCTTCCTGTAGCTTCTTGTAGCTTATTTATGTTTATTGGACTTTTCTTAATTTTTAATATATCCAGGCCTTCTAATTTATTCACTTTGCAAGAATTTATGACCTAAAGTCATGTATGCATTACATACCCAAACAACCTTTTTAATGTGTAATTCAAAGTTTGTTTCCTTTCCTTAATTTATATTCTACTATGTTGAAAATATGCCATCCTCATAAAGCCCATCTACATAGGAAACACCGTTGAATTAATAAAACACGACCTCCATTTATCTTGGTGTTCAACAACTTTGTGTTACATGTACTTTAAATCTTCATGTTGTGAATGCCTCATTAACTCTATTTTGTCTCAATTTAACGAATAAGGCCGTAAGGGAGTTGTGGAAGTCATGGCATCGCATTCGCGCATATGATATTGAGCGCAAGTAGTCGAGCGGGCGCACACGCACGCGTGGAGGGTGAAGAGTTTATAAATAATACGTATGGACGAGCTCCAGCTTCAAGGATCGCGCGAGTGCATACGGGCGTGTTGATACAGGCGCGCGTAGTGCCCTGGATTGTTAAACCTAAACTAAGACCGTCAGGACTGGATTAGGAAAAATTGATTTGAATATGATTGGATGGAAACAAAAGAAAGAGGGGTTTAAAAGACAAATTGAAAGGATAATGTAAGCATTCAATTTGATATACATATAACGGAAAAGTAACGATGTAAAGTAATATAAGAAAGAGTTGAAGTGAAGCATATCGTAAGGATAATATTGTAAGAGAATGCAGTGGACAAGCAATGGAAAAATTAAATATGTTTTTCTCTCGATTATTTATATACCAGTGAGATGGAAGTGTAATGGAAAAAAATGATGGATTAAAAGCTTGGCCTTGTGACAAAAGACATAAGCTCCAATGCAATGATGAGAACAACGGTATTGAATTAATGAACAACTAATGAATGCAAATGAACAGCAATTGCTCATGTTTAACAAATAATAAAGTCAATCCAAAAATCCCTACCTATCTACTTACCTACGCCTTTTGCTACTATCTATATTCCAATATCATATTACAAAATTTTTTTCTTCACTCATTGGCCTACATGACATCGCGTGCTAAGTTGCTTGGTCTACCTTCATCCCTTTGTGCACAAGAACTACCCGTTGCGCTACTTTCTGCCCTATCACTAGCAACAAGTTTACCTTTGGCAGACTGTGTTCTTCTAGAGGGGCCATCTGCTCCAAGTATTGCTTCCATGAAGCTAGATTCTCGCATATGACAAAACACACAAAGGGTTGCTGGACTATGTTTTTTGAGCAAGTAATCAACCGTTGAGGTGTTGAATATGAATCTCCCCTCAGATTCTTCCATGTTCAACGCATTGCGGATAGTCAGGTTTGCGTCCATCATATGCCTCATCTCCTTTGGCGATATGCGACCAAGTTCCCTTTGGCATCCCACAAAAATCCTTGAGGATGAGGTCCAAATTGGAACTGCTCGTTTGTTTCATCATAGTGTCCACTCATCACTTGGTAAAAGAAATTCTTCTTTCCTTGCACTTGAGCTTGAGTCCCGCCTATCTGAATCTTGTGACACACCTTTACAATTTCCTCTGGATATTTTCTCATTGGAATTGGGTGTTCATATTGTTCTTGTAGTCCGAATGCATTCCTATATGTAAATTCCAAACCAAATCGTTACTTTACAGGCTTGGGAAGTCAGGTGTATTTTCCTTGTTTTGCTCCCAAGATAGCGGCATGTAGGTCTCCAATCCAAATTGCACGTAAAGACACTAGTGAAAAGGAGCCTTGCATATTGCACAGATCCGACGTATCAAGGCATGGGAGATGAGGCACATTGGATGATACATGTATTGACATGATCTTAGAGACAGACCTCCTTCTGGCCCAAAGGGATTGCTACAAATGAGACATCGAGTTCCATCCATAATGTAACGCGTTGGATTTGGCCACAGGATTCTCTTGTCGTCTTTACTGCAGGATTTTGCAATCTTGTACTTCCAACCCACATTCATCCAATCTATTGCACTGTCCTTTGTGGATATGGAGTTCGGAAACATGTCATCCATATGTGCCCACAAAGTAAGTCCAAAATCCCACTTGTGATTTGTCTTGGTGTAGTCATTGTCAATCTTCACAAACTCATTGTACATTTGCCCGTGACAGTTGACAGATATAACGCATGCAACCTTCCATTGGTGTAATTGTTTGCTCAGGTTTGACAAGGTACATCTTGAGCAACTCATTGGTATCATGCAATTCAAAGGCATCACCAACTGAAGGGACCGATGGAGACAACATTGTCAATGGAAAAGACAATAAATCTTGCATATCTTGGGTATCCATTGACACCACTTCCTGCGGGGGAGGATGCATCATTTGGCTTGCTGATAGAAATGGAATAATTAGCCTATGCCTAGCTAGAATGGGGCTAGCTTCTAAGACACCGTGCGTGGACGTATCAATGATGGCATCCACTTTAGCCTCATTCATTCTTGGGCTACGAGAGGGAGCAACTTGGCAAACTGCTTGTACCGTATTTGGATTTCTCGCAGTTGTAAGATGTTCAAATCTCTTCCCTCTGCTTCGTTAGGTGCAAAACGGGGTCTGGAAAAGGCCGTGTAAGCGGCACGTGAGAGAAAAAAACGAACGCTGCCCGCATGCTTTTAGACATGGCTCCGCACATGCCACCGTGGTGCCAGCAACCGCCACGGGGGCTCGAACCAATGACCTCCCCGCGAGGCGTGTGGAGGGCACATCTACAGTGCCGGGTTGACAGCGGACTGGCGGAGCAAGGACCGGATCCCGAGCCGGCCTGCTCATGTCAGCAAAGTTTTGCACCTAATGTGCAGCGAGCAGGTGTTCAGCGCTACTGGATCCTAACACGTGATTGTGGAAATACGGTGCCGGCAGCAAGAGTTGACACTTACTGGGAGTTGACCAGGTGATTTGGGGTTGTGGGTGTTGTTCATGTAGCGAATTGTGCTTGAGTAGTTACTTGCTGAATCAAGGTGGAAGTGCGGCTTTCTTCGCTGTCAACTCAATGTGCCGTTTGCTGCCAGCGAGCTACAAAACTAGGTAACTTTTTTTTCATATCGATCAATTCCCTGTCTTGACATGATCCAAGCTTTTCTACCTCCTGGGGGCAACAATTTGACTAGGCATGAATTCCTCAAACTTCATCTCTAATTACGAACTCAGGATTTTGCTCTCCTCAAGTGCTCAAACTATGCAAATTTGATTTTCGCTGTGCTGGCAGCATGTTCCATGACCTTGGTTGGTACGAAAGGGAGGTGTTATAGTTCATTTCTGTGTCTCCCAATACCTTAGGGTTTAGGGAAGCATGGCTAGACGGCCAAAATCGATAGTTCAAAGCGTAATTCTGCACAACGATCAAGATGTCCATGGCAATTGGATTCCAATGAGGCTGGACCGGGATTCGTGGGTTCTGCTGCAACCAAAGTCGGAAGGGCCTTGGGGTAGAGAGGCAAGGCGGCATGGTGGAGATAATTTTCGAGGGGCCTTGTAGGCTCAGATCGTGGATTTCTCATGGACACATGGTGTGCGTAGAGCAAGCAACCTGGATAAGGTGCTTGTGCGGCATGCGTATCAGCCTCGCCAATTAAGCTTGGATCCCGCTGTGGCAGCAAGTAGGCAATGCACGGCAAACTACCTATACTCCTCGCACTTTGATGATTGGGTGCCCCTCACGTCTATCATCAGTCCCATTCTTGTGCTCCATGCAGAGATTTGGAAGGCGACGCGGAATGGTCAAAGCCATACAGACTTGTTGGACACGGGTACATTCTTCCTTGGTGGCGTATATTTTCCCCCAGTAGAGCCCACGTTGTACGGGAGGATAGAAACAATCCCGCTCCCTGGTTTCAACGACGTGGAGTGGCCTTTGCCAGACATGCACACCTCCGAAGCCTTCAGGACGAAGCTGACAGCAGATTTTTTGAAAGCGATGAAAGCGTCCACTGGCAGTAGTTTCGCCCATGAGCAATGGTTTATGCCCGTCCACGTTATGGTGGACTTGTTTGCGATCGCATGTGACAGCATTCGGCGGACTCCTACACTCTTCGTTCTACACTCTCCGTCGGAGGCACTCCTAAGTAGTCTGATGAATCCTGGATGGGCTAAGAAGTTTCCCGGTCATGGAACCTGGTGTATAGTGTTTGCTTGCCCACATGGCGAGGATATACCGCCAAATTGGCGAGGATGTTATCAAGTGCGTTGTGAATAGGTCCAGCGTTGTCTTCCGGTACCATGTGGGCAAGCAAACACTATACACCAGGTTCCAGTATACAAGGTTTAGGGGTGCTGCCAACAACAGATGGGATGCGTTTGACCATCTATTAGAGGTGGAGATGTCTGCTCTACATTTAGAGGGAGACCAATGCCAGCATTTGAAGTGGGCAAGGACTGGTCTGTATCCCACTTGCGCCATGAAATTGCAATGACGCTCGGAGACGATGATCCCAAAGAGTACAACATGGTTCCGGTGGAATCAGACTGTTCACGTGAAAAAAAGGTACATGTAAGCAACATCACTCCATTGGTTTTAGATACGCAAGGTGCTGCTACTTGGTGCCAGCATAATTTTACTAACGCATTTTGTTGGAGGCATTGATGTAGATCAACATACGTAGTGAGAGGCGTGTACTTCTTGGTGAGGTGGCGGTTCCCAAAACCATCAAGATAGTGGAGGTGTAGGACAACAACGTTTTCACCACGGCATTAAGGTGATCTATTAGGGTCTTCACAAGTCTGCCTACAGTATTTGAGATGACTCCATGTTTCACTAAACCAATGCCAGAATGATTCTTTACATTTGTAAGGGACTATGCTTTGTGCGTCACACATCATGTATGGTTAAATATGTGGTCAATCATGTAACCTTCCCCCTTGATGAATGAAAGTCTTCTTCTAGGACATGTTGCTCTCAGCACACATTAGGGTTCACGACCAAGGCAACTTCCATACCATCAGGACCAATATGGCAGCCACTTATAGAAGATAGAAATAAAAGAGGATAACATTCATCATAAGTGTCGAAAAAAAATGAGGTTCGGTTTCTAGAAATTCTGACCCAAACCCCCCCCCCCCCAATCGGAACTACTTACACACTGCTGCCAGCAACTACTTGCTGGCACCGCAGCTGCGAACATAGAGTCGAAAATCAGGGCAGCAAATGCAAATGCAACGTGGCAGAAAGTAAATGCCACTGATACTAATCCGCTATGGCAATATCAACCAAAAAAAACCACAAACTCTAAGCCTCTACTGAGCTCGCGATGGCATCAATCAGCTTCTCCAGGGCAGCTCTAGCCGGGTCTTGAGATGTCCCCCCGGACTTGGTGGTACTGGAGCTGAGTCCACCACCATGAGTGGCTGTGTCCTCGGCTTCCTCGCGTGGAGGGGCTTGTGTCCCCCGCTGGAAGCTCAGGTCATCTGACTTCTGGGTGCTAGCAACACCATCGCCATCCCCTCCATCTGCTGGCAGCAAGGCCGCTGATACCAGGGGCTGAGCGGAGATCTTGGCGATGACATACAGACCCGAAGCCTCCGACTCCTCTAGAAAGCGAGCCTTCTTCTTCGCTTGGTTTTCCTCCCCCAAAAGAGGAGAAGAGCGCTCAGCGGCCCTCTTGCTGCCAGCAACGGGGCTCTGGAGGTCTGGTGCTCCCACTTCGGACTGGAGAACCTCTTGGAGGTGCTGGAGCTCCGCTTGAGCTGATTCATGCAGTGGAAATCCCATTGCCCAAGCCACCCCCCACTCAAGGAGCGGCAGCAACGGCTACACTTGGCGTCAAGGGAGAAGACAACCTCAAACATGCAATGTGGGTGTGCCAAGCAGCCGCAGGTCAAGGGTACACAAGCGGCGTCAACAAAGTACCGTGCACAAAAGGGCCAAGGGTCGGAAACCTGAATGGGGAGGGCTCGAAACTCGGATGGCAGGTGTGGGAGCACACTCTTTGGGCGAATGAATGCCGCTGCCAGCTCCAGGGTCATGATCTCCACGCTAAGAGCACCAACCTCGGCCTTGCACCTCTCTATGTCCCCCATCAATGCATCCAGCTCCTTCTCCTTGTTGTCAATGCGAAGCTGGGCTTCTTCGTCAGCCTTGCTTGCATTGGCCATCTGATCACCACCTAGACGGGCCAGAGCATCCAATTGCTTCTTCTGTGCCGTGTTGCCAGCGGCCCCGGCTAGCTTGCTGGCAGCACGGTGGGCAGCAATCTCCTCATAGAACCGGCCCTCCTCATCCTCCTTCTCCTTCAAAAAGGTCTTCTGGTTCTTGATATCTTCAAGAAATAACTCCCTCTGAGCCTCCTTCTTTGTGAGGTCGGCCTGAGCTCTCGCCTTCTTGGCCCTGGCCTACTCCAACTTAGCCTTCGGATCCGTGCTGGGTCGGTCTTCATCCTTGCTGCCAACAAGTGAAGACTTGGGCACGCTCTCCTCCTCAGTGATCAAGGGCGCCTTCGACCTGAGCTGGCTTCGAGTACAACCCCGAGCTCCCTCTGCTACAGGCGCTCCCTTGCTGCTGCTCCCCGTAACAAGGACCCCGTGGCTAGGTCCAATGCAGACTCCCTCAATGGCCAGGGATGTGTTGCCAGCAGAGGGTCTGTCGTCGATGTGACCAGCGAGCACGTCGATGAGGGCCTCGATCTGCTCTTTGAAGGCTGGGGGTGTGAGCTTGAGAGGGTTGCGGGCATCTCTCTTATCACGTGCCTTCTACAAGGTCGCGGCTTTCTCTGCCGAGTTGACGTCTTCGCCCAACTCGAAGGTCAGATGACAGCCTCGAAGGAAGGAGGTACCAAATGTCCCGTTGTGAGGGCCTTCACCTCCATACACCTTCGTATGGTGGAGTGTGTAAGCCTCGATAGCCTGGTTGTCAGTGTAGTCAGCAATGTGGTGGCGCCCTCGATGTCGTTCCGGCCAACTCTTAATGAACAAGGATTTTTTGCATACCTTGTCACTGCTGAGCTCGGTGAAGGATAATCCTTTTTTGTAGAGGCCAAGTGTACGGTGGAAGAAATTGATGTCGTAGTTTGCGCTCTTCCTCCCAAGAAGAAAGGGCGCAATCACCACGACCTTGTCCGCCACATCCTGCGGTAGAGCCTTCAGGTCGATAGGGAGGTCCCACTGCGTGAGAACACCGTTGTCCTTGCTGCCAGCAACCATGGCTGCAACACAACATAGAGTTGTGAGTGACATATTGTACCCACGACAGCAAGCTCTCTAACTCGCAAGTATACTAAGGACAAAATAGACACCGGAAATGCTTACCCCGTGTGTGCTGACAGCAAGAACAACTGTAGCTAAAACAATGGCCTCAGCTTCTTGCATACAGTTCGTGAAGTTCTTTCAATAGATAGCCTACAGATAACTACTGATATGTGCAAATCCGAAGTCACTCACAGCAGACTGAAGCCACGACTTCTTGGGCAGCGAGCAATTCAAAGCAAAAAAATCGCATTAGAGAACATGAAGGAAGGAGTTTACCTGAATGTTGTCGAAGGTCTTCAACTCCCTCCGTCGGTGAGAGGCCACTGTCCCTCCTTCCTTCAGCTTTGCCCCTCCGCAACCCCCTTCTCCCATCAATTTCTCTCGGCAGTCTCCTTCAGCTTCGCCCCTTGCAGCAGCCTTCAGCTGAGTCCCTCTTCTCCCCTTGACCCCTTCTCCCCCTTCGCCCCCTTCGCCCCTTCGCAGCCCCCTTCTCCCCGCAATCCGCAGCTCTCGATCGCCCCCTTCAGCTGAGTCCCTCCCCCCGTGCAGCTCCGTCTCTCTTTCTTTCAGCTCCCGCCCTCCTCCTTTCACTTCCCCCCTCCTTCTACTCCCCTCGCCGCCCTTCTATTCCCCCGCCTCTTTGCACCTGGATTTCTACTCTCCTTGCCTCCCTACTGGAGCTGCTTCGCCCCTTCTCACCGTCGTCAACGACGTCGCAGAGCTGGGTTGCTGGCAGCAACGGCGGGAAGAGGGGGAAAGGGGAGCGCTCCTCCCCCTCTCTACCCCACGGGGTAATGGGCGCCACGGTCATAGGGGATGACCGGCGCCCATAATAATGCAGCCCCTCTACAGCATCCCATCACATTAAAAGTCGTCAGGAAAAAAAAAAAAAAAAAGGATAAAAACCCAAAAAACGAATGATGAGAGATAAGAGAAGTCTCTGAAGTTGGAAGGAAAACAAAATCAAAATAAAAACCAAATGAAAATAAACACCAAATGAAAATAAAAACCAAAATGAAAATAAAACCTTACTCGGCAATTTTAAATATACTTGACTATTGGAAAAAAATAAGAGAAGTCGGGAAACTAACTAAATCTAAAAATGAAAAGGGAAATAAATAAACATAAAAACATAAATTAGTAAGTTAGTAACCAAAACAAGAAAAGGATTAAAATAATAATTTGTGGGAAAAAAAAAAAAAAAAACAAATGGAGACATAATCAAAACCAAATGAAATTTGACCCTTATTAGCGATTTCAAAATTACTTAAATGCGGGGGAATAAAAATCTAAACAGAAAAAAACCTTCAATAATGAAGGATAAGAGAGCTGTCCAAAATCTATATGGAAAAAGAATTAAATGAAGATAAAAGTAATTGAAAAAAAAAATGGAAAGGGAGAAAAAAGAAAAAAGAAAATGTATCTCCAAAAACTGGGTAGAGAAAAAAAAAAAAAAAATGAGGAAAAAATCCGAAATAAAAATAAAATAAAAAGAGATAAAAACTCAAAAAACAAATGATGAGAGATAAGAGAATTATCTGAAGTTGGAAGAAAAATCAAAATAAAATATAAAGCAATGCTGAAAATAAAAACCGAAAAGAAAATAAAACCTTATTTGGCGATTTTCAAAATACTTGACTACGAGAAAAAAATAAGAGAAGTTGGGAAACTAATTAAATTTAAAAATGAAAAGGGAAAAAAATGAATATAAAAAAACAAATAAGGAACCAAAACAAGAAAAGGTCTAAAACAATGATTGGTGGGAAAATTAAATAAAATTGGGAGAAAGGAAATAATATAATCTTAACAATTGTTAACTTTTGATTATCTTAAAAAACCAACAACTATTAATGATGTCTTATCTAATGTACAAGTACAGTTCATTGTACAGTTTCTGTATCTAGGAAAAAATGGGGTAAAAAAAAGCGACAAAAAAAGAAAAGAAAATGATTAGGACCATAACAAAGGAAACCCAAAAATAACAATTGTTAAGAAACAGAACGAAAACTATTAATTAGTAGTTTAGAAGGGGACTTTCGATAACATCAAATGAGAAAAAAATGAAAATTGAAAAATAAAAAGGTGTATAAATTATTATTCATATTCAATAAATTGAAGAATATGACTTGTATAAGTTTACGAAATTCTTATAATCTATTCTACTATAACTCCCCCAAAAAGTGTATTTAATTCTACTATTTCATTTTTAAATTTATTTTGGATATTTCTTACTTTTCCTAGTAAGTAGTTTATTTTATTATAAAATATTTTTACTTATATTTTATAATTTGGGTAGATTTAAAAATATGAAAAACTAAAAAAAAAATCTAGAAAATTGGGAAGAGTCCAAAAAATAATAGACTTTCTCTTTCATTTTACGTGTGTCTTTGAAATAAAAATAAGTGATCTTAAATTTTTTATATTTAGAAAAGGAGATAAACATAGAATTAAAAAACATTATCCCATTAGAGGCCTCTAAAATAAATATGAAAAAAAATAATAACTGTTAAACTTGTCTCCTCGACGCGGTCTTGTAGACAATATTCATTAATATAAATTAAATCAAACCAAATCAAATTAGAAAATTTTCATCTGTTCTACTCCCCTCCAAACTTTCTTATGGAACACATTGTGAAGTTTAAAATTTAAATATATAAAATAAGAAAATTCAATTAAGAAGTGATGCAACTTAATGGCACTTAGGGTCTCGTAAAAATCTCTAAGAAATTTTAAATGTAAAAACTTATTAACTAAGATATACGATCAAAAATTAAGAGAACTAAATCTGAAAGCAAGATTACTTTACAAGAGAACATGATTCAAAGGGGAAAAATTTGGATTTGTGTAATATTTATTTCTATAAACACTATCCATATTTTCTAAAATTTAAATATGATATCGCGAATGTGAGATCATGTAGTTTAAAAAATTCAAGACTAATTTGCCTGAGTATGGACGATGTTTCCTTGACTATGTATTTGCACATCTCCTAAATTTTGAAAGTGAATTGCCTGAATGTTTAAATTTAATTTTTTTTTTTTTTAAGAAAGTGTACATTTGAAGACAATTTAAGCGTTCATGTAACTACTCGCTTCACTATATTATCTATAGAATATAGTATCTTTGAAAGGTATAACTTCTCTATAACATTTCCCTTCTACAAAACATCGTATATAAAAAAAAACATATAAACTCTGAGCCCCCTAGTCGCTGACAGCGTGTGCAATGTCGACATCGGGGGCAATATCCTCCTCGGCACCCCTGTTGCCAGCATCCACAATGTCCTCATCGTTGTTAGCAGCGTCCCTCTGTTCATCTTCCTCGCCCCCACTGCCAACCATGTCACCGTTGGCATTCCATTTCGGCTCTTCTTCCATCATGCCATCTCCTTCGCCCTCCACAACTTCTTCAAGAACATATGCTCCTCCAACACGCCTCCTCCTTGACCTCCACTCCTCGCAGGCGATGGCAGCGTTTGATTGTTGCCACCGCTTGCGTCTCCTGGATGCGGCTAGGGCCCGTGCTCCAGCGTCCGGGTCAGGTACAGCTCCCCGGATCTCCATTTTTTTCTATATCGATGTTGTATGTTTCAGTACCAATGCTGGATCTGCTGGAGAATCGCACTAGTACGTGCTTTCCCACCACCATGGGCTGTATGTGCTTGATGTGCCGCCTTTAATTGGTGGTGTGATTTCTCTATGCCTTGGCAGCTCCAGAGTCCAAGGCTCCCATAGTGTTCCACAAACCAAGTGGAGTGCCGTACAATTACGTGCTGTTAACAAGAAGAAGGAAGTTAAAAGCCGGTTACTTAGGTCAAGTAGACGGTTCACTGAAGAAAGACCAAAAGCAACAACAGATAGAGCCGTGGCCATACCATGTAATGGGTAACATGCTCCTCTCTGAAGGCCTTTAAGTATGCCTTTCCCCACTTGTGTATCTTCTGCTTGAACTGCATCCGTTGCTCTGCTGTCAACACCAATCCTGTCAAATATGGTACGACATCTTCAAAGGCTTGTCACATCTGATACTTTGCAATGCCGTGAGCTCCACTTCCGGCATTATTATTCTCAGCTTGACATATATCCTTCCAGGCCTTATCATTGCCAGACCAAACGCTTGGCCTAAAAAGCCTGCTGGCAACGGTACCACTCAAACAGGGTTTTTGCGGCACCTTTCCAGTGTTGCCATTGAGCTTGGGGTCCCTCTTAATCTTCACGTTTCCACCATGAGCCCCAATCGCGGACAACGACTTCTCCATCTGTTCAATTGCAGTAGCCCTCAGTCTCTGATTCTGTATGTTCCAAACATACATGATATGCATGTGCACAATCTTCTCCGTCAATCGAACCAAGGCATGCAATGTACAAATGTGCACTCTAGACAAAGGAATCGGCAGGATAGGCCTCCACCTACTAGATGTTGTCATGTCACAAGGTTCCTCAGGTACGCTGCTGGAAAATAGCCCCCCCACCCAGTTTGCTTTACCACGGCTCTTGATGCCAGCGTTTGCCTAGCTTGCTGTCCCCACGGTGGGCTTTATCTTCTTCTGGTCGCAGTATATGCAATTCATTGCACACGACGGCCCTGACTGAAGCCCGTACATACACTTGATCGTCTTCATGTCCGCAGCAAGATGCCACTCCACCTGGAATTCTTCAACTTCAGGGACCGTGAGTTTCTCGCCACTTGACTGTGCTGCAATTACAGCCGGGATGTTCGACTTTCCAAATATCCACGAGAGAACATCGTAGGACTCCTTCTCGACCTAAAACGTGGCAACTGGCCAAATCTCCTGCTCTGATTGTACTGAGAAGTACCTCTCGTGGTCCACCTGAATGTTAGTGTCCAAAGCCCGATTCATCAACATGATGCTAACACGTTCAAATTTCTTCCCGTTAATAATCTCTGCCTCATCCAGCTTGAGGAAAAATATCAACAGAGCCCCTTCCAACTCTGCAAGAATATCCTCACGTGAGAATGTTTCTGTAATGCAATCGAATTAGCTTCCTTTGTTAAAGACACACAATGCAGTTGCTGGCAGCAAACGGACATTCACCATTGCTGTCAACAAGAGAAGCAGAGGATGCATACCTGATTCCGTGATGCCATAAAAGATCACTATGCTCTGCTGGACCACCTCAAGGTCCGTGAATAGCAAGTTTTTTTCATCTAAGACCACCTCCTTTCGCTGCTCCTCGGATTTCTTGGTTTTCTTTGACACTGCTGGCAGCTCCATCCTTCCCTCAGCGTGGTAGTACTGGCCAATGAATTGTGGCAAGTTCGCATTTAGCTCCTGCCGAAGCCTTCTGACGTGGTAGGGACTAGGTAGTATGTTGGATTTTCCATCCTTGGTCAAATCTTGAAGTGGATCCTTCACGGCTTAGTAAATTGCACCATAGCTGCGATAAGACACCCCTGCTTGGTCACAGGCAGCAAGAATATTACCGGACCCTACCCTTTTTCCAATTGCCTTGAGGACATTACTAGCAATCTTTCTCTTAACATGCTCCATAGATGGCTGAGTTGCGAGGGTGAGACCTTCATGCCTAGACAATATCTTTGCTAACGCTACAGCAGTTCCTGTTTGGGAGGCTTTATCCCCATGAAGTCGCTGCTTCTCATGGTTGACCCGGTTGTTGTCGTTGACAGCATCCACAAGATGAGGTTGCAAATGCGTCCTAATGAGCTTCACTCTGCGTTTTGCCCACCCTGAACCATGATTCAACTCATGAATCCCCCTGAGCGGTCGAGCCCTACGTCGCATCCCCATAGGCGTGTCCTTCAAAGGGCTAGGCCCCTCCTGAAGGCGCTCACTTGCTTGCTGCCAGCGACGCACCTTGGTCTCCAAGCCCTGCACCGTCACCCTATGATTTCTCTCCATGCTGCTCATCTCGGTTCGAATAGTCTCCAATTCAATCCGCAATTGCATGCATGTATCCTCAATGTCCCTGTTATGGTCGAGCCTCTCTCTGCTGCCAGCAAGGTCGTCTCTCACCTTTCCGAGTTCTTCTTCTAAATGTCGGCACTGCATTTCCATCTCACGCCGTGTAGGTCCTCCTCCATCATTGAGACCCAATCTGCGTGCATATCCATACAGACCTTGCTCTCCATGACATATGAATTCCAGGCAATGTTGAAGAGTTTTGAATGGAGGTGGCCTCCCTGTTCCTGGATCAACTGGGTTAATGCTGCCATCGATCCACAAATCAATGTTTGTATCCCCGGCTGCCCTTCGTCCTCGAAATGTTGATGGGCAGGGTTGCTCGGATCTCATTGAACCTCTTCTAACAAGTGGTGCGTAGCGTGCATCAAGTGAAACTGAGGAACGGTAGCTTGAAGACTCTGCCACTCCTGCTGCCATTGTGAGTCGAGAATTCTGAAGTAGTGCTTCAAGCTCTCAATGCCCCGGGTCGGCCTGGAAGTATGTAGATAAACGTTTTTAAGATTGCCAAATACCCAAAACTACGGAGTTCACAACAACCAAACCCTATACCATAGCCACTCAAGGAAATTGCAGGATCAAATGAATAGCATGCAATGTACAAATGCACGACCCAAACTTGTCATAGAGAAATTGACACTTACACAACCTCTTCAGTCCAGGGCAGGAGGTGTTGCAAGAACACCCTTCGAATGCTTGCTGCTTGAATTTGTAACTGCTGCCAGCGCGTATCTGTACAATCATGCTCACTGGTTTAGTTCTCACAATTTCCCTGATTCTCTCGAGTTTCACCTGCGAATTTGGTCGTTGGTCCTGCAACACCCAAATTCTACGCACCCAACTTCGATTCTCCCCATTCCCAGGTGGGGAGACCAACCTAGTCTCCACCGAGCTCCATGGCTTCTTCCCGTTGTGGCAGCAAACTTCGAATCTTGAAACGGTTGACACCAATCTCCCGTCATCTCTCCTTCAAATCGAGCTTCATAGGCAGTCAATGCGAGAAGGCGTGGTTCACCAAACAAGGCAGCCACCTCGGCGCCACTAGGCACACCAGCCCGCCCCGCAACCCCATCCCGAGACCATTAAGTCGCCCTATTAACTCTGCGGGCAGCGATCCTGGCACCCGCTGCCAGCGACAGTGCCGCATTTGGGCAGGGGGTTCAACTAGAAAGGGTAGGCTTACACGGCCATTTCCAGACCCGTTTTTGCACCTAATATGCTTAATAATCTCTTTCAGCCACTAAGCTTCAGCCTGCATGTCATGATTTGTGCTTTCCAGCTCGGCAGTGACAACATTTTTTGATTGAGCTGAATAAGCAAAGCATTGCCTCCTTGTGGTTGGGCCGTTTCATCATTTATTCTAACCTCCGACTCATTTGCAAACCTAGCGTCCTCATCTTCACCTACATTGCTTGGGCCCCCAGTATTTGGAAGAAGAGCTACATTAGCATTCATCGGGCCTCCAATAATTGCAGGAGGAGCTTGATCTGTAATGCTGGGACCGCTAGGATTTGCTGGAGGAGCACGGATTCTACCATGATGCACGTAGCTAATGCAGGATCTTTCTTACGAAGCCGTGCCAATTTAGCTGCCGCGGATGCTTTTGTCTTTGAAAGTGCGCGTGATGGCATACCGTCTGAGTCATTATCCTCTTTGGAGTTGCTCCACTGAAGAGGAACCCTTCCCGTTATTCGCTTGTTGGGATTATTGTACGTTAGCCAGCTGTGACGTGGGAATTTTAAAACATCTCTAGGTATAGATGCCTCATGAGGAAATTCCTTGATACCTACGGTCCGCCTTATCGTCCTCTAGTCCACTGCCTTATGAAGTACGAGCTTGCCATATACCTTTCTGCAAATAAAGAGGGGAACCTCGTTACTTTTGTTTTTTGCTTCTTAGTGTAGAAGCTGGTACACCTCCAAACATTGTTGACTAAACCTAGGGCACTAAAACCACTTAATGTTTGCCTTGTTTGTAGTAGGGTTTACATGATGGCGATGTAGCGGGAATTTCTCGCCTATGTGGCACCATTCAATGAACTCCTCACAAGTAGAGTAAGTCCATGGTTTAGGTGCGCCTTTCCACCCTCGAAATGCAAGCTTTGCAAAATCTGCCAGGACCTGAACCTCCTTTCAATGTATGTTCCTGTGCCATTCCCGCAATGCATCGTTTTCCCGCTTCTCGACCTTGGCCTCCGTCGTCGCTTTCTGTTGTTGCCACTCCACTTGATTTCATAGAAGATCGTTGCTAGACGACCTCTAAATGGACTACAATGACTAATCTACAATTACCCCCCATACCTCAATAAAATTTACAATTTATGAACATTTACAACATTATTAGAGTTACCACCCCACCACTACAATTTTTATTTTTTTAAAAAGCATGAAGATGTGTGAATGTGCTCGGACTCACCTGAGTACCAAGCAATCAACTACATTGAGGCTGTTGCAGGCAAGATGCTCAGAGTGGAGACGTGCGAAATGAGAGGAGGTGGGGGGGGGGGAGTGGCTTTTAATGCTCTCGGGCGCAAGCACCTACTCTACGCACGCAAGCGGGTAGAGTCGCCAAGGTCTCGGCTGAGTATACCTGCGCCCTCGCACGGGTAGCAACGGGCGCGAGCAGGTCTCGGCGATCTTTTGTGGGCGCGTGCGGGTACCGTTGCGCGCATGCGGGTATTGAGTGGCAATTAGAGGGGCACGAGCGACGATACCATGGGTGCGATTATCATTGTCGAGCACGTGCATACGGGCCCGATCACCACGGTCGGGCGCGTGCGTAGGACGAGCGCAATTGCGAGAGTGGAGGGGCGCGCGCGGTCGTGGGATAGGCGCGAGCACTGCTAGTCTGGGCGTGAGCATTGGCGGGTGACGGACGCAATCGCATGTGGAAACCATGAAATGGTCAAATTTTATTTCAAATTCTAATTTTCTGAGACACCTACCTCATCTTTTAAGCGAGTCCAAATAAATGATTCTATGGACGAGTTTGAGAAATGGTACGCAAGCAAGGCTGCGAGGGCAGCAAAGACCATGATTATGAATTAAATGATGCAAAACGTTAGTAAATTAAAGACCTTGTGTGTGAGGTTAAAGTAAAGAATCCAGATTGGAAACTGATATGAAACGAGGCCGAGAAGTGGAAAAATGTGGAAGTGTGCCTGAGTTGCTCAGTTAAGAAACTACTGTAAAGCACACAAGGAAAATCGCCGCAGCGGATGGAGAGTGCAAAGGCGAGACTTACAAGTTGATTGAACAAAAAACACTTTATTTATTTTGTAAATATATCGATTCATTGGAACATATTACGCTGCCATGCAATTTATATATCGATCTTCTAAAACTTTCAAATGCCTCTTGAAATGATTGGTTTGAGCAGCTGAGACAATATTGGCGACACAAAGTAATGACATCTTCTTTCTGAGATCTTTGATGATATCTCCAATCTCACAGTCAAGTTCTTTAACAGTTGCTTGGGTTGCCAACTGCTCATGAGTAGTTAGAAGCAAAGGTCGTTTGTTTTCCATGTATGTCACCAATTTGTCTTGACGAGAAATCCAATCTTCAAACAACTTGATTAATTTTTGCAGACGCTCCAACATTGTCCAAATGAATATGTTTGTATGCTCTGCTGTTTGGATTTAAATGGCACCATTTGATAAACACGTGTACGACTTAATTTGATTGCACGTGCATACATGTGTATTCATTTTGGAGTTTAACGCAAATATAATGGAACCCACTCGAACACCAAAAACCAGCTACCCTAGGGCTGTTGAAGGCAAGATGCTTAGAATAGGGAGGTGCAAAATGAGGGGGAGGGGGTGACCTTTTATACTCTCGAGCGTATTTCTACGGGCGAGCACAGCTTGATACGGGCGCGAGCAGCTACCCTACGTGCGCAAGCGAGTAGAGTAGCCTGGAGAAATGGCGGGTATACCTACGAGCGTGCGCAGGTCTCCGCTGGCGGATATCGGGCGCGCATAGTGCATGGAACGAGTGCAAGCGATCCGTAGAACGCGAACAATTATCCTAACTTGGCGACATCGTACGGGCACGATCATTCTTGGGACGGCTATGGGTAGGCGCTGATACGCGTGTGCGCAGGGACATGCGCCATGTCGTGGTAAACAACAGTATACGGTGAGGTGTAAATTTCAATGTGTAATTTTACTCGACACTGTAGCTCGTCCGCTAACGGTGTTCGGTTGTCTTGTAAAAACACGTCCGTCATGTGACAAACCGACGACTTTGACCCCCTCGTCCGTCTACTATGACAATCTTGTTTGCGTAACAAAGTTACTTGTGTAAGCTTCACATTTAGCTTTCAAAATTAATGCGTTTTCTAAATTGAAAAAATCTAAAAGATTTTTTTAATTAAGATGAATGTTAAAAACATATAATTCAAGGCCTCACCGAGTGCAGCTAGGGGCTCTGAACAACTACAGATTTTATTTACAATATAAACCCTCATTTTTTATATATAATTATGTATGCGTGATAAGGCAATATCAATACTCACTAGAGTGATACTTTTGGTAGTTCTTAAAAGAAGTTTCCGTTTTCAACTCTTCCCTTTATACAACAATTATGATGAAATAGGACCCCACGAAATAAATACAAAAAAGTGGAAAACATAGGTTTAATTTGGGGAAGTTAAATGTTTGAATCCCTACATTGCAAAGACTAAACATTAGAAGATGGCTATTTCCCCCGTAGTGAGAGCCTACGTGGCCGGTCCGCCCGCTGGACCCGCCCTCAAACCGTGCCCCCCGCCCCGGTTTTACCCCGCGTCTTAAAGCCCGCCCGTCGGAACACTGGTGTGTGTCCCAAGGGCATGCGTTCCCCTCCTCCCAAGACATTGGGCATGCCATGGCCATTATGGCCCGCATGCCATGGCCATGGCCATGGCCACTCAACCCCCCCAAGCACCACCTCCGTGACACTGCCTTCGCATTAGGGTTTAGGGTGTATGACACATGATTAGGGCATTGGTTTGAGTTTTTCATGTTTTGGGTCTGGTATTCGGAGAGCCGAGAGCGCATTGAAACCTCGCCACTTTGATTTCGCGATCTCCTTGCACGCCTTGTATAACTGCGACGGTCCTCGGGAGGTGGCGTCTATGTCAACGGCTGCATCGAAGTAGGGAGGGAACAGGTAGGTCGGGATACAGAAACGTCGCGACTAGAGGCTCACTTGAGACCTCATCATTGTCATGTACTGATTTAGAGTTCATGCGACTTACGACTCCTGGGAGGTACTCATAACAACATCATGGCAATGAGGTGTCGTTTAGAAGCAAGTACAGAAGAAGGTCTGCATGTGTTGATGACCCATTGCCTTTGTTTTGTGCGTATTGGTTTTCCCGCTACAAGTTTACAGTAATACGTATTAATGATTTAAGTGTTGGGTTTCTAGATACTTGTCTAGCTCTCCAATAACCATGCTCGGTGTGTTGTCCTTGGCATGTTTAGGGTTCTGGGTTTAGGGCGCACGTTTAGACCCGACGCAAAACAATCGTGACATCACCCGGTTGCGCACTTCGTTGCCATCGTCGAAGGCATAAGACTCCTCTCTGGCTCTACAGGCAACAATGGCGATGGATGAGCCGGCTCCCGCAACAAGTACCCGGTCTCCTCAAGATGCCGATGCCAACATTCAGGAGTCCAGTACGTTGAGATTGAATGACTTCGGCCCGAACATGCTTGCCTCCATCGAGCGATCTGTGCAGGACCTGCCTCCAGGTACCTTCACTTCGAGAGATCTCCTGTGGATGCTCCAGCGCAGGGCGCGGCGGGGAAAATACGGTAAGAACCTCCTGGTACAACAATGTTATATTACAACATCGCGAGTACCAGATTTTGTCGCTGGTATGCAGTTGGGAGAATACGGAGCTGAATGTGTGTTCCGAGAAGCCAAAGTGGAGCCGAAGGCAGAGGCTCAAGAGAGAGGAGGACCACAAACAGCTCTGCATTATTCTAGGTATGCACCTGTACAGATTTCCTCCCCTCAGTACATGTATTTATCGTGCTGGTGAGATGATTGTGACATACTATTTCTGACGTTGCAGGTGGCATTGTGAGTATCGGTCCGAGGATTTTTCAGGAATTGTTAAAGACATAACAACCGACCTCTTGCCAAAGCCTAGAAAAAAATTCAGCGTCTCCTCTTTGCCAACGGGGGACGCTCATCAGGGGTCCAGCAAATCTCCCCAAGGAAAAAAACAAAGGAAGCCTCCTAGAAAATTCAAGCAGAAGCCAACATCTCCGCTAGATTTGAATTCTATTCCTAAGGGAGAACCTAGTCCGGTGAAGCATCGAAGAGCCCCCCGGAAGAAGCCCTCCATAGATGTGGTCAACACGGTATGCCCCACTAAAACAAAGAGCAAGCATCCAACGCATTTGCGGAACAGGAGATCTGCCAAACCGACGCCCATCCCAGACAGTGGGTCCGAGAGTGCTGTTGACAGTGTTCAAGGTACTCAGGGGACTGATTTAGGCATGCACGAGAACGAGAACGTAACACTTAAGAAAAAAGGTACTCGTGCACCTAGAAAGAAGAAATTCCCCGATTTGAATGCCGCGGTAAAGGTCCCCAAATCTCCGAAGAGGGGTACATCGAAAGGTGTCATGAAGAGACGTGGCACGGGAAGAAGCCCGAAGCCTGTGTCCTCATCCATGGAGGGGATTGGTTCAGTGCTAACAGAGCATTGTGCCCCTTGGAGTGAACTTCTCCATTCACGGCACAATCCGGAGAATCTCAAAGAAGGGGCCCTGACAACTGCATAGGTTCTGGGTGTCACGGACCAAGATGTAGTTACGGGGTCAGTGTCATGGAGGGAGGAACAGGGATCGCAGTGGTCTGCTGCCTTTGATTCCTTGCAGACATCAACAACAGGTTTCCCTGAGGCAAGAGGTACTCATACTATAGATGGGTGTTCCGCTGCTACATTATCTGGAGTCCATTTGGCTTCAAATGCCACGCACACTAATGTCACGGACTGCGGGAGTCAGACGCCGCTGGTACTGCAAGGAGATACAGTCTTGCATGCTCCCGGCTCCATGCAATTGGAGAGTGACAGCGCTTTTGAGACTGGAACAAGCGGCTTCCAAGCAGCCGATAGTGTCACGGATAAGAAGGAAGGATGTACTCGAAAGAAAGAGAGGGACTCCAAGAAGAAGTGGGGTCTCTCTATAAAGCTGGGTTGCACTGCGAGGTTTACAGTCAAGGTTCTGCTGCATGCGCCGCATGTATCGGAAGTTTGTATTTTACAGGGAAAGCACGTAGATGAAAACGGATTTCTTGTTCATGGGGGACTGAAAATTTGCGATCGCAGTGCTTATTCAGCCCGTCTCACCCCTGTCATCAAGGATTTTGTTGACGGATGCTTGCGGGAGGGATACAACGCTCATCAGATTATGAAGAAGCACTTGAAATTCCTCCGGAAGTGGGAGGCTGATGGGAAGGATGTGACAAGAGATCTACTCATAACAAGGAAAGACATACGAAACATATCCCAGAAGCTTGCGAGTGAGACGTACATGCTGAATCCCAACGACGCACAAAGCATACGAATGTGGGTTCAGAAGAATCTTGACAAAACGTTTTACTACAACGAAACCAACTTAGCTAGTCTAGTCCAGGTGCAGGGTCAATTAAATGGTGAAAATATGCCCTTCACCATTGGTATCCAAACACCTTGGCAGAGACTAATGATGGCAAAGCAGGGGAATGAAGGGGGTGTGTCGATAGATGCTACCTTCGGGACAAATGATAAGAAGGTGAGCACCTCATTCTCCTACATCAGTACTTCTCTTGCGTTGTTAGAACTATTTTCCGTCTCAAGCATGGACCATTGCAAAATTCCTTATATCCGAGACATTTATGACAACTAAGATTCTGGACTGTTGTGACATTAATGCAGTTCCCTATATACAACTTAATGGTGTTTGATGAGTGGCACCAAGCAATCCCAGTAGGTTGGGTCCTAACATCAAGGTGCGGAGAGGAGGACTTAACGCCGTGGATGACTGCACTTAACCAAAAGATGGCTACGACGTGTTCGGGGTGGAATCCTTCAGCGTTTATTGTTGACTGTGCCCCTGGTGAAATTAATGCACTGACGTAAGTTCCTCATATCACAGTCTCTGGGCACGTGTGTTTCCATTTCTGTATGTAGGAAGCAAAATTTCTTCAATGAGAACATGAAAGACCATAATGTAACGTCCTCTTCAGACCCGTGAGAGTCCCGTGATTGCTCGAGACACTGTAGACTGTCGATTCCAGACGTAGAGAAAATGTAAACCACAGAAGCCTGATGTACCACTGCTCTTGCATTCTGGACCTATTGCGCTTTTCCACTCTTGCGGATTATTGAAACGATTTCGTGAATGCGTTTGGATGAATTGTGCCATGCCCTAGGCTTTCTCGCATTTAACTACGTGGTCTGATGTATTTGCAGGAAGGTATGGCCGCAAACACGGTTGTTCTTGTACTTGTGGCATGTTCGCCGAGCATGGCAAAAACACTCTTGTTACAAGATTTCAAACATTGCACGTCGTGGGGAAGTGCTTCGGGAGCTCGGACAAATAATGTATGAGAGGACTGCTCCGAATGGAAAAGCCTCGGAGGGCTGGGCAAGGGAGAAATTGGACGCGCTATCTAAGAAGTACCCGGCAGAGAAAGAATTCTGGAAGTACATGGAGAAGCAGTGGTTGGGGAAAGTGCAGATGTGGGTTGTTGGTTACCGTAACTTGCCCTATGCAGGTCAGTATACCAATGCTGCCATTGAGGGCTATCATGGCTTCCTGAAGTCAATGCTGAAGTCTAAAAGGAGTCGTATGAACGGGAGGCGTGTCGATTGGACAGTTACTGCACTCACATAGGACGTCCACAACCATTACTGGTACAAGTCCCTGAGGAAGGAGAAGGGGTTCATCGACAACAAGAAGATGCAGGACTATGCGACATCTGCAATCTTGAAGGCTCGTGACATTCCTGACTCAGACGTCTCCTTCAACCAAGAACCTGGGAATTGCACACTAGTTACTTCAACAGAACATCGCCACATATGCTATGTGGTTCACAATCCCGGCAAAGAATGGGCAGGATGTAATTGTATTTGGGCTCAGAGTGGGAACTTCTGCAAGCATGTAGTGAAGGTACTGCTAATGTTACAACCAAACATAGTGGAGGGAACCATAGCACGATTTTGCGGCAAACAAGCAGGTAATGTCACGGGGGGCATGCATAGGCTCCTTAATAGCCAGGAATCCTTTCCGAGTTCTCCTTTGCGAGACTGGAGCCCCGTGGCAACACCTGTCCAAACCCCGGTGCGGACTACGAATACAAACAGAGATCTAAGTGAATCTCTAGTGCAATTGGTGATTACACCATCTAATAAAATTTTTGGGGAGCGACTACTCATGGAGCACGAGGTTGCAGATTTAAACCAAGCAGTGGAGAGAGTTAAAGCACTGAAGGCAGAGATGCGGTCGGGGATAGTGCATCCACTTGCAGCGTCTCCAGTGTTACGGACTGTTGAAGACTATAGGAATTTTAGTTTGGTGCGGGACAAGGACTTTCTTGAGAGGGGATTTAGGCCGGCGTTCTGGCGGCTGAAAATGGGTGTTTAGATAAAGAAATTGTGACTTCGGTTTAGACCAAAATAAAGTTGGGGCACTGCCCGTGACACTGGCAACCTATTTTCATTATGAGTAGCTAGGTTACTAGTCAATCAATCTTCATCAGATAGTGTTACTGCCGACTCTTGCACACGGCTTTAGGTCCAGTTTTCCCGGTATACTACCACGCCGTTTTGTCGCGTATCGAGGGGATATCATAAAGAGACCAAAAGTTTCTTACTTCTCCCTCTTTGCAACTTGCCTCCGCTTCGGTCGAGTGACATATGATGGCTGAGGATAGTATAGTTAGTCTAGAAGACAAGGTCGTCGAGTTCTTTGTGTCGTGGGCTTCTCAGGATGTCGCTGACAAAGATGGTGCGTCCAAAAACTTCTCTGTCAGCATCGCTGATGTACAGGGCACAGACGCGCCTCTTAACACTATCGGACAGAAGAGCAGTGGCGATCCTAGTATGGTCCCACGCACTCACTGCGTTCTGACGGAACGGGCTTCTATTGCACCTGCAACTGACGGGACACCTTATGAGGGGCAGAGGAAGCGCACCACATCCGGTAGATTACATCTTTATTGTCGACCTAAGCAAGGTGTCACTGTCGCGTCCACGGATCCTAAAGACAAGAGTTCGTAAATGGACGAACTCAAAGCAACTTGGCCAGCGCGTTACTGGAAGCTGAAAGCAAGCTTCATCGCCGGTGTGGAAAAGAGGTGACATTTTGTTGATCTTGATCAACATCTCCTGAAATTGAGAGCAGGGCAGGGAGCACATGGAGCACCTCGTTAGCAATTTAGAAGATTGTCTGAGAACCGTATGACATAGAGTATGTCTGGACTGAGGTAAGGCAGTAGTCAGTCTTGTAGAGAGTGTCACGGGAGGACTTAGCTTGTGGGTGACGCTATCGCATGCAATCGAATATGTAAGACACCTTTACTTCATTCTTCTCCTCCTTGAACGACTGATTATCGTCGCTTATGCAGCTGTATGGGCCTCGACATGGGCTCCCTTTGCTTGGTTGTTGTTGTAGAAGTGCGAGCCCTTTTTGATGTACTCTTCTGTTTTGTGGTTGCTGTATTACTGATGGTACTATTCACGGTGTTCTTGTGCTTGAGTAAGCTCGTCGCTGTGAAGGGTAGACTGCCGTCCCGCGTCTCTGGCATTTCTACCCCAACGAACGATAGGAAGCGGCGATTTGGGGTCTTCAGACCCGCAGGTGCGGCTTAAGGACTGGAGGGAGTTGGTATTCGGAGATTTCAAGAGGCCGAGCACAGACGGGAAGAAGTTGCGGGAGAGCAATGGACCGACGTAGACGCTCATTGTTTATGGGAAGAGTTCTACCTAGGATTGTGCGACGAGGCGGCGGATGATCTTAGCGACCACATCGGAGACTAGGGCGGTGATCTCAGCAACCACAACGAAGCTTAATTTTTTAAACAAGCATTTCAATGTATTACATTGAGTGTAGCCTACAGTGCGGTCTATTAGTTTGTGTATGGCACTGGTTCTGTAATGAAAAACCTGATTTTTCGGTTTTGTATTGAAAAGACAAAGGATGTGTTGTAATGAAAGGACATAGACGCTGTAAATCTGTCTTCATTCGCATTCACAATGAAGTGTACGGGTAAAAGCATTTTGGACAGTGTTGCAACAAGCGTCCTGAAACATGGTCACCTGCCTTGAATAAAGGGAAAGTAATCAAATGCAGTCATGACGTGCTGTATTTTATAAACGGGTCTGCCACTTGATATGGTGGAATTACAAACTGACGCCACGGGATCCTATGGAAGGGGGGTCTTGCCCTAAAATCGTAATTCTGTTCCTTCTGCTCGTGCCAATGTCACGCCTTGCTTTCGGCCAATGCCATACACTATAGCTTCTTCGATCCCCTTAATCTACGCTTTGGTGTCGGAACGCACTCCCCATTCATCTGGAGGTCAGCGTCATCCCCTTTAGTAGGATTTTTGTGTTTAAGGGGACAGAAAAGAGCTATGTACCTAGTGTCTCTAACACATGGATCTAGTTCTTTCGCCAGTAGCACCATCATCTTGACATTGAAATCTCTAATGTTGTAAGGTTGCAAATAATCTTCGCAAAGCTGCACCGTTGTCGCAGTCGGGTCCTTCGCTCGGTCCTATGAAATAATCAAGTCCACAGTGGTGAAAGGTTAGTGTCATGGAACCAAAGTGTCACAGGGTATTGTTCAAGGTTGTGTGGTACTGGGCGTTCCATGTCGGGGAATGTACTCACCTTCAGGTAGAGCATGGCGTTACGAATGGTCAAGTAGCCGCAATCGTTGTTCCCGGTTTGCTGGGTTACTTCGACCGTGACCACGTCCTGAATCTCTTGCCTGGGTTTGCCTAGGAGACATTGCCAGGCCTTCGACAAGCAACGCCAAAAACTCCGAGTGACGATCAGCCGGAAAGTGAACCCTATCTTTCGAGGAGTCGAAGTGGAGCACTGTACTTGGTTGAAGAACGAGAATCGACTAATGGTCGAAACACACCCACGGGATTATGAGGTCCTTCACGCTCCTCGGGTCCACACCTGCTGGAGGCGCCAACCATTTCCGCGCGAACTTCTCCATTTCATCGGGTCGGTCCAGGATTGTGGGAATGGTGGCACTTACATAGGAACTAACAATGTGGACATGGGCGGCCAAGTTCTCACCAGCAGCCCGTAGTAACCGTGACATTGCAAAATCCACTATGTCGTTTCCAAGGTGCGTTTTCACTTGCTTCAGGTCCCGGATTGCCTTGTGTTGCACTATTAACTCTTTCTCGCACTGGTTGAAAAATGCAGTCTCCGGCTTCCGTATAGTACCCTCTCCACCTCTTGGTACTCTCTTTAAGAGGTCGTCTAACTTCAGAATGCGGTAAACCTCTTCCAAGGAGAGGCCTGGGAATTGAACATCACCAACACAGCACTCACTCCCGCAAGGTGGTCCGATTGGCCCATTCTTTTCCGGTGTATGCTCCTCTGTTGAAAGCGCCATCGTTATGTTAGGCTTCAGGTTTGTCTGTACATCATCGCAATGGTTTGATAAGCATATCAACTTCTCCACAGCCTCTGACTGGCCGTCCTTCTGGAACTTCTCAGAGAGATTTAGAGGGCAGTTGTTGAAACCATCGTCTCGTGACACTATATCCGGCGAATGTCCGCAAAGGATTGATACTCCGTTGACAGGGGTAACTGCAACAGGGGCCGAATTCCCGTTGATCCATTGAGACAATGACCCCTCAAAAACAAACGCTTCTACATCGACCCCTTCAACACCTTCTGCGCTCCTCATCACCTGAGTCATGGTCATACAAGGTTTCTCTGAAGGTGATTCACGTTTGGCCTCTATGCCATGGTCTATTCCGGGAAACAAGGTCGCAATGGGATACTCCTGCAACCTATGTCCCCCATGTACTTCAACGTGTTTTGTGCTGGCACCACGTAATGTCACAGTGAATTTAGATTCTGGTGACATCGTAGCCGTTGTGTCACGGGTCCCTTTTCCTTTAGAGGTACGCATCTCAACATCTGCATGGTATCCCAGACCGTCAAAAGTGTAAGAATTATTCCTGTCAACATCTTCACTACCGTGTTCGACTGAAGCCAAATCTGTGTCACGAATTCGTATTTGTGGAGTGACCGTGATCGTGACAACAGATGTCATAGGCGCTCTTGCCACAGGTGCCTCGTTGGGAAGACCATCTCTCGAGTGGGTTCTGTCAGACCCACCAGCAGCAACACCGCCCTCATGATCTTCCTTTTTGGCAGATGGCTCTTCACATGCCCGAGACGAAACGGCATGTATCGGAGAGGGAGAAAATTTAGCGAAGAGAGATTCCGGTGTCCCTGATCTCATTAAATCCGACTCTCCAACGCCGTCTCCATTGGCTCCGCCAAGTTCACAAGTATCTGCCTTGTTAGGCTCCTATCTCACGATTTCCACAAACACGTCGGGCGTAACACTTAGAAGACGTGGAGGGACGTTGGCGATTTGCACTGTACTATCTCATTGTTTGCTTCTCCCGGACGTAGCTTGTACGTGAGCGAAGAGCGGTGAGCGGAGATTTGGAGAGCAGAGAGCACAAAATGGGGGACAGAACTTAAAAATAGCACTTTTTATACTAAAATAAAACATAAAATTAGAAGATTCGAATGCTCTCGGTATATTTTTAGAAATATACTTATATTAGTAATTTAATTGACCCTATAACCGTGGACTAATTACAGTATTTTCATTGAATTTGTAGTTCGTTTTCTCTTCTCTTGGTGATTAATTTTTTGACAAGCACCAATTACTATGCTCCAGCTCCCTCTAACTAGTGCAGGCATACATTAATTCCCCTTATCCCCTCACATTTATATGCAAATTACTGCTTAAAATGTATTGGTATTGAACCTCTTAAGAGGGATCAAGTAACCTTTAATATTGTAACAATTTCTTAACATTATTAGAACTCATCCATTCTATTCTACGTGCCTTTACTCTGTTTATTAATTTTATTTGTAATTATCTCGAAATTTGTATTAACTTCCTCTATTCTATCTATCTTGTTTATGGGGTGGAAAGAGTCCTTTCATTTAATTTTATCTTCCATTTTATTTTCTCTTTTATTTTCTTAATCTCCTTCATATTATTTTCAACCTTAATTTACTTTTTTGATTTATTTATTTTATTTTATTTTTAATTTCATTTTTCATAAATGTTTTTTTTTCTTCTTTCTTTTGCAATTTCATTTTTTGAAATGTTTGTTAATTTTTTAATTTTTAAATGGTTAATGACTTCTGCACAACCATCGTCCTTTTTCAATAAGTTTAGGAAGATGACAACTTTTAAATGAATGAAATGCCGCTTTTCAAGGGCGCCAAGCATCTTCTTCAGAGATATTTAAGATAAGAGTATGGAATGTCTCTTCCTCTTTTGTGTTGGTTTTTTGTAAAGCTCTTTTCCGTAGTGGCATACAGCGGTTATGGAAGACGTCAGTGATATTGTTGTTTCACTCGCTGACGATGTTTGCCCATTTCAACTATATGTTGAGGTGGAGGACGAAGAAGGGGTGTTGGCCACCAGCCAAGAACGTCCTTTGACAACGGATGTGGATGTACAATCGGATGTAAGAGCTGACCCTCCACGGTCAGAAAATCTGGATGATATCATAGTGCTCGAGGAGGACGCGGATATGCCTTTGCAACGTCATGCATACTCCAAGATTGAAAAGATCCCAAGGGATGCCTATTCTAGGAAATCAGTGAATCAGAGGCGGGGAGGTGGGCCATTGCTGAAACGTTCATACCAAGGACACTTGCCAAGTGTGGGACCGAAAGTGAACGCGAATGTGGTTTGTCCTGTAGTACAGTCAGAGGCTGGCAGTCCTGCTGATAGTGTAGTGGGCAACCCTAAACGTGTTAGGTTCAAATATTAGGACGTCTAATAACAAGTATATCTTGGCTGTAATAAAGGGTAAATGTCTGGGGATACAAGGTTTATAGTGCACTTGTTCAAGATAGATTGTATTGAAATAGAATGCAATGAATGTGAACGACAAAGTCTTTATAATGAAAAAGTCAATATAGCTTCTGTATTGCTGACTTAGTACATTGGATAATACTAAAATCATTCACTACGTGATCAATGGCCATTGTGGAAATGGCAGTTCTAAAGAAGGAGTGCTACCTACTTCTTCGCCAAGGGGTGACGCAAGATTCCACTCTCTAGGAGTAGCTTGACCTCGTTGAAGCTGAAGGTAGGCGCATGGATGAAAAGCTCGGCTTCGGGGTCACGGTTGCAGACCTTCAAGAGTATGTAGTATAAGTGCTTACAATACGTGAACTGAGTCTTGCCACGGAACGTAGTCATCGTCTTCTTGAATGCTGGGCAAGTGCAACCAGGGTAAGAACTGATGGTAATTTGGTACCGTGTGATGTGTGGAACGACGCCCGAATCCAGCCCAATGATGCAACCGTGGCCCGGCTCAGGTATCATGGTGACAGATTCGAGGCGCACTTTGAGGGACTTGAAGGAGCCCATGGAGAGTCGCTGCACCGGATTGGGACGAGTGGCAGTGCGCTTCACCATCTTGCCGTCTCTCTTGCCTGGGCATGGTCAGCGTCTGCAGAAACTAGCACCAAGCTGAGATTTGCAGGGGGCGGGGCAGAGGACAAGAGGCGTCTTGCGGAGACCGGCTTCTTCGGCAGAAGTTGAAAGCCTGCTGCTTCGAGGGCAAGAATCTCAGTGAGTTTCAGGTTAGTTCCTAGTTTCACTGGCCAGACCTTTGGAATAGAGGGCACTTCCTAGTCCTTCGAATAGTGTGCAACCCACTTGCGCTTAGAGCCTTTCACGGAGCGCTCAATATCATCGGAGCAGAAAAAGAACTCTGTCTTCTCAACTGTGTTCCTGCGATAGTTAGTCCACAGTCCAGTGTAGGTCGGTGCAGGAGTGCAATTGGGCCCGTGCGGATTCTCTCAGTGCACTTCTTTTTCGTTCCAACTCATTGGGCCCAGCAGCACTTCGCAAAAAGTTTGTGAAGTCTCGAAATGTATCACTCCTTCACGTCAACCTTGGTTTCTTCAACCGCGTTGACATGGCGAATGCCGCCCTTGTTCACGGGTGAAGGTAAAGGGGAATCAATTTCTTGGGCAGGAGATTGGGTACCCTCTACCTCGGTGTCGTGTTCGAAGTCGTCTTCCACAATGACGGGCATCTGCATAGGGCGAGCCCTGACGGCACGTCTTGGGCCTCTTAGGCGTGAGAAGTTTGTCTTGTCCGGGCGATGAGACTCCTCGTCAGCTCTGATGGGAACGTCGGCTTTTTGCTTCTATGAACCGAACACTTCCGCTCCAGGCATGATAGGCTGACGGGTGCAGAACTCATCCGCTCCTGGCATATCGAGCATGGGGTCTTCGAGCAGTGTAGGATTTCCCCATCTCTTCGCGTTGCGTTCCGCCATCCAGAGCCTCAGTTCCTTCTTTAATACTCCAATTCCGCCGACGTCACCTTTGAGGAACTGGTAGTAGTTAACAACCTGTAGAAAAGCTCGAAGGAAATCGTCCACGGTAGCAACGTAGAGGTCGTTCCCATTGTTTCTAGATGCTTGGAGACACTTCTTATGAACTGTTTTGGCGAGGTTAAAGGTCGGCATCTCTGTGAGTTCTTCTTTCGTGGTTTTCTGCAGTTTTGACAGTAGGTGCCGTTAGATTCACCGATTAGTGTTCTGTAGGTTAGGGATAGGAAACCAGTATCATAAAGATCAAAACAGAGTGCGGAGATCATACCTTGGTCATGAATAACCCCCACTGGCGAAAGCGGTGGTGCCAGAATGACAGCCACTGATCGAGTTTGATGAGTCCGCTCTCGCCAACGACCCCGGTGGATGCCCACCATGCTCGCAACGCGTGGTACAGAGTTTCCGCCTCTGCCATGCTAGTCGCATTCTTGTACTGAGTACACATCTTCTTATGTTGTTCCGAGAGTTCTTCGGGGAAGTGCTTCTGCGTATACGCCACCATATTTTGTGTCTAGTGATACAAGCACGACCTCTCCCGGTCCTCCATTCGGTCCTCTTTGTTGCCATTGCTGAATAGGATTGGCACTGCATTCCAAATCGCCTGTGTGTCATCCGCCATGAATACCTTGAAGTTTGGCGCTGCAACGCCATTGTTCTCCATGACCAGGTTCAGGTTTTTCCAGAAGACGAGCTGGGCCTCCGTGTCCTCAGACTGCATGTCGCAAGTGGCGATTGTCATCACGCGGCAGTAGGTGGCGTCGTACACATGGCACGCCATGGTCGACCACTCTTTCACGCGTTTTACATGGTCGAACATGATCCATGCGTTCTCCAAATCTCCACCAGCTTGCCAAGTCGACACCACTTCCCGGCCCGACCTCCGACATCTTGAAGACGAAGACTTTGTCACGCATAGCTCCCTGACCACGAAACTTATTTTCTTGGACATATGCCCAGAGATGTTTCCACGGAGCTTGGTGATACCTTCCATGATTACGTACCTACTGATTATTTTGAATGTGGCGACTTTGTTGCGGATGTTTGGTGACGCCATGTCTTTGCATCGATCCAAGACAAAAACCAGCTCCTCCATCGTCAGCTTCCTCGGTGGTGCATTCTCGGGCTGTAGCAGGTAGCTCCCGATGAGGAGTTTGCTTGCCCAAGACAACGGCGCTCTTTGTTGCTTTGTTGTTCATCTCTACCTGCTCTTGTATTAAGCAACTAATTTATGCTTTAAAGTCTCTGTAGTCTCCAACTTTCACTGGATGATCATGTGTTCCTATGTGAATACATGCTCTAGTCTGATTTGCTTTGCCCACTACGTAATAAATCTTGGCCTCGCATGTAGCTACACATGATGGAGGTTCTTTACATACCTTGCACACTAGCGTGGAATCAGATGGAGAAGGCTGATCCATGAGAAAAGTTTGCAGGGTACACCCTTCTAACTCAGTCTCGTTAACCTCGAAGATCTTGGGAACACGCTTCAGGAAGTCACACTCCTCGTTGGTGCAGCGCAGCCATCCGACGCAGGTGGAACTTCGAAAAGAGAGTCCGAAGATGTTTTTGATGTTTGTCGTGATGGTCTTGGTCCACAAGTGTCCATCCTATCGTTTGTCCATTCCCTACATTGACTTGGCGGCGAGCTTAGAGGATCCTGCAGCAGCTGTGGGCAATTCAAAAAGAACCGGACCTTCAAACTTCGCAGGCAAGTACTCTACTCTCTCGTGTCTAATAGTGGAATGGTCTATCTTCTTTAGAATGTTTTTTGACCCACGCGCCTTTGCAAGCTGTTGAAGGAGAGGAACAATGCTAACTGTGACCTGGGACAATGGAGGAGAGACATTGGAAGGAGGAGCATCTGCGTCGACCTTAGGCACCAACTTGACGCAACTCACATCGTCATCAGAAGAAAGAGATATGACGGACGGAGGAGAAGGTTTCTCTACATCTGAAGTCTTGGTACCAGGCTCGACTTTGACCTTGATATCACGAGGTAAAGGAGTTTGAATTGTGCAAGTAGAAGAGCGACGGGGGGTGAGGATCTCAGTGGATGCAGCCATCAGAGAATCAGTAAGACCATAGACTCTATAGGATCCAGGGAAGAGTCTCCACTGCAACATATTGTTCTTATCTCTCACCGAAGGTTGCCCGAGTGTGTGGGTAACCTCGGCAGTAACGTCATCAAAGATCTCCTCCTCTATACTGATGGAATCCTCACGGAAATGGAATCTGAAACTCAGGCGAAGAGAGGACATTGTAGCTAGACCATCGTCATCTACGCGAAACCTAAGAGGGATTCCCATGCCTTGGGCATACAGACAGACCATCCCCATGTTCGCAGGCAACTCAATCGTAGTGGAAAGAGGAGCAGAGTGAGTGTACTAGCGAAGCAGTATCGCGAGAGCAAAGTGAGAGGAATGATGCATCGTTGTTGTTCATTTTATTTAAGTTAGAATGTCCATGCGGACGACTATGTAATGATTCATTTTGTTACGTAACGAATATAAGATTTAAGAGAGACGGTGCTAACTAATTAGAATGCAACTTTTTGCAGGTCTAAGTATATAAGGTACGATATATATAACTCTACTTTAATAATTTGAATCGTGGAGCAGATTCTATTTGATATGATGTATGATAAGATTAGAATGGGTCGTCATTCAAAATCTACGTTTAAAACAATGAATATAAAAAAGAGCATGCATAGAAGTGCTTGATTCAAATCTTTTAATTTATAGTGTTCTTAGATTTCTTCTTTATAATTAAAGGTTGATATTTTAAACTTTACTTCAATTATAGAATTGTTATTGATACTCTTAATATAAAGAGGGTAGAAAATATGTGAGTGGTTAAGATTATATATCAACTTAGGGTTGTATCAAAATAGTTGTACGTTATAGGTATTTAAGCCGGGAGGAAGTTCTATAGAGAGTCTTTTGTGAAAGAGCCCTTCATGTGGTTAGACATATGAAGCAGAGTGGAGGGCCATCCCCCTCCACTTATGTCACTCCTAAACAGAGAAGGAAACCTGGCCGCATTGATTTTACGAATAGAAGAGCTAGAAAGAGGAGAGCATCACGTAAGAAGGTAGATTTTAAAGGTGACCATTTGAGTGCACCCGTGAAAAGAATAGGAGGAGGTCTGCCTGTAGCTTTGAAGTTTTCTAGCCTTTGTAAACTCATTCTGGACTCCATAGTAGAGGAGAAGGAAGAGTTTTTAGAGAACACAGTCGTCCAGAATCACGAGCTAGAAAGAGCTAGAAAGAGGAGAAAAGTAGAAAAAAAACCTGACAAATTATGTTTACAGAGTAAGATCTGAGTATCACATGCTTGGAGTAGTGGCAAGACTTTGCATTGTAAATTGCCAAAGCAACTTAAGCATCTGTGTTTATTCGAAGCCGACTGAAGCAACCAAGATACTAAAGATCTCAGCTAAAAATGTAAACCGCTATGACTTAAAGTAGCACGAGCTTATAATATTATAAATTCGTAGGAAAAGAGAAGACTAAAATCAGATGTGCACTAGAGCGCTCTAGTATTATCAATTCTAGAGCTTCCCCCAAGACTATATGAGATTGACTACTAAGGCAACCAACATATTTGTTGTTTTTATATTAATGTAGTACTCCACTCATTTATAATGCATGCACCTGTTTAACTTCTCTTTTGTAATGTAAGCAGCCTCATTGATTATCCGAATACAAAGAGAATGCTAGTAGCCATATATATATAGGTAGCTCGTAGTCTGCTGTAGTATGGTCGCCTCAAGGGGAGATTGGTACCATGGGTTAAAATGTTACATGCTATAGCAATGACCAGAGATAATTGGTTCCGTTAATGGCCTACTGATTTATTTATTTCTTGCCTTTTTTTTTCTACTTCACCCTCTTGTTTGTTTTAACTTTTTAAAGCCTCTCAACTTTCTACCTCCAAGCTTATTTATTTTCTATGACATCGTAAACTATTTTCTATGACATCATGATCAATAAGAAACAGAACGTCAGAATGCCTAACAGTCAGTGACTGGTCTAAAGTCGCATGACTATCACGTTTTGTTACAAGATATTTTGCCATTATGTCTTTGGAATATAGGCGATCCAGCAACAACTGCAGCCATAGTTTGTATTAGTCGCATTTTCAAAAAGATTTGCAGCAAAATAGTGGATGTCAATACGAGAGAGGCTCTCTTCAAAGAGTGTGTCGAAACACTATGTCTATTAGAGAAAGAGTTTCCACCTGCCTTTTTTGATGTCATGGTGCATATGAGAATTCACCTTGTAGAGTTGCTTATTCTATGTGGACCTGGACATGTACGATGGATGTACCCGTACGAGCGCTATTTTAAAACTCTGAAAGGATTTGTAAGAAATTTAGCGAAGCCTAAGGGGTGTATGGCAATGGGTTACGAAGTAGAAGAGGCCTGTGGCTTCGTAGGAGAGTTTGTATCGGATGATGTTGGTTCGTTCAGAGAGGTGTGGGACTCCGAGGAGGACCCCATCCTAAATGATGTAGTGCTCGAAGGTAATGGAAAACAACGTGTTCTCGACGTCCTCATGCATCAACATATGCACTCATTTGTGCTGGAAAATGCAGATGTAATTGAGCCCTACAGGATGTAAGTATTCTGAGAATGCATACCATCTGTTAACTGTTGTGTATTTATTTTATTTCCTAATGTTTAGTGATAGCTTTCTTTTTATTACGTATGTGGTTAGTACGTTCTCTGTTCAGTGGTGAATAGTTTAATGTATAATAATAACCAAATGTTATGTGTCTTCCAAATTTCGTTCCTTTATTTACCAGTAAGTTATTGTAATCTGTTACTATAGTCATTGATTTATTGAATTGGTTTCTCTCGTTTGGCAGAGAATACGCAGCCGTTGTCCAAGACCAAACACACGCGCGCTAGCAGTGGAGGTCTTGGCATCTTGGCCGCGCCGGTTCACGGGCTCCCAACTTCCCCATTGACCTGTGTGAAATTGCACCTTTTTTGGAGTGGCTTCGAGATAAGGTCCAAAGTCAGATAGATTCAGGTGTTTATGTCGATGAAATGGTAGAGGCCACCTCAAAATTTCCTTCAATGGCTGGCATCTCCGTAGAAGCGTCTGCACTTTTTTTTTTCATAAGTCTCCTCAATGTCTTTTTGCTCTGCAATCAGGGATTATGTATTCGGTTTACGTGATCAACCCTTCGACGGCAGGATTTTGCTCATTATGGGGACTTCTGCCTGTATCTCTATCTTTGAAGTTATTATTCCTCGTAACCTCTCTTCGAGGAGGTTCTCTATGCCCTAGATATCGTATTGCACTTCCTTTGGTGAACTGGATCTTTAGCCGTCTAGAAAACGAAAGTGTAGTTCCATCCATCAGGGACACTAGTGAGTACTCTGTTTTTGCTTGTCCTCAATGTGCCATGCAATTTTTCAAATAATAATTTTTATTTAAATACAGGAGTACTAATAAACAGTACCAAGAGACAATATTTCAATCAGCAATCATTGTGATGTAAAAACCTCATTAAATACTTGAGTCTCCTACAATCTGTGGATCACAGGTTACGGCTCCACACATGCAAGTACGTGACATCCAAGTTTGGGTTCACAATCATTTCAATCATCACACCTATGGAGTTCTATTGGTATCTAGAATTAGCTTACCTCTAGGTACGCCTCTCCTCCTCTTCCAACTCTGAATCACTAGTGGTCTTCTACATAAGCTTGATGCTTCACCGTTTTTGTCTTATCTGCTTCGGAGGTCTTACTTATTATCCGTGCCTTGAGTGTAGTTTTGTCTCGTTCTGTGCATCTGGCATTGTTGTTGTAGTTTTTCTGGTGAATTGCAGTCTTCGTCTCGCATAATGTCCTTCGAAATCGTAGCCTGCCACGGAGTCCTTCAGTCGTTACTTGTTGAACTTGCTGAGGGCCGTGACCCTTGGGACTCATACTGAGTTACAAAGGATGAATATGAGGCTTCGCGCTTCAACTACTCCTACTGCATCTTCAACACATCTTGGACAATGGCGGTTCCATTTTACGACGCGCGCTTCCGCAACCTGCCACTGGCGTGCCTGACTACCGACGAGCTTCGTCATTTGCGTGAATGGCTTTACAGCCCTGGAAATAGCCCTATCTGGGACTATCAAGGCCAAAAATTTCTGCACACCCAGATATCTGGGTAGCACAATCCGCACGGCCTAGAGGTACTCCGGAGTTCTTTTTCTCCTTCGACATAATGCATGGGAACTACTGTCTTTATCCATTCGGCCTTTACCGCTGTTAGGAGCTATACATAATAGAATATCCTTTCCAAGTGCACAGGGGCGTGTGGCTTTCACTGTCAGAATATCTTGTTACGATGTCATTGCGTCTTGTGGACAATATCTGGTGCACTGCGGCTCTACTATTGTTTCTCTATTCTGTACTTAGGGGAACAGGGTCAACATCCAAACTTGACTGAGCTAAGTACGTAGTTAGACGTGTGCATTAGTGTACATTTTTCAGAAATCTCGTAGCTTCACCGGAGTTATGAATTTTGTCTAGGCTAATATATACTCTATCGGAATAGAGTACTTGTGGCGTAATAGTTGGCGTGGCCATACTGTACCTTTCTGTGATATTACATTATAAATATATCGCCGAAGTATTTCCTTTTAATTGTACTTCTTTGTTTTTTTCAGTGCTTTCGTCAATGCATGCTCTGTTTCTTTGGTCGTTTTGTCCATCCCAAATACTTGTCAGATCAGCTCAATTGGCATCTTATTTCCATGTTTGTCGGCAAGATCTGCGTTTCTCCACAAGCAATCACTGCAGAAGTTCCGATGGTACATCTAGAACTCACCGGAAAACGCCGTGCACACTGATGCAGGTAGAGATCCATGCATTACAAATCTACGAAAGTATGTCTCAGAGCATTATGTTCATGTCTTCGAGATTTTCTCATCATGTCCGCAGCATCCACCGATTTGGCCATTTCAAAATCTACCAGAACGAAACCCTAAGACCTAACTCTGCCACCTCAAAACACCACGTCGGACCAACATTGGCGCCACGTCTAGCACTCTTGATGGTTCCAAGAGTTTTCAGTGGATGACTCCAACACTCTCTTGGTTACAATAATCCGACCCCAATTTCGAGGTCGCCTCTTGTTTGCAACACCTTTCACTTGTTTTCTTCTTGATGGCAGGGGGGTTTCCTTGTAGTGCACTAAGTTTCTATTAGAAATTGTGCAAGATGTTAAAGTCGTAGCGGTTATTCTAATTTTGTAGCTTACGGTGAGAGGACATTGTTCTCCATTGTGGAAACATTTTGTATGCAGGTGCATTTTTTTGCCAAACCATAATCATGGAGAAAAAAACAGAATTGATGTAGGGCAATGAAAACTACCAATGACTAAGTGCTAGACCAAGAGTTTCTTCGAGTACAATACCTTGGCAAATTTGTGATGCAGCCTCTGTAATGGAAGCTGCGGAGAGATTGTTGAATTCTGTAACATTCAGGTATCCGTGCATTCATCGTATTCAAATTCCAAGTTCACATGAAGTTTATTGTTAAGATTCCATGTTGTTTCACAACTGCAATAAACCCTTTCCTCCCCCCAGGGACATGCACAGACCCATAAGCGTGGACTCCTGATTGTGGACAAAATTAACATAATGACTATGGAATGAATGAAATTATCGGGATGCCAATTAAATGTATGCCATATTTAACTATTTTTGGACTGTCCAGAGTCCAGAATTAAGTAATCATCCGATAATAGACCTGATAAATTTAGAGCATATATGTAACAATGTATGGGAAGAACCGTCGTGGACGGGCTCAGAAGTATTCATCACGGGATCTCTCGACACCGAACTTGACCAAGATATAAGTAAATTGCGAGCGAGATATTAAAGAGCAGAGGACATTTGGGCTCCAGAGTATGTGTCACGAGATTCCCCGATAGCAAACCTGACCCAGATAATTATACGTACATTGCGAGCAAGGAACGGAAAACAGAAGAGATTTCAGCTCTACAATATTTATCACGGGATCCCCAGCAGCCAACTTGACCGAGATATACGTACATTGGGATCAGGGTAATACAAATGAATAGAAGAGATGGGGGCATATAGGATCTCCAATCAAAAAACTTATGTGGGATCCGAGGAACTCAGAATAAACCAGAAGAGCCTCATCCGGAGTTAGTATTCCATTAACTTTTCATTTTTTTGGTTAATTAGGTAAAAACTAGCTAGACACTAGCTGCATTAGGAGTTAACGCAAACCGGATACTCCATAAACCTTAAAACAGTTAACGCAGGAAGTATTCTCGGAACCTTCATTCCGGAAACTTGGAAGAGAAAACACGGAAAGGGTTGACGATCTGAGAACTAACCGTTACTGTAACCGCGTCTAGGATCCGAAACGACGCGGAAGTCATCATGACTTGGATAGGCGTCTAGCTCGGTACGGTGGCGGATGCAATTACGGGCCGCCGCAGCGTTTATGATGCCCTGGGTATATGAGCGAGGGGGTTAGGGTTTGGAGTTCCTTTTTGCGGAGTGGGAGTAGAGAGTGAAAGAGCGGTGAGGTGTTTTGTCTTTTCCGATTCACAGGCGGTTGGATTGCCGGGTTTCTTGCTGTCGGATCGCAAAGGGAGAGAAGTGAGACGTAGAAATGGCGCACGTTGAGTGTAGAGTTCTTAGCCCCGGCACTCCCGTGAGAGAGTCGGAGATGGAAGAGTTAATTGACGATCTCACCCGGATGAGGTGCCAGGGTTTGCTGTCACGGCCGTGGTTGCTGAAGAATGAGGCGATGGTGAGGGAGATCCTGGAGGGACCGGACAATAGGTGGGACAATACGATCCGGGGCAAGCCCACGCTATGGAGTGCGGAACGGTGGGCGGAAGTTTACGACTTCGAGCAGAACGGACTCCTTTGGGCAACCCGGACGGATAGGTACGTGCAGGATAGGTTCCACGGAAAGATCCATAAGAACAACGGGTACGTGATAGACGCCTGCAAGGATAGGAGACAGAGACAGGTCCTAGCTTTCCTCGTTCCGATCTCGTATCCGTTGAAACCGGAACAGGTCACCATCACGGTCGGGAACACTATCTTTGGAGCGTACACGGGGGAGCGTCCGGTGAATTGGGCCGCGCTCATAGCGGAAACCGTGCAGAAGATGGTGCCCTCGATCGGAAAGAAGCCGACCCCGATCGGCCCTTTTCTCTACCACCTTTACCACTCGTATGGTTTGCTTAGGGAGAAGGAGGAGGAGGATTATACGACGGTGAAGAACTTCCTCACCTTTGCTGAGATTCCGCCAGGGATGGATGTCGAACCGCACGGCGAAACCTCGGATACAGCGTCTACGGAACGGGATGACGATACCGCGATCATTTCGAACCCCGGTGCTACGAAGGCTCAGTCCAAGTCACAATCGGAACGCGCTGCGTCGCAGCATGCGGAGCCGTCCACGGCCCGGGGAGATACGGAACGGAAGGAGGTCAATTCCGAGCAGGGATTTCCGGTTGAACTATTCCGAGGGATTTGAGAGGAAACTCATCGGGCGCAGGCCTCTTACGATCGGATCAAGACTCTGTTCAGGAGAGTCTGTACGTCTCTCGGGGGCTGTTTACCGGAGGAGGTGATCCGAGAGGTGGAGCTTTTGAAGGACGCCCCGAAACTTCGGAGTGAGAAGAAGCAGTTGGAGCTTCAGTTGGAGGAGCTTACGAGAGAACTGGCGACGAAGAGCGAGGGGATTCGGAAGTTCCATGCCGAGCAGGAGGAGACCTTGGGGGAGCTTTGGAAGTTGGTAGGGAATCCGGGTGCTATAGTCAACAAGGCCCGGTTGTTTGACAAGAATGTATTGCAGCTTGCAGATTTGGAAAACAAGCAGAAGATCATCACGATCCTCTCCAAATGCGAGCACTCGATGAACCAGATTCTGAAGAAGGTTCGGCAGCTGCTCAATCCGGGAGTCGGAAGTCCCTGCGTCGGAACCATTTGTTGGAACGATCCGTTTCCCGGATCTCCCTCTCGGACCGTTGTAGGGGAATCTCGTGGGGTAGGGTTCCGGACCCCAATAGAGCGCAACCTCCAGCTTGAGGAACAGATGGCGGTCGACGCGGATATCTTCAAGCCGGCTCGGACGATCGCAGATATGATCCGGGAACACCAAGGACAGGTGGCGTCACCCGGAGCCAGCACGGTTCAGCAAAGCTGCGCGATCCCCTCCGGTCAAGCGGAGGTGATAGGGACTACAGTCACCGTTAGGCGATCCGAAGAGCGGACGATTACGGAAGAGGTGACCCGGCCCGTGCAGCCAGCTGTTCTCCCAACACTCGGATCGTCGGTGATCATGCCGGCTTATCAAGGGGAGGTAGCAGGAGCGGAATGGGGATGAGCCATTTCACCAACCGGACGGACCCGAGTGATTCAGGAGGGGGCACTTACCCCTTCACCCACAGCCTAGACCGGAACGGTGACTCCTACCCCCACCGAAACGCAAGTGGTGAACT
Organism: Ceratodon purpureus; assembly: GCA_014871385.1. Classification (NCBI taxonomy): domain Eukaryota; kingdom Viridiplantae; phylum Streptophyta; class Bryopsida; order Pseudoditrichales; family Ditrichaceae; genus Ceratodon; species Ceratodon purpureus. Next base: position 41,027,204 of record CM026426.1, on the reverse strand, counting down.
CCCCTGCTGACAGTTCCGGTGCTCGGAGAGTTTTGAAGAAGAGGAAGGATCCGACAGAGAAGGGCCCCATTACGATTTCCGGGTCCGACTCGGAAACCTATGCGAGCTCTCCAGTTGGGACAGCCGGAACTGGGACTCGGACCCCTACGACCGGAACCCCTCCCGCGCATATGTTGCCAAAGTCTCCCAACTCTCCCAAGAACCGAATCGTTACGCGGCTGTCCTTGGAGGCCGAGACAAAGGAGTCAAAAGCGGAACGGAGTGCTAGGCGTCAGGCGGAGCGGGCAGCGAGGGCAGGAGGATCCGAGCCACGGATGACCAGGTCGAAGGAGAAGGACCGCGAGCAGGAGAGCCACAAGAAGACGAAGATGGGGTAGATTCCTCTCGCTGCAACTGGCCGTCACTTTCTGGATTTATAGGAGTAGATTTCGGATCGGGAGATCCGGTTTAGTCGTAAAGTAGGATTCTAGGTAGATAACTAGGGATTAGGGTTTTTGATTGAATTGCCGGCGCCGCCGCTTTTGTGAAAGCCCCTGCTTACTTAAACAGGGAAGGCGATGCAGTCCGGATCTTCGTTTTGCATGTTTTCTCCCTATATTCTTTATCAGTAAAGTATTCGTGTTTTGCAAGTACTGTGCGTGGTTTCCAGTTAAGTGTGAATGATCCGTGAAGGATATGGGAGTTCCGCTGTAGCTCGGATAGGAAGGTGATGGGAGTTGTGACGAGACCCGAACCGGAAAGGTAATGGGATTGAGCGGAAAGATTTAGTGGATTGTCGTAGGAGAGAAGCCTTACTGTTCCGTCCACAACCCAACCTCACGCGAAATAACCGTCGCTAGGGTCGAAGCGGATCGAGGGGTACTTGATCGGGCTCCCTGAACTTCTGAAGAGGTTCCGTACACTGTGAGAGGGGGATTCGGAACGTGGTACGGGTTGCCTAGGGATAATGGGATCCTGATTCTCCCAGAGCCGGATTGGTTTGTCGTTGTAGTCTCACGGATCGGAAAAGGTCGTTTGTGTGACCTACTGGCCAGAGTACTCTAGAACACTTGTGAAACGATAGCTGTTCCGAGACGTTGGGGTTTGTGGACGAAACACCTGACAAGAAGAAGAAAGAGAGAGAGAGATAGTCGAGGAGTTACGATCCGGGTACACTATCCGAGCAATGGCAAGGCTCGAAACTATTATAAGTAACTACTTGGTGAAACACTATTTAATCCCTGGACGATACTCAGAACCTAGTGACAATACGGAAGTTTACGCTCAATTAGAGTGCTATCCGGATGTTAGTTGCGTTTCCGTGTTCCGACAACTTATCTCCGACCAAAAGGAAGATAATTAACTCAGGAAGAGAATTAACTTAGACGGACTTGTCGTGGGATCTCCCGATGTCGTACCTAAACAGCACATAGGGTCTTCGATCAAAAACATTGTCTCCCTATACATTTGCTAACACAGATTCCATGGCTATCTTGGGAATGATTCTACACGTCGGATCCATGATCCACGACGAAGTTGCATACACCGTTGCATCAACAGTGACCCACAGAAGAGAGGAAGAGATGTAGGCTCGGAAGTACTCTACCATTCATCGGGGGATCCCGCGATGTCAGAGTAGAACCATGGATATCACATGGCAAACATACAATCAGGTACAAGGCCTACGGCCTCGGAAGTATTTTTCACGCAATACCCCAATATCAAACATGACCGACATATTATACTGTGAAGCAGTTTTGAAACTATTCTAGATTTGCTACTACTAAATTTATTCTAAACCATGGAAATATTAGAATACGAAATATACAAATATGAAAGCCTCAAATGAAACTCTGTTTTTTATTCAAAGCAACTTTGTTTTGAAGGCATTCCATTCAAAAAATAGTTCACAATCCACGCGGAGGACACCTTTGGCAAGAGTTACAAAAAGATGAAAGTGATATGTTTTTACATCTATGGTTACCAAACATCGTAGGATATAACGGTCTTGCTAACTACTTGCTAAAGTCCCCTTCCGATATCTGAGCTGATTAGCAGCAAGAAGTTAAACATGTGGAGTATATGGAAGATGCCTGCAAGTTCAGAAGCAAAGAGAAAAAGAGGATCAGATGGTATAAAGTTTAGGGTTTAAAACCGACAAGTGCAGGTCTAAAGCACGGACTCATCCTCTTGACACTCACCACGAATTCAGCATCAGCCAATGAAATTCTGCGCAATACATACAGCAAACGTAATCTATTACTATGAAAACATCAAAGTAAGGGCAAGGTTAAGGGTTATGAGGAGATAACATTTCACCTACTCACTCATGTGGTGGGCTCCCCAAATTCTCGCTCCCCTCCTCATTAGAATCAGACCTCCCCGGAGGTGAGGGGAAAATTGATGTTGGAAGCGGTCATAATCTCCACTTGCTCTAGAGTATGTGCAAGAGTCCAATCCCACTCCACACCAGGCTGCATTAGGCGTGCAATGCGGTTCCACGCGGGAATGGCTACGCCGCGACCACGGGCGCGTTCCACCGCCATAAACCATGGACGAAGCTCCTCCACTCCTTGTGGCCAAACAACCGGCTCCCCCTCGTCTGGCGGGTAACTTGACACCCTAAAACCACCGCCCGCCCTCCTCATCACAGTAAATGAACTACAAGTAGATGAAACAAAAGGGAAACTGAAGTTGGAACAACTATATCGTCACGGTAAGGAACTTATGCTTATGAGGGGGCGTATTATACTGTGAAGCAAAAATGAAACTCATACAGAAACTAACATCATTGACACGAGGAAGGGTTTAGGGTTTCCCGCGGATGAGTAACGGTCAAGCAGTGATGAGGAGGGCGTTCATTAATAGAGAATGAGGAAGACAGGTGACTCAGACGTAATCATCGAGGGATCTCCCGATGTCGTACCTCTGGGGATGAGTAACGGTCAAGCACTGATGAGGAGGGCGTTCTTTAATAGAGAATGAGGAAGACAGGTGACTCAGAGGTAATCATCGAGGGATCTCCCGATGTCGTACCTAAACAGCATATAGGATCTCCGATCAAAAAACTTTAAACAGTTTTGGTGTGCGACGTTATTTTCTGTGCGATGTTAGTCTGTGTTTTTTGAGGAATTAATTTATTTAATTTTGCAATTGGTCTATTCCGTCCTGCCGATCCAGTGCATTACGATATTCACACATTCAAACCTATTTAACAAATTCAAGTAACCGTGCTCATACAACCACCATTGCAGATTGAAAATTTACAATTACGAGAACTTCATGTCATCTATTCAAAATTCTAAACCGGGCTCAATGGCAACTAAAGTCTGTGAAAGTACTTAAACAGAATTGTCCAGAGAACGAGAACAGTAGGAATGTTTTTACAGAAAATCTCCTACATGTCCGCTGAAACATAGAACTACAAAAGCTGCCTCAATGGCACCTGAAGCCTCTGACTACAACATATCCGCTACATCAGAAGTAAAATCCTCCTCGTATGGCATCCACCACACTTACAAGTCGTTGCGGTTTTCTTCCATTTTGTTGATGGCTGCTTGATATTTGGCGAAAGAATATCCAGTCACTTTCGGAGTTGCCATTGTCGGAGCTGGCACTGTTGGAGCTGGAGCTGGCTCTGTCTCCATTGTCTCCATGAGGTGGTTCTTGATAGAAATGACCTGATTCTTGATGTAAGTGAGTTGGTTCTTCTTGTTCCTTGGAGGGTGCATCACCCCAGTTGCATTTGCAACGGCCACAAATTGCCTCAAAGCTATGTCGTTCCAAGTTCCATCCCATCCTTCAGAAACCATCCCCCAAACTTTGTTGAAGTTAGGTACTTCATACTTTGTTGTCTCCTGAAACTTGGCCACATTTTTCAGCCAATGTCGTAGGCATGGCAGCTTCACAGGTGCATCTTTCATGAATTGAAACTCATTTCCTCTCCTTGCTGCTGAATCTTTCCAGACTGGAAGCTCTGGTTGCTCGCAATCTCCATTGAAGACCAACTCGGGTTCCTTCTAGGAGGTTGAACCATCCTCAATCTTCATCTTCCCCTTCTTGAGAGTCAGATCCTGTTCCATACCTGGGACCTGTAAAAAAAAAAATTCAAGAAAAAAATATTAGAAAATTCTAGACCCACATGAAGTTCATAAAACCAGATCCGAAAGAACGAAAGAACCAATAACCACAACACACTTCAAAGAAACTAAAAAACTGATGACAAGATATGTTATCTCAAACCCTTCAACTGAAACACATGATGTATATGAATGTAAATCCACCTCCACAGCCCTAAATCCTAAATCCTAAACACTAAATCCTTCAACTACAAGTTCATCGCAGCACTTAGCCAAATTTCCACCGGAACAAAAGTATTCGATCGACATGTGTTATCAGTATTACCCCTCAAACAAACAACCAATTCGTGAACAAGTAGCCCAACAAATGTCTCGAGTAGACATCAATCAACTGCGTCTTTACCTCAACAAATGAAACCCGTTCAACTCGTCACGATAACAGTGATAAAACTTAGACAAAAATGCAACAACATACATTGGGATCAGGCTGTCGACATTGTATGTCCATATGTATTAGGAAAACGACGACTCCAGTGGACCAAAACCTAATTACATGCCAACCGTATCTGCTCAAACTAATACACCAGCTAATCTCAATGACTCGTGTTGCTAATTGCTCAAGAACCCAACAGTCTCGATACGCAACACAACCAAAAACGCAACGAAGAGAATTTCAACTAAAAACTCAAGTCGATTGGCCTTGGCCCCTGCATGTGTGCATTGCTCTCACCTGCTCCGGAACTTGCGTTGCTTTCTACTGCCGCTGCCAAAGTCGCTGCTGAACAGAACGCCCGAGTTCAAGTTTATCGACACCAAATGAACTGGGCGTATGAATCTGCAGTTTTTCTCCTTCCCCCCTAATTCTGAAAGCTTCTACTTGCTTCCTCCAGTTTCCCACTACTCCATCTGCTTCCACAATCAGTCTCCACGTTGCGCAGTCATGATTGTGTTGGTTCTTAAAGTGTCACAAATCTCAGAAACAAACATCATTGACACGAGGAAGGATGATATTATACGGGGATGAGAAACGGTCAAGCAGTGATGACTCTTATTTCTTTAATAGAGAATGAGGAAGGCAGGTGACTCAGATGTAATCATCAAGGAATGACCCTCTGTCGTTCCTAAGTGGCATAGAGGATCATGGATCAACTACGTTAGCTCTCTCTAAGTTTGCTAAAGCACCCTCCATAGCTTTCTTAGGAATGGTTCTAGTGGACGGGTCCTTGATTTTTGACCAACTTTTAAACAAAGCTGCACCAACAGAGACCCACTCCGGAGCACACGTCTCTACTACCCACTTAGCAGACCAACAGCTACGGTATTTCAATGCAAGGTCTCTTTCCGCGCTACGAGGTTCCCAAAACTGAATTAAAAATTTCCCATGGTTTACATGGCCTTCCTCTCTGCATACAGCAGTCGCTGCTCTTCCCTGCCATACAGGACAAATGAGTGGATCTTCAGGTCTCAAAAGAACCCAGCTGCCAAGCCGAATATCACGCCACGAATTAAAAGGACTCACCGGAGCTTGGTTTGCTGGGCCACAATACGCTTCTGGTTCCTCATCCTCAAGAGTCACATCGTCAAGTAAAAATTGTAAAAATCGTGGGCGCGGTACTCCGTTGGATACGTCCCTCCAGTCATGGCTTGGCTAGAAACCCTCTAACAATTCAGGATTTGTCACTACCAGAGGCTTATCAAGCTCAGACAACAAACGAGTCCAGTAGTCAACATAAGGCCCAAAAGCTGCTGCAAATCCCTCGCATTTTGCCATTCCATTTTTCCAGTACTCAATGTACTTTTGGAGTCCGCACTTCATGAATTTCTTGTTCTCAGTAGCTTTGGCTGCGGTCTCTCTTGCCTTCACTTGATTCCCAGTAGATTTAGGAACCTCACTTCCCCACATAGGTTTGAACGGAACCGGCTTTGGTGAGCCGTGAGGAAGTTTTGGGCCGCCATCCATGTTTTCATTCCACAATCGAATAGGGGGTCTGTTGAGGGGTAGCCATTGTGGGTCGACGGCTGATTTCTTGTACCTCATAACCGGCCAACCATCATCGTCCACATAGAACTTGAAAAGGTGCATCTCTCCAAGTCCAATAAGGCGTGCTGCACCACTACTTTGATAGCCTTTGATGAAAGACTTGAAGTCTGCAACCTCTTGAATGAACTCCGGCATGAATGACAACTCCTGGGACTACATGAAGGCCTTCATTAGATCCGCTAGAACGAACGTATTCTTGCTTTTTAATGCCTTCGACAAATGGCTAAAATAAGCGTCAATATCTTCGTGCGTATGACCCACTAGTAGAAATCCAGTCTGAATTTCCTTGAAAACACCCCGTGCAGTCAGCAGGGAGAGAAACGCCATGAGATATTGGTTCTTGTTATCTTTGGCGGAGTTATCCAGTTGAAGGTATAACTTCCTTGGTAAAGGTTTCGACCCTTGGACATCGGGGGATCCCTCGATACGCGGTAAAATGTCGAGGCACCTAGACTTCCCCCTCAACAATGTCTCGAACATTGAGTTTTGCGGGGGGTACTCAAATAGTTTCCCAGACTCCCGAAATGAGGGGCCTTCCAGTCGACGGAACAGCCTCGCCAACGACGATATTGTGGCGTTAGAATCTCCTGGCCAACACTGAGGACAGTAATGGGCATAGGCGCCATCCCCGTGCCCATGTGAAACCATACCAGTGATGTTCATAGGAAGTTGGCCCAAACCTTGAGTAGCCTTTGTTGTAACCCGCATCCGGGGAAGGGCGGTTTTTGCAGTATCCATCTTGTCATGAATGATGCACAGAATCTCACTGGGATTGCGCTTTGATTCTTTGCGCCATGCACCATACAGACGACGACAAGAGGCTTGGTGAGCAAGATACTCCTCCCGTTGCTTCACGAAGTAAACATATTCTGGACTTCCGTTAGCTGACTTCAGAATGAATTCTTGAAGTTGGTCACATGTCGAGCATTTCGCAAAAGAACTTCCAACCGGTTTGATTGCGATATTGTTGAAGAGTAAACTTCTAATTCTACTAATTGTAGACTGGCACACTATAGGCAGACCTAATGAAACATTTGTCTGCAAAGCACCGGTACGTTCAAATGGCTGGTGAGGAAAAGAAAGAGACGCACGCAAACAAACAAGCTCGAAGTATTACACGACAAATTAAGACAAATCATTGAAGACGGGAAAAAGAGTTCTATGTTGCATGACGTAGGTAGAGTGCAACGATACTATAAGACAGAGAACGGACTGTCAATACAAAAGTAACCTCTATCGGGAGATCTCCCGATGCAATGACACTAGAAGAAACGCGAAGCAAAGACTCGTACCTCATTGGCGTCAGCCATCACTCGCTTCCAGTTGTTGCCTGCTGGAAGATATTTCAGAGTGTCCACTCGTCCATTTCCGATTCCTCGCATTTGATGGGGCATCTGATCTGCATTCTCGTCTACAATAGCACCAATAGTACCCATGACTTGAACTGTTCTGATCCTCGGTCGCTTGTAGCCCTTGTTTCCATGCGCTGTTGATAGAACCCCTTCGTTGTATCTTTGGACATAGCTATGAAAAGTTGACTTGGGAACTCCGTGAATAAGATACCACGCAGTTGCGCAAACTTCCAAACCATGCAGCGTCAAGTACTTCCTCCTTCGGTCACCGTCGACTGAATGCATCTGTCCACCCGCCGCAATCCCGTATTCCCGTCTTCCCTAAAAGGATTTCGAATAGAATTTCTTACGCACTATTAGTGTGAGCTCCTGGGGAAATGTCTGACAGCAATGCTTCCAGCAGCATCGTTCGGAGCTAACCTTCCTCACTTCAGCATCCGCTGTCTTCGTATTGTACAGCAAACGTTTTTCATGCGTTTTAGGTTTCCGCACTATAAACCGGTAAGGTGCCTTCCGTCTGCCTCCAAGGTGCTCCTGTGGATCTACCTCCATTGGGATTCGGGAGAAGTGCTCTACTGTTGACCAAAGAGAAGGGCCGTTTGGGAATTTGCATTCAGATATCAACCAACGCTCATTACTCATTATGGCATCAGTGTCCCCGACAAAGACGTCGAGGATTGTCACTCCAATGTATCCCTCGCCCAATCTTCCGTCTCGGAAATACTCCTCCGGTTCTGAGCAGAACACTCTACCGGAGGCTATAACCGCACCCACAAGGTCCACTTTCTGAACTTCCAGACCAATCCAGGATTGTTGACGAACGTATTCAACATCGTTCGTGGGAGGATCCTGCAACAATGCAATCGCATCACCAGCTCTCCAGAGGACTGTTCGATTCAAAGCATCCCTCAAAATGATCCAGCCTCTCTGGCGTGGTTCGAGGAAGAGGTCCTCTGATTCCGACACGATGCTTGATGGTCGCACAAGAATAAATTCTGAAGAGCCAGGTGGAATGCAAACCCCAAGCCACTGCCCAGAAGGATTAACGTCAACAACAGATCCGATTCCAACATCTCCGAATCGGGGGATGACTGGTCAAGGGAGGATTTACCAACTAAACCCTAGCCTTCACAATCCCATCAAAACCCAACAAAACCCAACTAAACAAAGTGCTCCAAACACTCATAAGTTGCTGGAAATGTACAATACAAGTGCAAAAAGAGGTCAAAACTGCATAAAATGGGTCAAAACAGCCCCAAACACATGGTACAGCAGTTCCTAACAGCTCTCAGACCTCTCTGACTCTACCTGCTCTAGTGTAGAATGATCTCCCAAAACCCTAAACCTGCCTCTTAAACCCCCTGAAAACGGACAGAATCATCCAGTCCGCTTCGACAGAGTTCATCCAGTCAGCTCCGACAGAGTTCATCCAGCCGACTGACAGAGTTCATCCGTAGGAACTGGATGACTGTCGGGACACTTCCTGGATGAAACAGAGAGGGGACTGGATGGGGTTAAAGGAAGAGACCGGTTGGGTCTCCGGTTAACATTATCCCCTTTTTCCGGTAGTTTTGCCCTCAGACCGCATGGAGACTAAGAGAGAGGGTGGTAAATGGAAAGAAGGCTAAGCGGCTTGCAGTAAAAAAAACTGACTACACTAGTAAATGGTGGAGAAGAAAACTAATCCTTGGTATCAAACACATGGAACCCCTTCCTAACTAGCAGTGATGCTAGCTGCTGCCGTGAACTCGTCTCTTGGTGGTGTCGCTCTTCCTTGGGCCCATTGGTGGAGCTTAAGTTTGAAACAGTCCGCTCCATAGAAGTCGGCTGTGTAAAAGTCGGCTTCGTAAAAGCTGGAGTAGCGCCCTGATAATCATCCTGAGAGTCCTGTGAAGAAGGCTTTGGCGGTCGGCTCTGTAAAGGAGTTGGCTCGAAGAAACCACCTAGTGAGCTTCCTCCTCGAAATGGGACCTCACTGTGTAAAACAGTTGGGGAGTGAAAATCCTCCTGCCGTACTGCTATGTGCTCTGCTGCCAAGATTGTCTCCCTCAATGCAGTGTTGACAAATAGCAGCCGCTGCTTGAATCCAATGGCCTCCTGTAACGCTGGTACTGTCACCTTCTCCTCTTCTGTAATCAAGCTGACTGTAGAGTGCTCTTCCAGAAGTACGTTCTTAAAGGTCAAATCCTCCACCTGTACAGAAATCATAGGGCAACCAAGATCAATATTCACAGCTCCAACAACCACCGTAGGTTGTATCCTTGGATCATTGGAGACCCTTGGAATCAACTCAAGTGAACCCTGTTTCACGGTCGGCTCGATATGGTCGGCTGGTACAGGCGGCTCAATCGAGTCTACTGACGCAGTCGGCTCGCACGCACTTGCTCCGAACACTTGACTCTTCAAGTACTCTATGAGAGTAGGGGCCACTGCCAACAGTTGTCCTAACGATACTGTAATCGAGGTCTCCAGGATTTGGCGGCTAATCTCCTGCACCAAAGCTTCTAGCTGGGTTCCAGGAAGACTCTCTATATTTCTGTCAGGCGCCTTCTTTGGGATATCCTGTAGACAATCAGGGTTAATAAAACCAATCCAGTCACCATCCAAAGTTGGTGCCGTAGGTGCGTTGGCATCCAAGTTGGTTGTTGTGGTCCCTTCAAGCTCCTCCTGTGCCTATTTGTCTTCCAACGGAAGACCCACCTCCAGTCTTGCTGGTCTGGTTAGAGAAACTGCCACCTCAGATGGCTCTTGCAGTTCCAGCTCCTCCACTTCCAGCTCCTGCAGTTCCACATTATTGACACCCACAGTATCACTACCAAGTGTTCTAGATGCCACAAACTGCTCAAACCTCAACTTGTAAGGACAGTTGCGCATTTGATGGTCGGTCTCGTCGCAAATATAGCAAGTATCGATTTGGCCATAGCCATCATGCTGGTACCCCCTAGGTCGGCAGTCAACAGGTCGGCTGTAGTTGCTATCGTGTTGCTCAGCAGTTACTTCGTCAACCCCCACAATTGGTGTACCTTCAGGTCGTGGAAGTCTATTGTTCGGGTTGGCTCGGTTGAAAAAACAGTAAGCATCGTCATGGCCGTATTTCTTGCAGACTGTGCAATACCTCCCACTATCTGACTCTGCTCCCTCCGCCTGAGCTGATAAGGTAGTCGGCTGTTCACTAGTCGGCTCTGTATGCCGGGCTTGAAAGTACAGTTCCTCCCCTAAGGCATTGATGCAGTTGGTTTCACAGCGCCGAGCTACCTCCTGCAAATCAGCCAGAGTGTTGGCTGTATGGGCGCTTGTGGTGACCTTCAGGTAGTCCAGCAGGCCTGCCCTGAAGTAGGTCAGCTTGAAGCCTTCTCCAACATCTGTTTGCAAACACTTGATCAATTTTGTAAACCTCTCATAATAGTCTTGAACCTTCTCCCCCTCACCTTGTTTGAAGGTCCTTAGAGTCATGAACACCTGTTCATCAGAATCTTGTTCCCTAAACCGCATCTTGAACGCCTCCTTTGCCTCCTCCCAAGTACAATTGGGGTGATGATCCAGCCAATCATCAAACCATGTCTGGGCCTTATCAACAAGGGTTATTCCAAACAGGAGGATGATGACAATCTCATCTGTCTCTCCATTGTATCAAACACACTTGTCAAAATGCCTCAGGTGAGCATCAGGGTCAGTTCCCTCCTTGTATGCCCGGTACGGTAATTGCTTCCGCTCTGCACTGACTGGTGGCCTTGGAGGAGCTAACTTAAAGTCGGCTGTGCGCACTACTGGTACTACAGAGGGACATCCTGCCAAAGTGGCTGTATAAGTCGTCTGTATTTTAGTGGAAGTCGGCACGGCCCCGTCGGCTCGCGAAAGATCACCAAAACTATAGCCCGGAGGTGCTAGAGTAGGCCGAGCATCCAGTGACCGGGCTACATCAATTGGACCAGGTATTGAGTCTCCAACAGCTGGCTGTGCAGATTGCCCAGGATACCACACTGATTGAGTCGGCTGTCGTGCTTCATACACAGCACCTGTCCGGCTGCCAAAATATCCAGAAAACTTATGTGGTGTCAAGGTCGGCTCTGGAAGCAATGGTCTTGAAACGCTCTTACCCACAGTTGACTCCAAATGAAAAGTAGATAAATCAGGCGGCCTTGCTGGTATCTCTCCAATGCTCTCATACTCCTGCCTCCTTTTTTGCTCCTTCCACCAATCCTCGATTCGTGTATGCTCATACTGCTCTCGTTTGAGCCGTTCTTGTTCCCTCTGTTGGGTAGCCAACTGCTGTGCTACCAAGTGCTCCGCTGCCGATTGCTGTTCTGCCAACTCATGTGCTGCCAATCTCTGCATTGCTTCTTCAACACGGCGGTCAAAGTCGGCCTCCTGTGGTGTTAGATTCTTCTGTGGCCACTGTGGCTCTGTATGCCAGTGGTGCAGTGATGCCACTCCCGATGCTGCACCTTGTTGCAGAGCCTCTAGCTGCATGAGGTACTTTCCTGGGTCCGGCCTGCCTTGGTTTTGACTTGCTTGGTGTTGCCTGGCCCTTTCCTTCTTGGCTAGTAAGTCCGCTGCAAAGGCCTCCAGTGCCCATTGGTCCTCTTCTTCCCGCTTCCATCCCGACTGCAGTCGAAATTCATCCAAGAAGTGAACATTCCTGCCAGGTATACTATCTTGGTGGTTCACTTGCCCATGCTCTTGAGCTGATCGACTCCTGGTTTCTTCTAACTGCTGCCTTAAGTTCTGAAATGCGGCTGGCAGTGTCCCTAGAGTTTTTGGCAGGTGGTCGGGAGATACCAGTAAGCTGCGTAGCCGGGTTGGCTCCGCTTCTATGTCGGCTCTGCCAGTGATTGTGCTTGGCCACTGAGTCGGCTCCGCGATGACCTCCTTTGTCTGACGCCTCTCCTCATAGAATGTGTTGTAGTCGTCCACTGCAGGGGAGAAGTCCCCCCTGAATGACGCAGTTCTTCTCTTGTCCTCATATCTCCAGGGAATGTTGGCTTGATCAGGATGACTGTTCAGTCTATCCCCTTTTTCGAACTGCCTTCCCTCTTCAAATCGGCTCTCTTGTGTCCTCCCCTCTGATGGTGAAATGTCATTTTCGACCTCCATGTCAATGAGTTCACCCTCCTGCAGAGCTACACTGCCCTGCGAGCTAAGTCGGCTGCGTACCTCAAGTGACGTCGGCTCTACTGTCTGCTCCTCATGTTGCAGCCAACGTTTGTACCCCTCCATGGCTTGTCTCTCAGCTTGCAGATCATTCGAGTCACCTTCTTCCATGGGTATCAACGCCTGATACTGTCAGTCGGCTGCGTTCAGTCGACTGTGTGTGCTTCCTAGTCTTGGCGGCTGTTACTCCCTGTCCGTTGCAGTCGGCTCTGCTCGGCCTCCTCCAATCAGTCAGCTACCAATACTTGGCTCCTTCCCTTAGATTTTGTAGTCCCTGCCACTTTAGACTCAGCAACCCTACAAACGGCTGTGTGGCCTAATTAGTGTTTAGAGACACTTTTTTTTTTTAGCAAATAGGAACAAACCAAGGCAGTTTAGTAAAATTGCCCCTAACTAGTTCCTATCCCCTTTTTCACACTGTATTGACCCTTAGCAAATCCAGTCCAGTGGTTATAGTGCTAGTTACTGTTCTGACAATATTTGAAACAGAAATGACTCTGAATCTGCCCAAATGCACCCAGCAACCCAAATTACGACTCTGTTATGGCCTGTGCCAACCTCAGGTCCAGGTCCCAAATGTCCACCGACATCCCCAAAAGCAACGTCCCACCGCCGACCCAAATTCCCAAATCCATGTCCGTAGGGCCGACCGAGGTCCCAATTGAGGTCCTCAAATTCAAAATTCAAAATTCAAATTTTTAAGATCCTAAATTTTCGGATCTGAAATTTGAAATTTGAATTCCTAAAATTTTGGGTTCCTTACCTTTTGCCCCTTTTTACAGTGGGAACACAAATCTGACCTGTAGCAGCCCTATCCCCTTTTTCGCTCTTGAACTGCCCTCAGTTCACAAGGATTGACGCCAAGGCAAATCTGGCCCTCCACCTCCTCACAGCACCTGCGCCCACCAGCCTGCAACAGAGCCGCCCCTGCTGCTACTGCTCCCTGGACACGTGCTGGACTGCCACCGTTGTTGCACCAATGTTTCCACCTCTGAAAACACCTGAAACTCTTTGGCCGCCAGTGCCCTCTCTACTGCAACAGTCTTGCTATACTTGAAAAGCCTTGGAACCCTGCCAGTGACTGGACAACACTCTGCTGACCGATTCTAACAATGCAGTGACTCCCTACACTCTGCCAGCAACTGTTCAGCACCTCAGAATTACAGTAACAGCAATTCAGCACCCCTAAAGACTCCTGACAGTCACTGCTACACCTCTGCAGACCTAATGTGTGTACTTCAGGACCTCTCTAGTGTGTGGAACAGCCTACACACAGCAGGAGATCACATGGTACGAACTAAAGCATGGTCGCCAATGGTAAAGGGAGGATTTACCAACTAAACCCTAGCCTTCACAATCCCATCAAAACCCAACAAAACCCAACTAAACAAAGTGCTCCAAACACTCATAAGTTGCTGGAAATGTACAATACAAGTGCAAAAAGAGGTCAAAACTGCATAAAATGGGTCAAAACAGCCCCAAACACATGGTACAGCAGTTCCTAACAGCTCTCAGACCTCTCTGACTCTACCTGCTCTAGTGTAGAATGATCTCCCAAAACCCTAAACCTGCCTCTTAAACCCCCTGAAAACGGACAGAATCATCCAGTCCGCTTCGACAGAGTTCATCCAGTCAGCTCCGACAGAGTTCATCCAGCCGACTGACAGAGTTCATCCGTAGGAACTGGATGACTGTCGGGACACTTCCTGGATGAAAGTGAGAGGGGACTGGATGGGGTTAAAGGGAGAGACCGGTTGGGTCTCCGGTTAACAACGACAAGCTTCACAGACTGACCGGGTCGAAGCTCATCTGAGCGAGTAGTTGAATCCTGAGAGAAGTCGTGACGGGAAGGACCCACAGACGGTATCTGGGGACCGTCACTGTCACTCTCAGAGTCCATTTTCACGAGAGCCAAAGAAGTATCGGGGGATCTCTCGATGCGGGTCTAAATTCTATAGGATCGGGGGATCTCCCGATGAGGATCTCCAATGAAGTATCGAGGGATCTCTCGATTATGGTCTAAATCCTTTAGGATCGGGGGATCTCCCCATAGGGGTCTCTCGATGAGGGTCTCCAAAGAAGTATGGGGGGGTCTCTCGATGAGGGTCTAAATTCTATAGGATCGGGGGATCTCCCGATGAGGGTCTCTCGATGAGGATCTCCAAAGCAGCATCGAGGGATCTCTCGATGAGAGTAGTTGGGTCCACTACGAAGCAGCCTCCACCTCGCCACCCCCTGTCCGTACAGTAAGATTACTGTCCGTACAGAAAAATTTCTACAACAACACGGAAATCACATAAGTGCAGTTCATTCCACCAATATGCAACATGCAAGGGTTAATCTTAATTAAAAATTCCCCGATAACTTTGCAAATTCTACATAATCCGCGGAGAACTACATGAACAATTCTACTTACAATAGGGGATCCCGCGATGGATCACATGATCAGCACATGTAACGTGTACAGGAGATACCCTAAACCATTCAAGAGCAATAAAATAAACCCGATTGACATAAGATCTTCCAAGGAAAGACGGAGATCATACCTGCGCTCCCTGCGAATGTAATCGGCGGCTCTAAACACCCGAGCAGGTGCTCCCTCCGCCTCCTCGAATGATTCTCCGGCACCTCAATCCCATCCTCGGTCCCCCGCAACCCTTCAATCTCAGGTTCTACCACCCGTCTAAGGTTCTACAACCCGTCTACGACATGCAATGTTGCAGGAAACTCGTACTCTGAAACGCGCTAATGAAACAACTCTGAGGAGACTGCTCTGAATTCATGTGAATGAATCAGGAGATGGCGGTCCAGCAGAGAATTCAAACGGAGAATCCCTGCCAATTCAGAAGGGGGAAACAAGATCAAGCCCTTCAGGTTTGAATTCGAAGGGAACATACATGTCATGATGCATAAACCATCCAGTAGTTCTTTCGTGAGGGTGGTTTTTATTTCATGATGCAGCGCCACTCGATCTGTCCCCCCTACTTCTGTAGGAGTGTCCATATCATCACCTGGTCCACTATTGTACGATAGTCGCTCTCTACGAAGGACCAAGATGTATTTATATGTCAAGATCTGTTACGTAAATAGCCACATCAGGGCATGATTTATTAGAGTCACGTACCACGTCCTTTAAACAACATATACAATATTTAAATACAGTAATGTCCATAGGAACACTAAATTTGTACTGAATACCATTCACTTATACCATATATGCGTCCAATGCGTACACGTTTCTCTTCCCACACTTTTCCTGGGAGTGCTGGCATAATAGGTTCACTTCTGAATTCAAGCTTAAAGGTTCAGGGTTCAGAATTTCAGGGTTCAGGGTTTAAGAGTTAGGGTTTAAGGTTTAAGGTTTATCTATTTTAGAATTATCGAGGTCACATAAAACTTAAAAGGGACTATCTAATAAATACACCATTCAAATGTTTTTTTTTTTTTTTTTTTTTTTGAAGTCACATAAATCTCGTAAGGGTCAATTTAATTTATGGTGTCTTGAAGTAAATGACAAGCAACACCAAAATTTGCCCCCATCTTGCATTTACACACCATTCAAATGTTTTTTTTTTTTTTTTTTTTTTTGAAGTCACATACATCTCGTGGGGGCCAATTTAATTTATGGTGTCTTGAAGTAAATGACAAGCAACACCAAAATTTGCCCCCATTTTGCATTTACACACCATTCAAATGTTTTTTTTTTTTTTTTTTTTTTGAAGTCACATACATCTCGTGGGGGTCAATTTAATTTATGGTGTCTTGAAGTAAATGACAAGCAACACCAAAATTTGCCCATATTTTGCATTTACAAACCATTCAAATGTTTTTTTTTTTTTTTTTTTTTTGAAGTCACATACATCTTGTGGGGGTCAATTTAATTTATGGTGTCTTGAAGGAAATGTCAAGCAACACCAAAATTTGCCCCCATTTTGCATTTACACACCATTCAAATGTTTTTTTTTTTTTTTTTTTTTATTTGAAGTCACATACATCTCGAAGGGGCCAATTGAATTTATGGTGTCTTGAAGTAAATGACAAGCAACACCAAAATTTGCCCCCATTTTGCATTTACACACCATTCAAATGTTTTTTTTTTTTTTTTTTTTTTGAAGTCACATACATCTCGTGGTGGTCAATTTAATTTATGGTGTCTTGAAGTAAACGACAAGCAACACCAAAATTTGCCCCCATTTTGCATTTACACACCATTCAAATGTTTTTTTTTTTTTTTTTTTTTTTGAAGTCACATACATCTCGTGGTGGCCAATTTAATTTATGGTGTCTTGAAGTAAATGTCAAGCAACACCAAAATTTGCCCCCATTTTGCATTTACACACCATTCAAATGTTTTTTTTTTTTTTTTTTTTTTTTGAAGTCATATAAATCTCGTGGGGGTCAATTTAATTTATGGTGTCTTCAAGTAAATGACAAGCAACACCAAAATTTGCCCCCATTTTGCATTTACACACCATTCAAATGTTTTTTTTTTTTTTTTTTTTTTTTTAAGTCATATAAATCTCGTGGGGGTCAATTTAATTTATGGTGTCTTCAAGTAAATGACAAGCAACACCAAAATTTGCCCCCATTTTGCATTTACACACCATTCAAATGTTGTTTTTTTTTTATGAAGTCACATACATCTCGTGGGGGTCAATTTAATTTATGGTGTCTTGAAGTAAATGACAAGCAACACCAAAATTTGCCCCCATTTTGCATTTACACACCATTCAAATGTTTTTTTTTTCTTTTTTTTTGAAGTCACATAAATCTCGTGGGGGTCAATTTAATTTATGGTGTCTTGAAGTAAATGACAAGCAACACCAAAATTTGCCCCCATTTTGCATTTACACACCATTCAAATGTTTTTCTTTTTTTATGAAGTCACATACATCTCGTGGGGGTCAATTTAATTTATGGTGTCTTGAAGTAAATGACAAGCAACACCAAAATTTGCCCCCATTTTGCATTTACACACCATTCAAATGTTTTTTTTAATTTTTTTTTTTTTTGAAGTCATATAAATCTCGTGGGGGTCAATTTAATTTATGGTGTCTTCAAGTAAATGACAAGCAACACCAAAATTTGCCCCCATTTTGCATTTACACACCATTCAAATGTTTTTTTTTTCTTTTTTTTTGAAGTCACATAAATCTCGTAAGGGTCAATTTCATTTATGGTGTCTTGAAGTTAATGACAAGCAACACCAAAATTTGCCCCCATTTTGCATTTACACACCATTCAAATGTTTTTTATTTTTTATGAAGTCACATACATCTCGTGGGGGTCAATTTAATTTATGGTGTCTTGAAGTAAATGGCAAGCAACACCAAAATTTGCCCCCATTTTGCATTTACACACCATTCAAATGTTTTTTTTTTTTTTTTTTTTTGAAGTCACATACATCTCGTGGTGGTCAATTTAATTTATGGTGTCTTGAAGTAAATGTCAAGCAACACCAAAATTTGCCCCCATTTTGCATTTACACACCATTCAAATGTTTTTTTTTTTTTTTTTTTTATTTGAAGTCACATTAATCTTGTGGGGGTCAATTTAATTTATGGTGTCTTGAAGTAAATGTCAAGCAACACCAAAATTTGCCCCCATTTTGCATTTACACACCATTCAAATGTTTTTTTTTTTTTTTTTTATTTGAAGTCACATTAATCTTGTGGGGGTCAATTTAATTTATGGTGTCTTGAAGTAAATGTCAAGCAACACCAAAGTTTGCCCCCATTTTGCATTTACACACCATTCAAATGTTTTTTTTTTTTTTTTTTTTTTGAAGTCACATACATCTCGTGGGGCCCAATTTAATTTATGGTGTCTTGAAGTAAATGACAAGCAACACCAAAATTTGCCCCCATTTTGCATTTACACACCATTCAAATGTTTTTTTTTTTTTTTTTTTTTATTTGAAGTCACATTAATCTTGTGGGGGTCAATTTAATTTATGGTGTCTTGAAGTAAATGTCAAGCAACACCAAAATTTGCCCCCATTTTGCATTTACACACCATTCAAATGTTTTTTTTTTTTTTTTTTTTTATTTGAAGTCACATTAATCTTGTGGGGGTCAATTTAATTTATGGTGTCTTGAAGTAAATGTCAAGCAACACCGAAGTTTGCCCCCATTTTGCATTTACACACCATTCAAATGTTTTTTTTTTTTTTTTTTATTTGAAGTCACATACATCTCGTGGGGCCCAATTTAATTTATGCTGTCTTGAAGTAAATGACAAGCAACACCAAAATTTGCCCCCATTTTGCATTTACACACCATTCAAATGTTTTTTTTTTTTTTTTTTTTTTTAAGTCACATACATCTCGTGGGGGCCAATTTAATTTATGGTGTCTTGAAGTAAATGACAAGCAACACCAAAATTTGCCCCCATTTTGCATTTACACACCATTCAAATGTTTTTTTTTTTTTTTTTTTTTTATTTGAAGTCACATTAATCTTGTGGGGGTCAATTTAATTTATGGTGTCTTGAAGTAAATGTCAAGCAACACCGAAGTTTGCCCCCATTTTGCATTTACACACCATTCAAATGTTTTTTTTTTTTTTTTTTTTTTGAAGTCACATAAATCTCGTAAGGGTCAATTTAATTTATGGTGTCTTGAAGTAAATGACAAGCAACACCAAAATTTGCCCCCATCTTGCATTTACACACCATTCAAATGTTTTTTTTTTTTTTTTTTTTTTTGAAGTCACATACATCTCGTGGGGGCCAATTTAATTTATGGTGTCTTGAAGTAAATGACAAGCAACACCAAAATTTGCCCCCATTTTGCATTTACACACCATTCAAATGTTTTTTTTTTTTTTTTTTTTTTGAAGTCACATACATCTCGTGGGGGTCAATTTAATTTATGGTGTCTTGAAGTAAATGACAAGCAACACCAAAATTTGCCCATATTTTGCATTTACAAACCATTCAAATGTTTTTTTTTTTCTTTTTTTTTTTGAAGTCACATACATCTTGTGGGGGTCAATTTAATTTATGGTGTCTTGAAGGAAATGTCAAGCAACACCAAAATTTGCCCCCATTTTGCATTTACACACCATTCAAATGTTTTTTTTTTTTTTTTTTTTTATTTGAAGTCACATACATCTCGAAGGGGCCAATTGAATTTATGGTGTCTTGAAGTAAATGACAAGCAACACCAAAATTTGCCCCCATTTTGCATTTACACACCATTCAAATGTTTTTTTTTTTTTTTTTTTTTGAAGTCACATACATCTCGTGGTGGTCAATTTAATTTATGGTGTCTTGAAGTAAACGACAAGCAACACCAAAATTTACCCCCATTTTGCATTTACACACCATTCAAATGTTTTTTTTTTTTTTTTTTTTGAAGTCACATACATCTCGTGGGGGTCAATTTAATTTATGGTGTCTTGAAGTAAATGACAAGCAACACCAAAATTTGCCCATATTTTGCATTTACAAACCATTCAAATGTTTTTTTTTTCTTTTTTTTTTTGAAGTCACATACATCTTGTGGGGGTCAATTTAATTTATGGTGTCTTGAAGGAAATGTCAAGCAACACCAAAATTTGCCCCCATTTTGCATTTACACACCATTCAAATGTTTTTTTTTTTTTTTTTTTTTATTTGAAGTCACATACATCTCGAAGGGGCCAATTGAATTTATGGTGTCTTGAAGTAAATGACAAGCAACACCAAAATTTGCCCCCATTTTGCATTTACACACCATTCAAATGTTTTTTTTTTTTTTTTTTTTTTGAAGTCACATACATCTCGTGGTGGTCAATTTAATTTATGGTGTCTTGAAGTAAACGACAAGCAACACCAAAATTTGCCCCCATTTTGCATTTACACACCATTCAAATGTTTTTTTTTTTTTTTTTTTTTTTTGAAGTCACATACATCTCGTGGTGGCCAATTTAATTTATGGTGTCTTGAAGTAAATGTCAAGCAACACCAAAATTTGCCCCCATTTTGCATTTACACACCATTCAAATGTTTTTTTTTTTTTTTTTTTTTTTTGAAGTCATATAATCTCGTGGGGGGTCAATTTAATTTATGGTGTCTTCAAGTAAATGACAAGCAACACCAAAATTTGCCCCCATTTTGCATTTACACACCATTCAAATGTTTTTTTTTTTTTTTTTTTTATTGAAGTCACATTAATCTCTGTGGGGGTCAATTTAATTTATGGTGTCTTGAAGTAAATGACAAGCAACACCAAAATTTGCCCCCCATTTTGCATTTACACACCATTCAAATGTTTTTTTTTTTTTTTTTTTTTATTTGAAGTCACATACATCTCGTGGGGGTCAATTTAATTTATGGTGTCTTGAAGTAAATGACAAGCAACACCAAAATTTGCCCCCATTTTGCATTACACACCATTCAAATGTTTTTTTTTTTTTTTTTTTTTTGAAGTCACATAATCTCGTGGGGGTCAATTTAATTTATGGTGTCTTGAAGTAAATGACAAGCAACACCAAAATTTGCCCCCATTTGCATTTACACACCATTCAAATGTTTTTTTCTTTTTTTTTTTTGAAGTCACATACATCTCGTGGGGGTCAATTTAATTTATGGTGTCTT